>JAMPIV010013361.1:0-450289 GCA_024509875.1 Oreohelix idahoensis
GGGGGAGGGTGCTCCAGATAGTTCATGTCGTGTGGTACAGTCTCGAGTTCGTTGACTCCCATTCACCTGCAGTCCCATGATAGCCAAAAACCATCTTAGTTTGGGGTGGTGTGGTCAATTAGCAAGATTAATTAGGGATTCTATTATCCAGGCAGGTTGACTTACCAACGTTCACCGGATAATCGGGAGTTCCTACGTGTAATATTACAGGATAATTGAAAAGTTATCACCTATTATATTTTTAAAATTGCTTTTTTCTTTACCTCCTGTCCTACAAACTATTCTTAAATAAACAAAATAAAAAAAAAAATAATAAAAAAAAAAACATTTTGGGGGGGGGCGGGGTTTTATGTTATAATAAATAGTATTTAACAGTTTTATTTTAATTACACAAAAAAACTAGGTTCATCATAAACACATCAACTCAACAGATGAGATACTATCAAATTCTTGTGAAAGGTCGTTCCTGTGTCAATCTTCTTCATTCTTCTTCTATTTTCTACTTCGTACACTCTCATACTCCACTCTTGAATGTTCCAAAGGTAAACAGTTTGAGGCTATTGAATCCCCCTAAATCGAATTTCCATTTCCTAACCACAAAGGAGCTTGCGTCGGCCATATTCCGGCTTTTTCTCTGTACCGTCATATAAGAGTCAACTTTGAGCAGGTCAATCAAATTACCTTGTCTCACCGCATTCGACCTAAGGGTCTATTTTATTATTTGCGTGGTGGACATGCTGCTACCTAATATAACCGACTAGGGTTTGAACTTCCTGGTGACTCTGCAGGACCGAACGCCTTTTTGCCAAAAAAACGAGGCACAAACTTTAAAAATAAAATAACAGTCAATCAATCCAGTACTCATTTAGCTCCACAAGAAGCATAGACCTACAACAAACACTGCCAATAATCCTCCTGTCACGTGCCATCTGCTCAAGTTCTTTTCCATGTTTTTCCTCATCCATATATATTTAAATATATATAATATATATATATATATAATAATTTAATATAAAAAATAAATTAAAATATAAATTATATAATTTAAAAAATATAGTATGTAATAAGATAAATATAATTAGACAGGAGGTGTGAGTGTGCATGAGTCTGGCAACCCTCATGATGTAAAAGTACATTTTGCGATTCACAGAAAGGAACCGACGCAGGAGCATGTTGGAAAAAAAAAAAAAATGTTTTTGTCTTGTGTGTGCAGGTTTTTATACTCAGGGACGCAGCTGCTGGATGGAGTGGGTTCCACGTCTCAATACAGAGCGCGAAAAGGAACGTGCTAGAGACTTGATTTGAGCTACTATCGAGCTGTTACTATTTTTCTCAAGAATGTCCATTCATCATGCGTGCGTACTAATTAGAGCCGTAGTCTAGTTCAACTTTGTTTTGACTTTGTTGAAGGATGCATGTCTAGCATACAAGCATTGCTTTAAAAATACCCATTTTTTTCCCCATTTAAACGTGGTTATCTATATATGATCAATTCACTACACATATTCCACATACGCATACACACGCAGACGAAATACACACAGAATCCAATGGCTGATTCTTCAATGTTCTATGCAATCTTCCTGTCAAATAAATATTCTGGACTTCCCGGTTACACAACACACAAACACACAGGATACACTCACACGATTTATAGTACAACAGCGGCCTCTCTTCTACTGATTTACCACATGCAGACCTACGTCATACTCTTTGCCCTTATCCGTCATAATCTCCGTGCATGAGCATAATGACGGAGCGAAATCATCCTACCTTGGAGAAGTGTTCTCAACCCTCCGTTGAATAATCCTTTCTGGAAGACTAGCTAGAACTAAGGGCAGGGGTGGCAGGCCCCCGCCCCACGGAGTATCTATTCAATTTGGCTGGAGGTTGGGTGAAGACCTATCTAATACAAAAAAAAAAAAAAATTTATAGTTTATTTTTTTTTTTTTTTTTTTTTGTAGAGAGTAAATGTATTTAAAGACGCTCACATGTGAGCAAAAGTGACAATAAAGGGTTTAGGATCACCTAATATCGCACACAAAGACAAAAAGCGTTTCATATCTATTTATTGTGTTTCTTTAAAGAATAGCACTAACGAAGACAAAATAATGTAATTATTATACTTTAACGAAGTCGACAAAAAATTACAATTTTTCATCTAATCTTTTTACATCATGTGACACCACTCGCGCTGAAATATCAACGTCCCCTTTAAGGTTTTGATCCGAATATGCTTTATTTTTGAACAAGAACAATGTCATAAGTCTGATGTGGTCTGTTCTAATGGTTTTTATATCAATATATGCGTTTCACTTTTTGGAAAGTCCTTTTTCTTGCTCTAACAATGCTTTTTTTTCTCAATAAAAGAAAAGAATATTTTTTGTGGGGGGGGGGCACCCCCGTTCAATGTAAAAATCGAAGATTAAAATCCAACAGCAGTTGTCTAATTAACGCTACAAAATTGCAAGAACTGAATAGTGTCTTGCCGCCGTTCCCTTAGTTTTAAGGACTTAGTCTTTTCGAAGAAAAAAATAATACTCGTTATCTGGGTGAGGGACGGGTCAAAATCAGTATCCCACACTTGAGAGCGTGTATTTCTTTCTGCATCAATCGCACTGAGTAATCAATTTTTCCAGCACGTTGTGGGCAATTTACTCATTTTTTTGGTGAAACGATTAACTTTCATGTCGCGCGCAATTTTTCTTATTCTAGCACTTTATCTCAGGGATGGACCTTCGGGTATGCCTCTCTTTTTTTATCCAGTAAAGGATCGATAAGACACAAAGCGTTGCGTATTAAGGAAGTTTGGAATGGTAAGGTCAGTAGAATCCGGACCGGTTCCGGTCCTCCGAGGCAACAACACACTCGTAACGATCTAGTCCAATATACCAATTTCCAACTTCATTCAGTATAGAACTCTCATAGTGGAGGTTATAATTTAATTCTCCCACGTAGACTTGTTAGTGCGTCACTAATAAAAAGCATGAAATCTGGTCTACTAAAGTTGTAGTGGGGATGGACCCTGCCAATCCTCTCGGAAAACGAGCCGCCTCTGATCATTGTAGTCTATCGTGTCGCAACTGTTTTCCATCGCTAAGTACACATTTTATCCTGTTACATTACAATCCACGTTCCCTAATTATATGTGTCCAAGGTCACGTTTATGAGGTGTGAACCGGTTGAATGTACAGAGCGAGGAAGGGTGTGGTGGGTTTCTATTTAAAAATAAAAAAAAAAAAATCATAACGTCGACCGGCCTTAACTCAGACGTTTAAAAAACTGCGTGTGTTCTGAGTATTGTAGCAGACAGGACATCTGAGGTGAGCTCACAGTATTGAGGTGTGATTGATGTTAGCCTCTAGCAACTCGTGTATAATGTATGAGTAACCCTCATCTTCGTCTTTTCTAATACATACATCGACTCAAATGGTAAATATGTGTATATTGTATAATATAAATTACTATATGTCAATCAGGTGAATTGCTTTTAGGAATCATCTATGAGCACATGTTAGATCACGCGTAAACCTGAGGTTTCTAATAGGGTAAAAAAAAACGAGGCCAAGCTTTTCCTGTTTTGTATCATCTGTTCAGTTCCCACATCATCTTCCTTGCTATCCCTCCACCGCCCCTCCCCCCCCCCCCCCCCCCGCATGTCTCCAATTCCTCTTCTTTATTTCCCCTTTTAGTTTGTTTCTTGGTCCTCCTTCAACGTATCAGCTTCACCAACCGCCTGGAGACACCAGAAATAAGGGACTCTTGCCCGGGCTGCAGCGTGTGGTTCTCAACAGCTGGGTGTTTGTAATTCTCCAATTGTGTGTCCCATCCAACCCAGCAAGTGTCGTCTTCTCATCTCACCTACTCATAGTGGGGTGTTTTCGGCTGGGGCCTTCTCTAACTCATCAGTACTATGTGCAAACCTATAAAGTAACCTGTCACACTATCTAATCCTTCCATTTCTCTCGCACTCCATCTATGAAAGTATGTATCTCTTTCCGGTTGTCAATCCAGTGGTTCGCATCAACGTCCCCACCAGAGTACCGCCACACATTGACTGAACCCTGACAATAGACCCGTAGGTTCCCATTTGTATCCAGATACACTGGACTTGTGACTATCCCTTGACCTCCAAATATTCTCAACAAAAAATGAAAGCTACTATTCTTTGCCCTATAACTTCCTGTCCTTTATTATCTATTATAGATAATTTCCCATTTCCTATAACATCCGCCGACTAAGATATATGTATTTTCCCTCTTTCCACACCTGTAAGGGATGACAATCTCTAAGTGCAATATGATACATCGTAATTGACAGTTACTACCCCCAAGAGCCCCAGTTTTGCATGCGACCTTCAAGCAGGTATTGCATACATCTTGGTCTGCAATCTGGATACAGCCACGGGTCGAGAGAACGGTGTGTGTCGATGGCATTCCCGAAATAATTCAGGTCGTCAAACTCCACTTACACACACAGTAAGAGTCCAACCGAACTCCGAGAGCGCTTTACTACTGGCTACAACTCAACCTCTGTTATGTCAATAGCAAATCAGAGAAGAGAGAGAGATGGTGACAGCCTGGAGGTATCTCCCCACCTGCACTTCCCCCCCGCTTCTCCATCACAAAGAAGCCTCGAGTAAAAGACCATCGAACGTTCATAGAGAACTGTTCCTGTCTTTTCCCCCACGTTTTTTTTTTATCACTCTTGGCCACCTGTGTCCGGCGTAACAATAGTTTGAACAGGCTTTCACTCCCACCTCGAAGACATTGAAACATGGTATGCCGGTGGAACAACGGTTGAGAGAGGTTCAGGCCCAGAGATTTTTCACAACAGAGACTAGTTCATCAAACGCAGGCTAAATGGCCACATAACACCTAGCCGCCATGACATTAGTTTGAGACAAGACTTCGAGATTTGAACCATAGCTTTTACATCTGCACATTTGGTTATCACTTTGCACGATTGATTCTTTTCCCCCGACCGCTTCTGGGAACCATAGGGTCCGCTCTCGAGACTACGTATGAGAAATTGGAGGAGATTCCTCCCATATGTTTTTATTTACGAGGGCAAGTCAGTAAACTAGGTCACAAATCGGTTATTAAAAAAACTAAACGATATACGAACTTGAAACCCATTTACATTTTGCACTTTACATTTCCCCTTCATACATCCTCTAACATAAAACTCCACCAACATTGATACAATTGATCCCATCGCTTTATAAGTGCCTTAAAAACCTGCAGCAAATAGAAGTCTTTGATCTGCTGTCTCCCCTCAGCCACATTTCGACCCTCACGTTCCAACTCCTCATCGTATCATCCGCGGAACGTTTGCCGCCTAGGTGACAGTATTTTATGGACAAACAGTGTGGAAATTCGCTCAGTGGCTAAGTCTGTGGGGGCTAGTAAGAAGGCGGATGTTCAAGAAGGTTGGCATACCCATAGTTGTTCAATTTTATCACCTGTCTGTTAACATCAAGCACCGTATGTTGCATCTTCCTAGGTATTGTCGTGATGGGACGCTTTACTCTTTACCCCTCTAATACTGACACCTCCACAGAGCAATAAGACCCTGGAAGTTTTCCTTTCAAATGTCATTTTCCACAGAATCCCGAAAGACATTCATACCAGACCTTCACAGTATACGATCAGCATTCTACATTCCTTCACCCTTTCTTCGGAAATATGGGTTTACAAAGTTACCGCACACCTTGAGTAATTGGAAAGAACTCATCCCAAAACACTGTATGCAAAACCTTCCCACTGCTGATGGCGTAACATCTTAGACAATTTCGTGCAAGGCATGCGTTCGAAGACAAGTGAATGTTTTCTTCACTTGCACTTCCCAAGCACGCTTTGATTCGTGTTGGTAGTGAGCGCAAAATCATGATTACGTTGTCACCCCAGTAACAAATCCTTTAAGCACAAAGTCTATCTTACTCACGATCCTTCATCTACTGCGGCTCACCCAGCAGAGCGATGAGTTGCTACGGAGGAGGGCAGGCCCATTCGGTTTTCATTTCTTGTGTGTTAGAAAAGAAAAAAGCACCCCCAGCTCCATAGTTGTCTAAGCATCCCACCGTGAGCACACTTTTAGCCGGAATTCAAAAGATCATTCACATTATCATCTGTAGGCTAAACAATTAGAGAACACCCCTATTGCAGTTGCACTCACTGTCTATCGTTTCTGCTGCCATACTACGTTTAAACTACTCTAACGCCTCAGCCGAATCATCTACCCCACCCCCGCACAGATGCTGTCTGTCGCAATCAGAAAGGACGAACCAGGTCGGTCTTTCATCAAGCAATTTTTGACAGGTCATCCTTCGACAGAAAATTATATCTTCACCTCACTTTACATATTAAACCACTTTAAAATTACGCGTACAAACACTTCCTCACCAAAAACCAGGAAACATTTACTTATGAAATATCCTTTTAAAAAAATAACTCGGCAGGAAGAGCTCTTCCACCCTCCACCCTAGCTCCTCACCCCACATACCTCACCCACCCCGCCCCCCCACCACCCCCCAAAAATATCAAAAAAAAAAAAACACCGCAACAAAACACGCACCTGAGCCTGTTCTCTCCGGACGTATACACTCCACCGAGCCACGATCGCCCATTTTTATCTGAGGCTGCATCCATGCGCATGCGACACCTCACGGTCACTGCACCCTAACAGTAATCATCAAGCTGATGCTTGAGCTGGCACTCACCTAATCGACAGCGCGTTTATGAAATTAGCCAACTTCACAATTTTTCCAGCTATCGCCATATCAGTTCTTGGTGACCTCACTTCATGACTCGATCTCTTTTCCTACTCGGTATTATATCTATAGTATTTTATTAGTGAAGATCTATATGTCTACTATAAGATATATAAGATATATAATATATATATATATATATATAACATATATATAATATATATCTATATACATACACATTGTAAGACTTAAAATAATGTCCGCGAATACAACAACCACCACTAACTTTTCATACGAATTAAGCCATAAAACGATAATAAAATAAATACATTAGTGATAGCCCGCATTTGTCTGAAAACGGTGCAATCTTCGAAGAGGTAGACCAGCAGCGGCGAGGGCTTTATTAGAGCAAACACGTGAGTGCTATAGCCTATAGAGAATCGATTCTTCAAACAGTAGAAAAGTCTGAACAACAGCTTTAGTTTACGTTTTCCGAACAAAACACTATTAATATTTTAACTTTTGCCCAATCTGCTGACTACTAACACCTTACTCTGTAGTCTAAAACATAGCCTTAATCTCTCTCAGATAACAGATTGGCGGAAGCATGGCCGCAATATAGCTCATCTTAAGTAACACTTTCTGTCCACTTTGAGTTCAGCAAAATCATAGTAACGCCGTTACATTTGAGTAGATTGTGGGGGGTAGGTTGGCATATATTGGGATCTCCCCATTGTAAGAAAGATAAAATAAAAAAATAAAAGAGGATGATTTGTAATTCATATCTCTCGCATGCCTCACTCCTCTCTACTCGGAAGTATGAGGGTCCACTAATCAAAGCAAAACCATGACTCCAATGTATGGGCTAGCCAACAAAACAAAGAAAGAATTTCAAATTCAAACAACCCCACACTAACCCCCCCGCCAGCCGTACACCCACTCACGCCCCCGCCCCCTGGGAGAAACCCCGGCCAAAAGAAAGATTTTTCCAGAGTAATAGAATCTTAGACGACAGAAAAAACACACCACCACACCGGTAACACCGTGGGCTTAGGTTATCCACCTCACACAATAAGGGTATTATGGTGATTTAAAATTGCAATATATCCACAAGCTGATCCAACATCTTGACCAAGACAACGACCTATATACAATTACACAAAGGAAGACAAACAAACATGCTTCTAGTTAGGTACTTGAGAAACACAGGGAAAGATTTGAATTTTTATATGTCAAAAGTTCTAGAAAAAAATGACTGCCAAAACTTTCGCCCCCCTGGGCATGCTTGTAGCATCACAAAAACTTAAGATCAATCTCATGACCTTACTACCATTCCTCCATCACCCCGCCACATGGGGGGGGGGGGGGGTGGGGGGGGGGGGGGGGGGGGTGAGGGGGGGGGGGGGGGGGGGGGGGGGGGGGCGGGGGGGGGGGGGGGGGGGGGGGGGGGGCGGGGGGGGGGGGGGGGGGGGGGGGGGGGGGGGGGGGGGGGGGGGGGGGGGGGGGGGGGGGTGGGGGGAGGGGGGGGGGGGGGCAGGGAGGGGGGAGGGGGGGGGACACGCATTCGCCAAACCACGAGCTCCATCAAATACCGCGCCTCACACCCCCCTAACAACAGCTAAACAACACATTGACTTACACCATTCCAAAGCCCACACCCACACAATAAAAAACCATCACAACACTCCATCATACGTCAGCACACCTAAAACTAAACCACAGATAACACAAAAGCACAAATATTAGACCTAACCAACATACAGTAACCTGATTTACCACAAAAGAAAAACAAAAATCTACTCTACACAATAAGACGAACAAATAGCACACACCAACAAAAATTCTCAAACGGAAAATTACAAATAAAAAAAAAAAACAAGAAAAAAAAAAAAACACAACAAATCTACAATTTATTAAATTCAATACCTAATTTAAACACAAAATCAACACACAACAATAAAAATACGCAAATACAAACAAACAGTGACACAGTTCTCAAAAACAAACCAGACACCTAACCACACAATCGACAACAAACCACTCGACACCCCACCGACCCACACCCCCACCCAACCAACCCCTGAACAAAAAACCAAATCAACAAAATCCGCAAAAATGACAACACCAACACTATACCTAAAAAAAAAAAAGAAACCAATAAAACAACTGCTTAACATGTACAACTTTGGTAACAAACTCACTCAACTCAAACGATACCTCGAAATACATGTAACACACCATCAAACATCACATCACTAGCAACTCCACAATAAGAACAATCACTACACATTACCAAAAACAAAATCCATAATGGGATGCAACGACACTCAACATAAAGAACCTCAAAAAACCAGCGCGTCTACAAAAATAAGTCAGAAACACATATATTCAAACGACATATAAAACAAACAATACACAAAACAACTACAAGCTACAACAGACATGTGGCACATCGCACAAGCCAACTGGTACAAAAAGCTTAAATCGGGGAGGGGCTTGGGGGAGACTATCAGGGGTAACAAAACAAAAAAAAAAATCAATAAACAAGAAAAACAAAAACTCACTATAACAACACACACAACAAACAAAAACATAACACAAAACAAACAAAGAAATGGCAAGTCAGTAACGCCAGAGAAGTATATAATACCCAGGATCCTTTCTGACCGATGGCAAAAAACAGTCAATTCAAATTCACTAATAAAAAGTATTTCAGAAGCCTAGGTTGACCCATAAATGAGATGTTTTCCCACAAAAGAACCAAAACCAACCCTAGATTAGAACTTAGTGGAAAAATTATAACTTGAAAAGCGTCAGATTAGATTAGCTAATTAATTGGTTAAATTTAATAAAAGGTAAGCCCCCGTAAAAACAAAAACCCAACAAATGACATCCCCCCCGCAACCAAAAAAAAAAAACAAAAAAACAACCTAAAACCCAAAGAAAAACACCCCACCGCCCCTATCAAGCCTCCCCCCTCCCCGGGGTGGGCCCAGAGTGCTGCCCGATGCCCCCCCCCCCGCCGTCCCCCCGGCAAACCCGAAAAAAAAACTCAAATCACGCCACCCCATAAAAAAAACCAGAAAAGACGCTATAACACAAACAAAGCCAAAAAAATACCAAACAGGAAACCCCGCCCCCTTATTCACTCCGCCCCCCGGCTTTGTGCGTCCCTCCGAGGGGCTCCCTCGGCCCATCCGCCCCTGGCCCCCCCTCCTCCCTCCCACCCGTCGTTCGCCCCCTCCCCACCTGCCCGTGGTTCGCCGGCTCCCCCTGGCAGAAGCCCCCTCGCCCCGGGCGGGTTTGGGGGATTTCCGTCTACCGGCACAATCCCCCTGGGCTGGGTTCCCGCCCCCCGCTAACGCCCGCCCGAGGCTTCCCCCGCCCCTCTGGTGCATATACCCCTCGCTGGCGGCTCCCCCCCCGGTCCACCCGCCCCCGTCCGGCCCTGCATCTCCGGGCCGGCCCAACCCGACACCCCCAACCCCCTTGCCCACCCCCCTTCCTACCAGCGGTCCCTACGCCTCTCCCCCGCGGCCCATTCCCCGCCGGACTCCCCTCGCGCCCCTCCCCGCCACCACCCGGGCCCCCCCCTCTCCCCCGCGCCCCTCGCCGCCCCCCGGCCCCGGCCCAGGGGTGAGCGGGCCGGGGTCTAGTCACTCCCCCCTCCCCCTCGCGCTGCCCCGCCCCCCACCAGGTGCCGCCGCGCCCGCCCCCACCCACCTCCCAACCGTATCCCCTCTTCCCCCCACCCCCCCCAAAACCAACCCCCACTGCACAAAAAGACCCCCCCCCCCCGAACCACGCCCCCAAAAACAACCCAAAAACCCCTCCTTTCCATAAAATGATCACTAAACAAAAAATCAGAGCACAAAACAGACTGGCAAATTCAAGAGGGGACACCAGCCCTTTTCGAACCAATACCAACTCCACAAAGTTCCCCCCCCAAGAGACCCCTACGGACCCGCGTCCCCGGCCCTCTCCCCTATATACCCAGCACCTTCCCCCAACGACAAAAGCAACAACAATAACACCTATCAACCACTATCTCACGAGCAAACCTTAACCAAACCTACCGTATTGCGATATGTCGTGCATCACCGGCAGCTAATGCTTAGAAACAGACTCTACTGAATCTACTTTTCACTAACCCAACGAATCACGTACTGGAAACCACACAACCTTACACTTCAATCTTCTACTTCCGCGCGCTTCAGGAAGATAAAATCGAAAAAACTGAAAAAAAAAACGGTAAACTAACAAGGTGATTAAAAGTTTTACACCTACAGACAGATGCTGTTCACCCCTCACCCTAAGACATCCGAAAAACCGCGTCTCTGACAGGCCCCACACCTACTGCCACTACATGCGGCATGTGGCGCACGCCCGACCCGGGCGGTGTGTTAAAATAGTTGACCTGGTCAGGGTCTTGGGCTCGCCCGCGTTCACCCCCCGGGAGTAAGCCTACCGCGGGGGGGGCTTGGTAGCCTTCCCCGTGACTGGGTAAGCGCTTACCCAGCCGACGGGCGCCCGTAGGTTCCTAGACCGTAATAAGTGTTCTACACAATAACACACTAAACCAAAGCTAACATATAACCGCCCAAAATTTATCCCGCCCCGCCGTCTACATCTTACACCCCGCATCGAATACACAGTATCCTGTCAACGTGCAAAAATTCACACAGCGCGGAAAAAGCCAGACCAAGGCAAAACCACGTAGACAATTTTATTTCCTCCAAGTGGTAGCAATTTCTGAATGTAACAAAAACAAAAAAAAAAAAAAAAAAAAAAAAAAAAGAAAAAAAAAAAAAAAAAAACAAAGCCCCCCCCCCCCCCCCCCCCCCAAAAAATGGCGGGTTTGTTAATTTTGAAAAATACATGCTCGCAAGATGAAGGATAGTGTAAAGATGGTGCGGACTTGTGTAAAATTTTAGTTGACGATAGACGATGACATAAATTGGAAATTTTAAACCTTTATGAAAGTTCACAAAGAATTATCATGGTAGTATGAGCGGTATAGTTTACTGCTTACAGCGTTAAGATAATGTACCTATTAAACAATATGACATACTTCCCAGTATTAGAGAAGTTTATTACAAGAAATACTAATACTAAGAACGACACGACTAGACACACAACGGGGCGTTCCCGCTCATGTTTTTTTTGGTAACGTGATAGGTGGGAACGCGAGCTGGAAAAAAAGAGGCGGGAGGTACAGTTCAAAAAAAAATAAAAAAAATTTCCTTGGGATAAACAGAGTATGAATGGGAAAGGTGAACGGTATTGCAGAAATGGTAATCCTAATACGTGATTATCTTTTGTATTGGCATGACTAGAGGCAGAACGGTGCCAATCGACCACCAGTTATTCCAAATTATATTTTGGTGGTTTTTTCATTCAAACTCAATTTGTAATTCAAATGCAGTAGAACGTTAACGATTGGCTAGTTGCTGTTAGATATTAGCAAAAGATCTTTGACTATTTGATGTTGCCAGTTGAACTAAAATTTGTAAAACAGATACTGCTGAAAAACCAGCTGGCTTAAATACTTAAAACTAAATAAAGAAATACATTCACAGACTCTTGCAGTTTCGTAGGTAAGCTGAGGTCCATTTCTTTCACCAAATCAAGCAGCGTCATTTGTTTTTTAAATAGATTTCTTGAATTGTGGTAATGGATATTTTATGAAATTTAAATATGTATGGTCCAACCAAAAATCCTAGATACTGCTATTTGGGAAAAATTGAAGAACATGTCGGAAGCCGCCATTGTTGAGTCCACACATTAAATTAAACGGTATTAATCTGACTGATGTTATGTTGTAACAATGATTTATGTTGAACATTATTATTGTATTAAAAATTAGATTAAGCGCAAGCCTCTTGTGTTCAAATGAAACACTGTTTAACAACATGCCTGAAGCAAATAATAAAGGTGTAACAAGAAAAGAAGAGAAAGAATCATATCACAGGAAATTGTGGTTACCCTCCACTTTATTGTAATGGAGATGAAAAGTATGTGAACGATACAGTGGCGTATCTACTATCTAAATGGGACTTGAGGTGTTTTGGTCACAACATCCAGGTTGTGAGTTCTGGTACGAATTCTCGGGCTAGTTGCATTTGTAAGGCACGCGAGGGCTGACACCCGCATACCTACGTACATAGTAAATTTAAGTGTTTAGGAAAAAGATAAATGATCAGAGATAAAAGGCCAGCGGTGTCCTATTTGTTGCAGAGAGTCATATTGTAACCTGTTGCCGGCCTGGTGACAGGAAAAACCGGCTGATAGATGCTTTATTAAACGGCCAACCAGTCTCCATCCAGACTTATTTTATGCTGGTTGAATATCCAGTCAGGAGCTTGGCGATTGGTTGAATTGAATATACTTCTGCAAATATCCATTAGGTATTATCTTACCAACAAGGACTTCTCAGGTGAAGGGTATGACAAACATCTGGGCATCTCCTGGACAATTATTCTTGTGTTTCAATTATATTACAACAAGGAATATTATGGTGGTATGAGGAACTACAGCCCTACTATATATCAGTGACTCTCCCGTTATATAAATACAGTGAATTAGTTAATATTTACCTAACAGGAAGGAACAGTATAAATCTCATGGGCATAACTTTTAGTTATGTCGCAGATCATGCTCCGCAACATTTTAAAATTGTTCCTCTCCTCTGTAAACTATCTTGTCTTTGTTTTCAAAGACCATGTCTTTTCTCAAAGCTTATGAATGACAGGCAGAAAATTAATTGTAAATAATTTTTCTTAAAGCCGTCTCCTTAACTGCTAGTTATTAACTCGTTTTTAAATGCGGAAATCTAAAGTCTTCTGATCTGTCTGTGTAACCTTCATTCATCTCAGCCTCCTATGACACTAGGTACAGCCATACACCTATCAGCCACACGATTGACCGTGTGCAGTCCTAGGGAAGGATAGCGTTAGGTTCTCTGCCAATAATTCATCATACATCATCTCTAGAGTCAGAGACCTACATGTGCTTGACCTCACACGGTTATAGCAGGGACACTTATAATCCATTCTTTTAGGCACTCATCATAACTCCCAGCAAAATCAAAACTTTTGCTCAAAGCGGGGCTGCATCTTCACTTTTAGCAGTCTGTTACAGGAGCTTCAGAAGTTGATGAACCTGCTTAACGCCCAGCGATGCAAAGACATTGGTCTCACAATAAGTCAACAGGAAATAAATGTGCTGGGCGTACAGGATGTCCTAACTAATTGCATATATTTATCACTTAACGATAACTTTGACCCCCCCCCCCCCCCCGACAGTGTAGTTGTGCACAACTACCAATTCAAAGTTATCGTTAGTGATAAATCAATATGGCAACATCCACATCTGCACCAGCACAAATATTATGACCTGTTGACTTATTGCTGAGACCCCTACAACCCCTTTGCATGCTTGGGTACTAAGCAATGACATTCAAGCTCTTGAAACTCCATGGTCCGACTTACAAGCCTGACCAGATTGCTGCCGCTGTAGCCAAAGTTGATTAATGCTCGTGGGGAGGTTATGATGGTAATCCCCCCCCTAAAAGGAATGAAAAGGAAGGTTGTCTGCATTAATAAAACCCCCCCCCCCCCCCCGGGTTGTTAGAGGTCAAAGCCAGATGTAGGTCTCTGCACTCTAAACGATGATGATGATGAAGCTTCATGTTGCACAGCAGAACCTAACACTAACCTCCCTAGGGTCTCTCACGTGTCAATTCGTTTGTGGCTCTAGTGTTAATGGTGTATTAACCTAGTGTCTTGCGGGAGAAATTTTTTTTGAGATGAATCAACACAATGGTACACAAACAATCAAACACTTTAAGTTTCTATATTAAAAAAAAGTTTAACAAATAACTAGCAGTTAAAAGTGTTTATCTTTAAAAAAAGAAGTATTTACAATTTCACATTATTTGCCTGTCTATTTAATAGCTTGTGGACAGGTCTTTGAAAAACAAGTGGAACAATTGATAGGTTTACCAGAATAGAACAATTTAAAAATGTTGGGGACAATCTGAGCCCAATAACTAAAAGTCTATCTTATGAATTTATAACATGGTCCCTTCCTGTCCTTTTGGAAATATCTTACAAGCTAGATTCACATGTATACTTACTCTCACTACACACGCGCGGTAGAGTCACTGATATAGGAGGGCTGTAGTTCAACTCAAACGCACCATAATATTCCTTTTGGGTGGTTCTTTTTTGTTTATTTTTTTTTTGGGGTGTAATAATTTTGAAACACAATAAGGTAAACTTGTCATCAAGATGCCCCAGATGTTTTACCCTTCACCTTGAGAGTCCCCAATCGGTTGTATGATATTAGATATTCGATGGATTAGTTGCAGGAAAAAACAATAAAAAAAAAAAAAAATTTTTTTTTATTAAAAGTTTCAAAGTCCATACTCGCCAGAGCTCCTACTTGGCATAGATTCAACAAGCATATAAGTCAGGATGGAGATCTGGTTTTGGCGTTTATAAGCACCTCAGCAGGTGTTTCCTGGCACCAGCCGGCAAACAGGAACATATGACCCTCTCGGCAAGCAAAAGGACACATGGCCTTTTTATCTCTGATCATTTAAATTCTAAACAATTAATTGTTCCTATGTGAGGTAATGGGCGTCCAGCTTCGCGTGCCTTACAAATTGCAACTAGCCCCGAATTCGTTCAGGACTCCAACACCTTTTTGTGACCACACAACGTCAAGTCCTTATTTAGTAGATTACGCCCACTGTTACGTTCACATACACTTTTCCCTCCAACAGATAATGGTGGATTAACCACATTTCCTGTGAATATGATCTTCTCTTCTTTTCTTTTCAACTTATATTTTTGCTATCAGGCATGTTTAAACCAGTGTTCATTGAACACAGGATGCTTGCTGAAACTATTTTACAGTAGCAATAAAAAAAAAATTATTTTTACTTTTATGCAACATAATCAATATCAACATACATCAGTCCAATACCGTTGTAATGTTGTGCGACCAACACATGTCTGGTCTTCCGTGACATGTCCTTCACATTTTCCCCTCCCCCCCCCCCTTAATTTTTTTTTTTGTTTTTATCCCCAATATCAGTATCTAACTTTTGAAGTTTGGAGACCCAAACAATATTAGAAGATTTCATAAAAATATCCTTCCCCACAATGCGATCACAAGAAATATAATAAACCAAATGACGTCTGATTCTGGTTGAAGGAAAGCCTGGCCTCACGCTGTCCTCCGATTACTGTCTGACAATACAGGTCAGATAATAGTATGTTCGAGTTTTTAATATTAACAAGAGGGATATTTCATAACTCAAACTATACAAACAGAGCAGGCAACTGTACTTTCTTCTATTTACAGATCGACACACACAGTATTAGTACTATCAAAGAGTCTTACACACATTATTCCTACTGGCAATGAATAGTCAAAGCCACTTATTATGCTCTTACTATCTCTATCTCAAGTGTCTATCTACATGCGTACACGAGCTACCTCTATTCTGCTTTGAAATTCAATGCGTTTTAAGAGTGTCATCATGCCAATGAATACTCTCTCCTCAACTACCTTACACTATTATTTGAGAACAGTGAACATTCCTATTAATGACACACTTGCGCGTAGAAGAGAGATCTAGATATGGTATTGAGGACCCCAAACTTGCCCCACCCTCCCCCCATATGCCCCAAGAATATTCCCCCCCCCAGATACCCCTACGAGATTTTATGTCATCTTCGATCGGACTCAGCAGGAATTAACATTTCCTCCTACCGAGCGTATACTCAGGCCATCAGCTTGATTTACCTCTCTCACTATGTCTCTCTCGATACGTACATGGGGCCACTTACTTACTCCCTGCGCGTGCTGATACTTATTGGCATTCTATCGAGTTACTCATATCTATGGGCCGATTTAAACTAGTGTTTGTATGCATAGGACGCGCTCCTGCGCGTACATTATTACAGCTTGGAACTTATCTTCCAGTCTTTCAATGCGTCACTCCTCTCACTACACATGTTTTCGTAAACGAATCTGCAGAGCGAGACAATACTCATGAAGGCCATAGGACAAACACGGCTGTACTGTCTGTATCACTAGGTGGATCGATATCGGAGTGAACTATCTGTTGCTTTATACAGGCAACTCTCTGCGAGGGTAGTATACTATATTCTATTTAGACACATATACAACGTTCTCTAATTACTACCGACACCTACTATGTCTTATCATGCAACAAATTGCATGACTACTACAAGAGAGGAGTATCCATGATCGCTCTACAGTCACTATAGTTTCTGAGCCGATAAGTGACCACTCCATCGATAGATTCATGCATAGAGCTAACCAAATACACGCTCTATGAGAGCATACGCCACATGATAATTATGTGGTACATACTTAGCACACATCAACCTTATTTGCACTTACAAAACAATGGGATTTTATGTACAGCCATATATTATAGATCGAATACGTCTATGCGGCGTCACTACACAGCGTTCACATACTTTACCAACAATAACATATCTATATACATCTACAAAAAGTCCGTCCATCCTTTACCTCTCACATCATCATTCTATAGCTGATAGTACAAACCTTTGATTGCGTGCGTCTTCTTACTCATATTATATGCTCAAGCTACACAACAAACGTTGCTCTTTTAGTTACATCAGAAATGCTAACCCTGCATCAAGGAGACAGTGGTGAACACAAAACATTATATATAAGATTTTCACTCTATTAGTCTCTCATACGTGGCGGGAATCTGACAGACATCTTATACCTATGTATGCCCCTTTATTGAAGCGCAGGAGTCTTTTCCGCAGTAGCGTGTCTATGGCAACACTAATATATGCCGTTTGGCAGACTGTGTCATCGAGCGGGGTGTAGAACGGGGCGTACGTATCTTCCCACAACCATTACACAAACCAAATTCCATAGAGAGTCCCCCCAGCTAGATACACACAACAATCATAGACTCCCTCAACACCTGGAGTGGACTAACATTCTCCACGATTAGCACAACACTCCACTCAGCTCTTATCACATAGTATGTACACATTACCACACTTCACATGATTTTTAACATTATAGGAGGAAGATGTGAGAGTTAGTTTCACATAGAGAATTAGTATCTAGTCAGTCTGCCATAATCATTCACTCCTACTCGTCCATGATAGTAAAACAATGTACAGTAAAGGACATCACTATGATTGCATGTGAGATCCCAATTTATACATTAAGAATATGATTAATGAATGCTCATCGCGAGATCTGTAAGCTCTTGAAGTCCTACTTAGTATAACAAATAACTAAGCATTACTATGCAACGATATTGATACGAGATCATTAAGCTAGCTCGACACATACTACGGCTTTATTACCTATTACAGACATCTAGATTAGACATCAGTAAGATTCGTTCTATCAATAACAGTTGCACAAAAATAATCCGACTAATGCCCAACAGCGATTGAGTCAGGGCTCTCCAATGCCCCAACATTTGCTGAAGTCATTGCCAATTAATAAGCAAATACGTGCTTACAAAATATATCAGGAACAGAATAAATAAGGATGTAAGAGAGGTATGACAGCTGATTAAATGGTCCCAAGATGAAAGAGCATAGTTTGAGTCAATATCTACGACGCGTGAACATGCTGACAACGAAATTGATGAAGAAGGCAACTATTTCTATAGAGGGCCTGTAAGAATATGCACGTTATCCAGATAAAAATATAATTGATCCAGTTCCAAAAATAAAGTATTGCTAGTACCTACCTTAAGTGGGCTACAATACGGTAGATACGTGCAGTGGTCGTCATGACAAACCGCCTGAACTCTTTTGTAGTCATAGTAAATCTGAAAACATAGGGTTCCTAGATCAGTCGAGACAACATAAAATAAATTGATAGAGATATTATCCCTCCTTTGGATTTTATAGAAATAATAGTCACTCTGTACAGTGAGTATTGCATCCTGACACATAAGATATTTATACAGAATTAACATTTCATGATGTATGACCCGTTTGAACATTGTGATAGCTTATACACAAGACTGCCAGCTATGCTTAAGATTCTGATTATCGGTACAGGCACAATAGTAGATTTCACTTCTAATACATGGTAACAATAGTATCATTCGCAAACATTACAGTCAGAAGTATATATATTAGACGTATAGCGTTGTAATGCTAATGTGTCTCCCCGTGCCCATCCAGATATCTTTCAAATTTACATTATGCACTCAGTTTATGAAGAGTTGTGAGAATAAATTGTCTGGTCAATAGAGAAGATATATGTGTTAGCGAAATTACCAAGCGGTGACGTGGTCTAGGACTCAAACTATTCCTAGTGGTACATGATTGTTCAGTACACAGTTAGAGATGAAAGCCACGATACCAGTGATATGTGTTGCCCGTATATTAGTTGCGTGATCACAGACACAATGTGTATAGGTCTGGAGTTACATGCAATTATGAATGAATTCTATCAATATCAGGAATGATTGAGTGTTACATGAACACTAGCAGAAGACAAGTAGAAAACTCAGTTATATAGATCTATTAGAATAATTGATGTAACTCCGTACATGATCTTCAAATATTTGTAGCATAAACAATATAACTGATGAATCTATAGATACTAAGCAATACAACGTGATTTTGATGAAACGGTGGCACACTCTACAATGCATTAAGTCTGATAATTACTGGGTATGATTAGATATCTGTACTGGCATAAACAGAGATTCCAAAAGCGTAAACGTATATCTTTATTTAGGACGTGTGATCACGTTTTATAATGACACGAAGTAGAGGTGCGTCAGTAAAGTGATCACTCGACAAACAGTTGAAGAATTACACAGGTCATTACATGTGACAGCAGTATAAATATGGTTACTACATGGCCAGGGAACAGTTAGCTTTATTCGATTCTTCTCTATATATATGCATTACGAGTCGAGTGGTATACATGATAACATGTACTAAAAGTGCATTTATGTTCTATTGTTGGCAAGATTCTAAAAATAACTCATGTACGAGTTATTATATAGAATGTTTATTACTCAAGTTTGACATTATATTGTTTATGCAATTTTCTGCTCTATAATAGCGTTGACGCAGACAAACTCAATAATAGACGATGGATATAACTGTGTTTTTAGGAAGAGTGCATCGTACACAGATAGCAATTAGCTGTATTCTGATGGTCTCGGAACTGTTGAAAAATCAGATGCAGGATAGTGTGGTAGGCAAGATAGTACACCTGATAATCGTATGGATAAGAAGAATGCTAGTAAACAGATCAGTTTAAGGAAACATTGGTCACTAAAAATTCTGAAATAAGGGTATATGTACAGAAGCAACGAAAGGAGCTAGTAATATGCCAGAGGATGACAACTATGGATCGGTGGCGTACGATAAGACTGTGTTAAGGACACTGCTAAAACAGGATAACTCCTCAACTAGCAGAAGTACTCAGATAAGTATATGCGAGGAGGGTATAGATGGAAGGCAATTTAACTGTGCAAGGTAGGAATATGCACACAGGGACATATTAACATATGTGAAGGGTTGAGTAGATAATGACCAGTAGTGAAGCTATGCGAACAAGTTATAATGAGCAGTGATAGTCTAAGGCTGCACAAAAGATAAGTATGAAGAATTGGGATACGTGTGGGAGATATTGTGGAAACTGGGTCTATGACATGGGACGGACGTGGATAGATTGCGAGATGATGCATCATTCAGTCGCAATCCTATTCACTCCAGTAATATGTAGACCTGCTACAAAACACTTATAATAGTAAATATCTTTGAACAGTTATGTGATCAATTTGGACGCAGCAGTATAAGCAGAAGTACTTAATGATTTGTGATGGCATATAGGCTAAGAATGTGCGTTAGGTTTTGTGAATGAGATCAACTTTGATATAGACATATTTGCATTACTGACCATAAGAACATGAAGAGTTGATGGACACAAAGCAGATGTTTATGTACATCTCTTATTGTCATCAGGTACAAGTACGTTGAGGGATATCTTGGCATATTAGATTGATCTCGCTCATGTATGCTTTGAGCAGATACTATTACATTACTCCCTATTCCCTTTCATGCAGTAAAGTCTGCAAGTGGTGACATGAATGGGGGGGTTGGGGGGGCAGTTTTTACTGGAATTCACGGGGGGGGAGGGGGGGGATTATTGGTGAGAAGAGAGGGGGGGTGATATGGAATCTATGTTTAACAAAGTGAACGTGTGTTGAATACATATGCGATGATTAGTGATCTTATGAACATCAAACCTGCATATTAGTTGTTACATTATATATAATACTACATTCTCTTCGCTATGATGATGTAGTAAGCAATAGCGAATGGGTAAGAATAAAACAAATTTCAAATGTTAGGTATTGCTGGATCGATTCGAAGTTTAGCTTAAACAAGTGTATGTTATCTACTCAATTGATACAGATACGGAGATGGGATTTATTTGTGGTTTTCTCTGGTAAAAGGCGCGCAATGGGATTTAGTTTAGAACAACATGTCAGACACGTCTATTAGTTTATTAGAGGAGACAGTTTGAAAGCTACGTTTACATCTGTATGGACCACATCATTAGATAGCTGGTAGGACGATAGATTATATTGCATGGGATTATCATCAAGTTTTAGTTACTGAGAGTGCGATGGGCGTGTGACCAGATCGTAGTGAAATCCCCTGCACTAGTAACATACCTGTATCGAGTTGTTAGTACAGTTTTTATTGTAAGAATGGGGTACAGTTCTAGCGATGTAGATTGAAAATAAATAGGGGGGTGTTTTAACCCCTGTATGCTTAAGGAATAGACCGGTATGAAGAAAAATCACTCGTATTCCGTTAAGAGGACGTTACTGCTTGATCATGACAATACTAAGAGGTTTCTGGACTCAACAGTTCAGCGTTTGATATTGCGCATCACACAGTTTTGAGTACACAACAAATGTTGGGATAACAAACACAATATTTCGAGACTCTTGACAGGGTAATGGCACATAGCAATGCGCAGGATAAGGTGGAGAAAGAAGATGGTTGCGTTCGATCTAGTTTAACACTCTCAGCTGACATGATAAAGGTTCTTGTTATGACACAAAAATTCTATAGGTGTATTCGTCGAGGAGATCTTGTTTAAGATAGCGCACATTGAAGATACTCCGCAGCCAGATTGAATACATTTCGGAACGATATGTGTTGAGGAGTGAGAGTTAGAGTGATAGGAGTAGAAGTGATAATAAATAACGACACGGTAATACTGCATCACGGACTGAGAGAGAGGTCATTATGTGTTATAAATTATGCGTTAGAACAAGGATTCAGTGAGTCATCAGCTTACAGTAATATCAGGTATATATTACTAGGGTGGATATGAATGGGTATATGGAGGTGAATGGGTCGATGGATAGGATTAAAAATCCTTAATACTCCAGATTATTAATAACATTCGATTTAAATATTCTATATCTTCCACTCCAAAATATATTACTTTTATAGTTTCTCTCATATTTAACATATATATGATCCCTAGGTGGCGAATGACTCTTCCATGAGTACAGTAAAAAAATAAGAAGCAGTACACCATATTTATCTCAGAATTATATACATCAGAATGGACAGGGGTAGTACTATTCTAAAATACATGTGTAATAATATTACTTCACCCCTATACTAGTACAAAAACGGGCACTATACCACCATACCTATCATATACTTTCACATTAATAACTAAAATAACATCCATCCACACCATATCTAAACTACTCATATTGATATTAAAATAATGACATCTCATTCATAAGGTGGACTCACATATATCCCCTCTAACTGAAATATATATTCAACATAGTCTTCTATAATGTCAGCTCGATTCTCAAACCAAAATATTAAAACATTATATCGAAAAATACTCTCATATCTAAAATCGCGTATATCAAAATAATCTTAATCTCTATTAATATACACACTAGATCACAACTTCCAAACCTTACTATAGTATTACTCATACATCCCATCATATATCCTACATAAACACTTATGAGACTATCGTTATGAAATAATTATACTCGATACTAGACTGGAGTGGATACATTACTAAATTACAATACCCCAAAAAATCCACAACATACACAGTGGATCGCTTGAGTAACATTTTACTGACACGCTTACATTTATGGTACAAAACTAGTTCAAGAAACCAAGTACTATTATATAGTATATACTCCACACATCTAATCCAACGAGCGTCATCAAAATATTGATTTAGTCCATGTAAGAAGAGGCATAGTAGAGGTACATCAAATTTCACAACATAACAAACTGGATATATCGCTCAGTTCTGCACACTTATATACATCATTCATCACAGTATAGTATACGTAGCGGTAGTATTTAGGCCAGAGGAATCTTATATATAGAGAGTAGAGAACAGCGATCTTTCTAGACTCGTGATAACCACTTGGCTTACACATCTACTGCCTAATCGTCAACACACTTAGCAGATCACTGTACCATTATCTATATGAGCAATACCCTCCTACACATGCTATCATACGTCGAGGAAGTCAACTAACTTCACAAAGTGAATCTCGAGTGAGACACAAGTACTCTCTATTTTTCAAAGAGTCTCACACGTATCTATCAGATAGGCACGCACAAGGTTGACACGGAGATACAACGAAAACACACCACACTGTTGGCGATAGAAATGACAGGAACAGTTCTATAATGAAACCGTATGGTTTACCTGAGCTCATTGAGACATGGGACGACATGGAGTCATGTCTTGATTAAGACTAAGAAAATGTTCTGAGCATATATCAATACAATCCTTACATCCAGTTGTCAGCGCACATCTCAACACTTACACTGCTCTTGTATCTTGCCTTACACATTCTATGACAAACTGAGATTCTCTATTCTGTGAGCGAGCCCGAGATGGACATTAAAGTTCGAGAATCCGAGGCGAGCAAAGTGATATCTAGCGTGCGCTGACGAGGTCTCTGTCTCTATCTGAGCTCTTCAGCACAGTCGAGATATTATCGTGACAGCGAACAATGGGCTGCACATTCTTAAAGCTCTTCAAGGTGATGATACGAGCGAGCGCATGACTATTTCTTGGTCACCCTATGATCGTAGTGCTGATATATCCACAAAAGTAAAAGCTAAGAACGATAGTACGTCTTGAAGAGAAAATAACAGACACACTACATATTGACTAGACACAGGCATACGCAGAGTGCACAACAACACTCAGGGATACTATAGGGGAGAGGTAACACTGTTAACTATCTACGACTCGAACACCACATAACATTAGAGTGCGCTCACTACTCTAAGGAACTGGCGTGCACTTGTACTAAAGACATCTAGCCTTCTCAGACATCGAGTGAGAGATGTTTTGGTGCGACAAACAACATAACGCTATAGACAAAATCACTCTAGAGCGATGGCGTGAGAGTGCTTGTTTAGACTCAGGAGCTGATGGAAGAAGAAGCGTGCAATACAACACAACACACAGTTACACGACACAGGAAACAGGCTGAGTAGTCACATAGGTGGCGCAGAACAAAACAAGAGAAAAACATTTTACAATCCATCTTATGAGGTCTTGAGAGTGCTACCCCCCCCACCCCCCACCCCCATAACACCCACCTCCTCCCCTCCCAAGGTCGCCATTTCAACCAACCCAGGAGCACCACGCTCCAATCAAACAACGATAAACATCTCGAGAGTGAGCCTGCAAATTCTGACCCCCACGGTATCTATTGTATCACACACCCCGCCAACTCTGCTCACCAGAGACACATCGCAACTGCGGCTCCCTGAGAGGCGACATCCCCAACCTCAACAACAATCTAATACACCAACTACCCAACACTAATTAAAAAATATGCGTCAACAACCCTCTCCTTACAACCCCCACCCCCCCCACCACCACACCCACCCCCTCCCTACACAAAACAAACAAACGCCATGGCTGACTGAGTCCATACGAAACAATGTACGGGGAGCATTTGGGCGGTTGTAGAACACGTAGAGTGAATTTGTGTTTACTTTCAGTATTTACTGGTTAATGAGCGCGTAAATAGATAGGGACAAGCATTGTCCGAGGTTTCAACTATTATTAGGTTAATCTATATATTTGACACGACTTTGGGTCTTTGTTGTTAGATTTCACGACATGTTTCTGGCAGGGGTACGGGCACCATACGTCTGTTGGGACTCATCCTTGCGGTAGTAGGTAATCTGGGTGATGTATAGGATGTCCGTTTCCATAAATCGAATTTCTTGACTTATTTACTTTGTGATATTTATTGTTTTCGCGGTCGGTGGAATGTCATTCCTTATTGAAGCTATATTTCCTATTTGAAGACTCTTTGAGTAATGAATACACCGCGTCTCTCAGAACTTTGAGAATTTGGGATGAGTACATGACTGGCGGGATGATAAGTGTCTATATAACTTAAGGGAGTCTTCATATCTTTTTGCCAGGGGAATGACACATTATGCAATACTATATACAGTGGATAGGCGGTTGGGGCGTGGTAATGATATAGCATCACAAAAAAATGTAATTTCTATTTCAGCGCACCAGGTAGGTCGTGTCGTACAATCATTCAGGATTACCTCGAACAGTAAATGCACTATTGCTTTTTTGGCTCATAAAATCATGATTCAGTGTAACAGTTGGTACGGTATACACCCATATTTACGGGCAACGGGTCTAGCTTTTCATGTATCACCTCCTGTTGGGCATAATCTGTATACAATAGGGTTACACACAGTAAACAAAAATCAATCGTGCACGACAGGGAGACCTAATTCAATTATATTTCACCTCAGCTAATACTTCTAGGTTTCTGTTCTTACTTAATGCAAGGTGCACAATCCTCAAGATCACAAACTCTCCTGGAATATTTGAACCTTTCCAATATACAAACACAATTATCCCAATTTCTTCAAAGTGTTGCCATTCTCTGTAACAATACATCAATTCTTTTTTAACTCTTTAAGCCCCAAGAGCCACGAATAAAATGGCCTCAGGGTCCACTAGACCAGCTATCTTGAGGTCAAAACAAACGATTTCGTGAGCCACTTTACAAGCTTACGGACGCCTGCGGTGAGATTATCGTTTGCATGTAACTAGGTTTTTAATGATAAGCGTGATATTTTAACGATGGCACACAAGTTTTGATGGCAACTTTAGATACAAATTATTGATTTAGGCTACCTGGCCTAAAAACTTGGGATCGTTGGACCTATCGACTGCAAGTTGAGGTCATGAGTGCTTATACAGAAGTCTCAATTTTATTCTGCGCATTGCCCTTTCAAATACGAATTCAGTAACGCGAAAAATTAAAAAAAATATTTTTTTTCACATAAACATACAGACAATAAAAAAAGCACTGTGACGTGCGCCTGTTATATGTTGTAGCCATCACATTCACCAGCGTCCTCTGCGATGTATTTGACTATTATACACAGTGGATCTTAACGCCAAATAGAAGTTTTTATATAAACCTACCAGTGTATGCAAGTCTCTGCTTTTGAGTCAGTGTTTTCTACGAGCATTATAAAATTCTTCGATCCATTGACCACCTAACCTTAATGCCACCAATTTGGATTGAGCTAATTTCAAACCAACAGCAACGAAGACACAGCGAGGAGTATGAGAGCGAGGCTCTCGCTTATAGGTGCCATACTTCAGCCCTTTGCACGGCAAAAAGAAACCTCTCCCAACAGAATTACGAAGACGTACACTGAACACTTGTCTTTGCGAAAGGCCTCACTCCGAACGCAAACAAGATGGGGATATACGAGGTCCATCCCCCCTGATAATCATGTGCGAAAGCTTTTTTTACCACACGAAAGTGTGGCTTACATATATTACCAATTGGCCAAAGTATGGAAATGAATGTACATGTGGTGTAGTTTTTGAAGGAATAGGATGTTAGACATCAAAGTGTTTGGGGAATGTATATTTATGTTCTTACATAAACATGTCAAGGACTCTTCAAGCTAACGTCTGGACATCTTGAATCTTATGGGCTAAGTCGCGAATAGCGTGCAGATTATTACTGTTGGGACTTTGGAGGATAACAGAAATGTATCACGTGAAATTTTGTCTACGCATAAGGCAATCAGATTAGATTGGTTGCATCGAGCTGGAAACTCCATAATAAAGTTTATCTACAAGGGATCTAAGGACGCGGCTCTTTATGTGCGAATGTTGATGTATAGCGTCACATTAGAGTCCTGATAAGTTTGGGGTCAGTGTTAGTACTATATCCCAGTCTAGAGCTAGACATTGAGTACAGCGGTCCCATTTAGCGTATTTACTATATTATTTCCAAATAAAGCAACGTGTTTTAATGAAGCAATGACTCTGCTCATGTTTTTTTAGATTTCAATATTCTGGTAGTTTATCAACTTAAACTGTCAAGATACTACTTTCACAGTTTTGGACCCCTTTAGCTCATTATTTCACTGTGTCATTTACTTCTCATAAGATAATATTACTGTTTCATCATTCGGACGAAGTGTGATAAGCACGTTGATATATCTACATCAGACACGCATTATGTGTCAACCAATGATAAAAATATTTCTTTGTAAATCAAAACTTCCAAAACACCTATCTAGCTGACTTGTCTAGAAACCTTAATATAAAAAACAAAAACAATGCTGCGATACACACAGTGGAAAACCGGTCACTACTGTGTTTCGGGGTGCTAGTATGTACAAGTAAAACAATTAACAAATTTCTTAATGTAGAGGAAGCTGATGGATTAATTAAGTCTGTTATATCTCGGCGTAATGTTATAGAGTCCGGAGATCCAGTCACGGTGACAATCCCTTACTGTGATGGCACTTTACAAATGCGTCCATTAAGGAGATGCAAAGGAAACTTACATCCATAGCATTGCTGACTATTACAAAATTATTCCATCAGGGTCTAGACTCTCTCTAATCCTAGCCAAGATTCTGAACTGTGCTGCAAGTTACCCTCCTATGCGAGGGCAGCCACTGGAAAAACTTAGGATAACCTCAGGTTCTATCCAATATGGTCACCTTAACTGTCTCAAATGGTGATGAGTATTGCATTTGCTCCAGAATAGGAGATTAAACAGGGCCCAACAAAACATCCAACGTCTCATGTGCTTGGCACTGGTCTTGCATGACATCGTTGATAAGAATCAGTACAGCACTAACGACATGACTGGGTAAACATTGGCAATAGAGGCGAATTCCTATAAACTTGTCTGAGTCGCTACTATCTCTTAGGCTTTTACATGATTCGTTCGACGTGTGCATACAAGTAATCAGGGAGTTTCCCGCACCGAAAGCGATAGATTGACAGGGACTTGAAAAGTAAAACTGCCTTGATCAACTCTCATGATAATTCACGTTGTATAATAAACTACTCTCGCGGGTATGCGTGTGTATGCGTAGGAAAAATAATGCGACTGATCTGAATTATCTTGGTCAGAAACCAAGAACAAATGGAGCAAATATGGATTATAGCCCATGCTACCATTATCTTTACACCCACCCCTCAACATCCCCCCAGAAACCGGTGGGGAAATTGCAGTACACTAAGTATGCTTGCCCTTTTTCCACACTGTTAGGTTTTAAAACCACGATTGTATGGGGGATCCACTATTACCAGTCACTTTGCTTGACGTCAAGGATCAGGAATGCATCGTGCGAACCACCACAGCAAGCTTGGTCCCTGGAATAGTAAACCTAGCAGCTTAGCAATCCACATGCTCTGTTTTGAGGTATACTACTGCAATGTGGCATTATGTTGTAAGCATGCATTTTGAGGGACATGTGCCATACTTAATGGATTTAAAATCCTGATCACGTAGCCCATCGTGCCTAAATACCATTGAGGAAAGATTTCCTCATCAATTTAGTCCCCTCTGTATCCAACCTCAGGATCCTCCGTGGTGTATTGTCCAGGTCTACAGATTGCTCCTAAGAGGTTTAACTAGCACGGTGTTAAACATTTCTATTGCAATCTCTACTAGAAAGAGATGTGCTAAAAAAATTTTAAATTAGTTTCATGCACGACTAAGCAATATGAAACCGCAGTCAAAAAATCAAAGCTTTGACTGCCTGCGTCAGGACCACAGGCGAAACCAGAGCTGGGTACCAATAGCCGCACTCCAGCTCCACGTTGGTGGTCCTGGAAAGAATCATCTCAGCTGTGGCAAGTCTGGCTGAGCGAGTCAATTATTGAAGATCGCAATCTACGGAATTGCAAACCCGGTACCTCAAATATTTAAAAAAATTTTGCAAAAGCGCAAGTGCCGGTAGCAGAAGTCGGTATGTGTCGACCGAAAGGTGCAGATATCACAGCTTAGATTTTAAACCAGACACAACGGGAACACCCACCGTCCTTTTCAGGGCGAACGAAGAAGTGAAGAAGAAGAAGAATATTGAATTTTCGTTTTTTATTTTGTTTCTTCTGGAAATAAAAAGAACAAAAATAGCTTATGGTGGTTTATTTCTAATGGGGCAGGTTTGTTGCATTACTTGTTTTGACAATTGTCTGATTCATGGATTATCTCAATTGATACAAATGATGATATAACAATTTACAAAATTTGTATCTGTTTTTCAATCATAACATATAATATATAATCCATACATATATATTCTTATATATATATTTATATATAAATATATTTTTTTTAATATTTATATTAATATTATATATATATTATATATATATATACTTAATATATTAATCTTCCTCAATCACGCTACATCTATGTGGGTGTTCGGCCTTCTCTATCAGTTCCCAAACCATTAAATAGCTGGTCAAAAATCACACTATTCCTAATCCGTCCATTTCGCGTCAGAGCAATTCCATCTATGAAAGGTATGTATCTTTTCCGGTTGTCAATTCCAGTTGGTTCGCCACGTGTCCCAGAGCCGCACACATTGACTGACCTAGACAATAGACCCCTGTGAGGTTCCCATTATTCCGATTATGGACTTAGACTTCCCTATGAACCTCCAAATATTTCCTTCTCAACAAAATGTGAAAGCTCTTTTTGCCCTATATACCCCTGTCTTAATAATCTTTATTGTTCCATTCCCTATGTGACACCCCTGCCGCTAAGATATATTTAATTTTTCCACACCTGTAAGGATTGCATCTTGCATCTCCTAGTGCAATATGGTCATCGTCAGTTTGACATTTACTAACGTCCCCCAGGCCCAGTTAGCTGCGACCTTCAATGCAGTGTATGCTCACTGGTCTTGCATCTTGGATACAGCCAGCGGGACAGTCAGAAACGTTCAGGCATCCCAAAAATAATTCATATCAGGTTCGTCAATATCCATTTTAGCTAGAGTGTCCTAAACACGAGAACTCCGTCGCTTTCCGATCTACAAAAACCATGTTCAATATGGGGCAATCAGAAAGTGAGAGATTGTGTGACTTGGAGGTATCTCCACCACCGCACTTCCGCCAGCTCCCCATCTCAATGAGCTCAGTAAACCCATCGTTTCATGTAAGAGGGGGTTAAATCTTTTTCCAGTGCGGGGCATTTCCCCACGTGTTTTTTCTCCTCTTGCCATCTGTATTCCGGGTAAATTATGTTTTGTACAGGTTTAATTTCCCTCGAGGAGACATTTGAATGATTGCCGTTTTTTTTGGACCGATACTGTTTGAGACAGGTTCAGCCAGGTTTTTCAACAGAGCAGGGGGGGGGGGGTCCAATGCAGGCTTGCAAATATGCCACACTGCGCATGATAGTTGAACAGGACCTTGGATTTTTGAAAACCCACAGCTTTACATTCGAATTTGTTATCTTTGAGATTGTTTTTCGACGCTTGGACATTAGGTTCGCTCTCGAGACTGATGAGAATTGAGGAGCTGTCCAATATGTTATTAGTTACAGGCCAAACATCAGTAAGTATAGTAGTCAACAAATGGTTATTTAAAAAAGTAAACGAGATGTACGAAACTTGAATAAACCATTTATTATTGGCACTTACATTTCCCCTTATTTTCTCAACATAAATCTTCCACCAACCAATGATACACTTAATCCAATCGCTTTACAGTATCAGCGTGCCTTAAAACCTGCAGCAATAGAAGTCTTTGATCTGCTGTCTAGTCTCTAGCCACATTCCGAGTCACCTTCAACGGTTCAACCTGGTTCGTCATGCCGCGGAATAGTTATTGCCCTCCTATGTGAGTATTTTTAGTGGTAGGACCAAACAGGTTGAAATCGCTCGGGGGCTTAAGTCGGGGGGGCCTAGTAGTAGGCGGAGTGTTCAAGAAGTTAGCCTCCCTAGTTGTTCAATTTTCCTCCCTTGTAGTTAATCTGAGTAGTATGTGGTCTAGTATTGTCCGTGAAGTGGAGCAGTACTCTCTAGTAGTCTCACCTTAGTACCAATTAGACCTGGAAGTTTTCTTCAGTAAGTAGGCATCCCGTATAGTCCATAACAGAACTATCACACCAGTACGATTCAGTCATTCACTTCTCCTCACCTTAGTCTTTCTTGAGAAATAGGGTTAACCGCACTCCTTGAGAATCCCAAAACACTGTAGTAGCAGTAAAACCTTCCCTGCTGAGGCCGTACTTTGAATTTTCGTGGCTAGAAGTCCGAAAGAATGAGTAGTTTTCCATTGCAACTGAAGCACGCTTAGTGATTCGGGGTATTAGGTAGTGAGGCAATCCATGTATTTTCGTCCCCAGTAACAATCCTGTAAGCATGTCTTCTCCTTCATCTCCGTACCCAGAGAGATGTTGCAGTAGGGCAGGCCGCATTCGGTTCATTTTGTGTTCCCGCAGTCAGTGTCTAGGCACCCACCGTGAAGCACACTTTCGGAAATTCAGTACTATCATGCATTATGCTGTAGGCTAAACAATGAGAACACCCTATTGCAGTTGCTTCACTGTGTCTATCGTTTACTCGCCTGTCAGCTCGAATCATCTACCCCACCCGTCCGCACAGATGCTTCTGTCGCAATCAGAAGAGGACGACCAGGTCGGTCTTCATCAGCAATTTTTGAGGTCCTTGAGAAAAATTATCTACCCAGTTACGTAACCACTTTACGCGACAAACACTTCTCACCATAAACAGGAAACATTTACTTATGAATATCCTTTGCAGGAAGTCCCCCCTCCACCCCCCCCCCCCGCCAAAAAAAAAACCGCAACAACAGCACGCTGTTTAGTTTCGGACGTACACTCCACGACGAGCACTGATCGCCATTTTTATCAGAGCTGCAGCCATGCGCATGCGAGACAACCTAGCGTCTGCTACCTAAAGTAATCATCAAGCTGATGTTGCTGCCACCTAATGACACCTTTAGTAAATTTACCAACTACAATTTTCATCTAATCCCATATCAGTTTTGTGACAACTACTTAAACTGACTTGACTTCCTCTCCTCGAAAATAATGATTTACACACACACATATATATATATATATACATGTAGCAAAATATGCGAGAATAAACGCTCAATTCAGTACGATTTAGGCATAAAACGATAACAAATACATTAGCCCGCATGTGTCTGACGGTTGGCATCTTCGAAGCCAGCAGCGCTGCTTTTTGCACAGTGCTAAGCCTATAGAACGATTTCACGGAAAAAGTCTGACACGCTTTAGTTTCGTTTTCGACAAACACTACTAATATTTAACTTTTGCCCAATCTGCTGTATACACTTTGTAGTCTAGCCTTACAATTAACTATTGGCGGAAGCATGCCGCAATATAGCTATCTGAAGTAACACTTTCTGTCAACTTTGTAGCAAAATCAGTAGTAATCCTTACATTTGTTGGTAGTATTACACGATAAAATGCTAACTAGTAACGCAAATTATTAACCCGCCCCGTCTACACCCCGCTTCGATGACACAGTCTGCAACGCATATATTCACACTGCGGAAAAGCCAGCCAAGGCATAACCACGTAGACAATTTTATTTCCTCCTAGTGGTAGCATTTCTGATGTAACTAAAACAAGTAGTTATTTGAAAAATACATGCTCGCAAGATGAAGGAGAGGAAAGATGGCGGACTTGTGTAAAATTTTAGTTGACGATAGACGATGACATAAATTGGAAATTTTAAACCATTATGAAGTTCCCCATAAGAATTATATGGTAGTATGACGTAGAGTTAGCTTAGTAAGAATGTACTTTAAATAATATGATATTCCCAGTATTAGAGAAGTTATTCAAGAAATACTAATATCTAAGAACACACGACCAGACACACAGGCGTTCCTGCTCATGTTTTTTTGGTAACGTTAGGGGGACGCGAGCTGGAAAAAGAGGCAGGGAGGTACATTCAAATTCGCTTGGGATAAACAGAGTATGAATGGGAAAGGGGAACGGTAGGAGAAATGTAATCCTAAACGTGATATCTTTTGTATTGGGCATGACTAGAGCAGACGGGCCAATCGACCACCAGTTATTCAAAATTATTTTGGGTTTTTCATTCAAACTGCATTTGAATTCAAGCAGTAGAACGTTACGATTGGCTAGTGCTGGTAGATATTAGCAAAAGGCTTTGACTATTCATTGCCAGTTGAACTAAAATTTGTATACAGATACGCTGAAAAACAGCTGTGTTAATTTTAAACTTAAATAAAGAATACATTCACAGTCTGTGCAGTTCGGAGGAAGCTGAGGCCATTTCTTCACCAAATCAGCGTCATTTGTTTATATATTTCTTGATTGTGGTAAAGGATATTTTATGAAATTTAATATGTTTGGTCCAACTACAAAAGTTAGATACTGCTATTGGGGAAAAAGTGAAGGACATGTCGGAAGCAGACATTGTTGAGTCCACACATTAAACGGTATCTGACTGATGTATGTTGTTATGATTATGTTGACATATTATTGTATTAAAATAGTTTAGCAAGCCTCTGTGTTCAATGAACACTGTTTAACATGCCTGAAGCAAATATAAGTGAAAAGAAAAGAAGAGAAGATCATATCACAGGAAATGTGGTTACTCCACATTATTGTATGGAGGAAAAGTATGTGAACGTACAGTGGCGTATCTACTATAAGGACTTGAGGTGTGGTCACAACCAGGTGGGAGTCCTGTACAATTCGGGGCGAGTGCATTTGTAAGGCACGCGAGGCTGACCCCATACCCACGTAGGAAATTAAGTGTTAGAATAAATGATCAGAGATAAAAGGCCAGGGTGTCCTTTTGTTGCAGAGGGTCTATGTTCCTGTTGCCGGCTGGTGACAGGAAACCTGCTGAGTGCTTATAAACGCCAACCAGTCTCCAACCTCACCCATGTGTTACCGGGGCCCGAAAGGGGAGCAAAGAATAGTAACACTGCACCCTACCACGCATGTCGTAAAATGCGACTAAGGAGGGTATGGGCATGGGGATGTTTACCCCATCCCGTAAAAACTTCGCACAGTGGGCTGATCACCTGCTTGCCAACCAATCTGATTACGGAAACAATGATAGATTGTTTGGTCTGTTTTTGTTCCACAAAGACGCCACTAGGCGTGGTGGAAACAGCGATAGATTGATCAATTTGTTGTTGCCCTAAGACGCCACTAGGCGTACTGGCCACATACTGCTTTGTCGGTTGATGGCTAAGGATGGAAGAAGAAGAAGAAGTCTCCAACCAGACTTATATACTGTTGAATATCCAGTAGGAGCTTTGGCGAGTATTGAACTTGAAATTTCTGCAACTACCCATTGAATTATCTTACAACAAGGACTCCCAGGTGAAGAGTAAAACATCTGGGGCATCTCTGACATTTTCTTGTGTTTCAAAATATTACACAGGAATTTTATGGGGGTAGGATGAACTACAGCCCTCATATACAGTGACTCTCCCGTTAGATAAATAAAGTGAACTCTGTAATATTTCAAACAGGAAGGACATTTATAAATACATAATAACTTTTAGTTATTGGGCAAATGGTCCCAACATTTTTAATTGTTCTATTCTGTAAACTATCTTGTCCTTATTTTCAAAGACTTGTCCACAAGCTATGAATGGACAGGCAAAATAAATTGTAAATATTTGTTCAAAGAAAAACTTAACTGCTAGTTATTAACTTCTTTAATAGAAACTTAAAGTGTTTGATTGTTGTGTACCATCATTCATTTCTCCCCTAGACACTAGGTACACCATACACCATACACTAGAGCCAGAAGATTGACCGTGTGAGACCTAGGGAGGTAGCGTTAGGTTCTCTGCACATAATTCATCATCATCATCTATAGAGTCAGAGACCTACATGTGCTTGACCTCACACGGTTATAGCAGACACCTTTTCATTCTTTTTAGGATACCATCAGAACCTCCCAAGCATAATCAACTTTGCTACATAAATTGGTAGGCTTGTCCGGGCATCTGAATTTCTCTTAGTACTACATACATCGGGATCTGGGGTTTAGCTTTAACAACAGTCTAATTTTCCCAGGGAGTCCCCATATAGTATTACCTAAGATTTGGGAAGTGAAGAAAGTGTCAGAGCCCAGATTTAATTAAATAAATTTATAATTAGTTAGAGATTTTGTTAGAACATTTTGTACTTATTAGAATGGCAGATCTGGCCAAGTTTCGCTCTGCGGCTGTACAGACTGCTAAAGAGATGGGCATGGATGGACCAGAGTTGGTTCAATATGTAACTTCAGAGGTGGATACATTTATTGCCAGAGAAGATAAGAAGTTAGAAGCAGAACGAAAGTTAGTGGCTGAAAAAGAAATTAAGAGGCTGCAGATTGAGGCTGATAAGGAGGCTAGGGCATTGGAGGCTGAGACTAAGAAGTTACAGATAGAGGCAGAAGAAAAAAGATTGCCGAAAGGGAGGCAGAAGAAAAACGACTGCAAATGGAGGCAGAAAAAGAAGAAAAGAGATTGACTGCCGAGAGGGAAGCAGAGGAGAAAAGATTACAGAGGGAGCATGAGCTACGACTAAGGGAGTTAGAATTGCAAGGCCATGCTCCTGAAAATGGTGCCAGCCCCTTTGCCTCAGATGCCACTACTAGTCAGGGAGCCTCAACCTCAGCTATGGGTTTTCATGTAGACCATTTTGTTGAGAAAGACGATGACATAGAAGGATATTTAAGCAGGTTTGAACTTTTAGCTACTACTTATGGGTTAGAAAGAGAAAGATGGGGGGTAAAGTTGTCTCAGGGACTTCGGGGAACAGCTTATGAAGTGTTTTCCAAAATGAGCAGGGATGACCAAGACAACTATGACATGTTGAAGCAAGCTCTTCTGTTAAGATACGAAAAGAACGGAGAGTTTTATAGAAAGAAATTTAGGAATGCCAGGCTACTGTCAGGTGAGACTTATCACCAGTTCTCCGCCCGGTTGGAAACGTATATGGAGAAATGGACTACTTTGGGGAAAACCCAAGATCTCAAAGAGATGATAGTCATTGAACAAATGAGAGAGTCCATGGCTCCAGACATGAGAAAGTTTCTCATGGAACAGGGTGCGGAGAGGCTGGGTGAGATAATATATGTCGCTGAGAGGTATCAGGCAGCCCTGGCAGAGGTAGCTGGCACAAAGAAGAAACAAATAGATCAGAGTAAGGCCCCTCAAACCCATAATAACTTCGATAATAGAAATAGGCAGAACTTCGATAGGCCTCGAAATGAATTTAAGAATAGACCCTCACAATTCAATGATAGAAGAAATGATGAAAGAAAACCTTTTCACCAAGATAAGAGGTATTGTAAAAATTGTCGGATGGACAACCATAACACTGAAAATTGTGGAAGGAGACCTGTAGTAATGGCCACGCTCCAGGTCAGGTCGACTCCTAAAAAAGAGGAGGAACCACCAAAAACAATGTCTCGTAAACAGTGGAGAAAGGCACAAGCTGAAGATAGGTCACTGAAGCCGTGTTTTGAGAAACTCCAAAAACTCCATACCCCTCCAAGGAAAGGAGATTTCTATTTGGATGATGGACTGCTTTGCAGGGCGGATAAAGCAGGATTATCCTGGTGTGGACAGGTAGTAGTGCCATCGAGATATAGGGCACAAATTATGAGACAAACACATGTTCTAAATGGTGAACACCATTGAACCTGAGGGGAGACAACTCAAGGAAACAAATTGGTAGTGGTAGATTCTTGTGTGGTGACACAAGAAAGAAACGTCCGCAAAACAAAGCTTCCAATGTAAAGGACCTGACAGGTGCCATGAATACTATGTCAGAAAAATTAGAAGTCCATATGTAGCTTTGCTAAGGACCTGAACAGATGAGAAGGCAGAGGAGACTGTTACCTCATCATACCAATATGTGAACGAACTGACCACTCGTTTAAAAACCAGTTGGAAACTGGCAAATGAAAATTTGAGACAAGCCAGGAAAAAGCATGCTGCTTATTATAATAAAAAAGCGAAGGATCGAGAACTTGCTGTAGGGGAGAAGGTACTTCTTCTATTGCCAGGCAGCAACAATAAACTTCAGATCGGATGGCAAGGGCCATATACAGTTTTGGAAAAGATATCCAGAACAAATTACAAGATAGACAAAAAGGGAAAGGAAAAAGTCTATCATGTGAAAATTTTGAAGAAATATCTGGACAGACAAATCCTGGAGGGATCACATTTAATGGCCTTGTCTATAGCAACCGAGATGAAAAATGAACCTCTCTCCTCGGTTGAATATCCACTGAAAACCAGTGAAACGTTTGCACAGGTGAAAATCAGTAATCACCTGACAAAAGGACAGTAGGAGAAGGTTCAACAGGTCCTTGAGAAACATACAGATGTGTTAACTGATAAACCGGGACACACAAATTTGTTGTCATATGATATGAAACTACTAGACCCAGCACCCATCTGTATGAGGCCTTATTCTATTCCGTTCGCTAAGGAAAAAGCTTTGAAAGAGGAGATTGACTATTTGTTAAAAGAAGGGATTATTTCTCACAGTGAGTCTCCTTACAGTTCCTGTGTAGTTTTGTTGCGGAAACCATCAGGAGAACATAGACTGTGCATAGATTACAGGAAACTGAATGCTGTCACAGAAGGTAAGGTGGATCCATTACCTGATATTACTCAACTTTTTGCCAGGCTGAACAAGGCAACATATTTTTCTAAGGTAGATCTTAGCAAAGGCTTTTACCAGATTCCAGTAAAGCCTGAGGTTCGACCTTATTTGGCCTTTAGCACCTCGGAAGGTCATTATGAGTTTAACATGTTACCATTTGGTTTGAAAAATGCCCCGAGTGTGTTTTCTAGGATGATGCGAAAATTGCTGGATCCCCTGAAAAATCCATGTATTTCGAATTTTATGGATGATATCCTCATTGCTACGGAAACATTTGAGGAACATGTTACCTCTTTGAATATGCTGTTTGATAGACTCAGAGAGGCTAACTTAACCGCTAGGCCAACAAAATGCTGTATAGGTTGTAAAGAGTTGGAATTCTTGGGACATACAGTACATCAGGGTAGCATGACCCCTGATCCCAAGAATCTGGAAAAACTAAAAAGAGCACCTAGACCACAAACAAAAAAAGATGTGCGATCTTTCGTGTCTCTGTGTGGTTTTTACCAAAAGTATATCAAACATTTTAACTCTATATGTGCTCCTTTGACCGATTTAACTCGCAAAGGTCAACCTGATACTATAATTTGGACAGCACAGTGTGAATTTGCTTACCAGGAGTTAAAAGAGAAGCTTACAAGCAGGCCAGTGTTGCAATTGCCTGACTTGACTAAATCATTTATTGTGAGAAGTGATGCAAGAAATGTGGGCCTAGGCGCTACATTGTTGCAAAGGTCTTCCTCACAAGATGGGGAATTGAACCCAGTCGCTTATGCTAGCCGCAAATTGAACAAGGCGGAAAAAAATTACTCAACCAGTGAAAAAGAATGTCTCGCTTTAATATGGGCTATAAAGAAATTCCAGATTTATTTATATGGCAGGACATTTGTGGTCCAAACGGACCATTCTCCCCTCGTGTTCTTGTCACAGGCCAAGCATGAAAATTCTAGATTATTGAGATGGTCTCTCTTGTTGCAACCATACTCATTATTAATAGAATACATTCCCGACCCTTTGAACGTTGGCGCAGACTTTTTGAGCAGACATCCTTATGATAAAGATCAGAAAAACGAGTAAGACTTCATGGAGCTAAGTTATTTCGCATATTATAACCTGCAAATGAATGCATGTTTTAGGATGGGAGGTGTGTAGCAAAATATGCGAGAATAAACGCTCAATTCAGTACGATTTAGGCATAAAACGATAATAAATACATTAGCCCGCATGTGTCTGACGGTTGGCATCTTCGAAGCCAGCAGCGCTGCTTTTTGCACAGTGCTAAGCCTATAGAACGATTTCACGGAAAAAGTCTGACACGCTTTAGTTTCGTTTTCGACAAACACTACTAATATTTAACTTTTGCCCAATCTGCTGTATACACTTTGTAGCCTAGCCTTACAATTAACTATTGGCGGAAGCATACCGCAATATAGCTATCTGAAGTAACACTTTCTGTCAACTTTGTAGCAAAATCCGTAGTAATCCTTACATTTTTTTGTAGTATTACACGATACAATGCTAACTAGTAACGCAAATTATTAACCCGCCCCGTCTACAACCCGCTTCGCTGACACAGTCTGCAACGCATATATTCACACTGCGGAAAAGCCAGCCAAGGCATAACCACGCAGACAATATTATTTCCTCCTAGTGGTAGCATTTCTGATGTAACTAAAACATGTAGTTATTTGAAAAATACATGCTCGCAAGATGAAGGAGAGGAAAGATGGCGGACTTGTGTAAAATTTTAGTTGACGATAGACGATGACATAAATTGGAAATTTTAAACCATTATGAAGTTCCCCATAAGAATTATATGGTAGTATGACGTAAAGTTAGCTGAGTAAGAATATACTTTAAATAATATGATAGTCCCTGTATTAGAGAAGTTATTGAAGAAATACTAATATCAAAGAACACACGACCAGACACACTGGCGTTCCTGCTCATGTTTTTTTGGTAACGTTAGGGGGACGCGAGCTGGTAAAATAGGCAGGGAGGTACATTGAAATTCGCTTGGGGTAAACAGAGTATGAATGGGAAAGGGGAACGGTAGGAGAAATGTAATCCTAAACGTGATATCTTTTGTATTGGGCATGACTAGAGCAGACAGGCCAATCGACCACCAGTTATTCAAAATTATTTTGGGTTTTTCATTCAAACTGCATTTGAATTCAAGCAGTAGAACGTTACGATTGGCTAGTGCTGGTAGATATTAGCAAAAGGCTTTGACTATTCATTGCCAGTTGAACTAAAATTTGTATACAGATACGCTGAAAAACAGCTGTGTTAATTTTAAACTTAAATAAAGAATACATTCACAGTCTGTGCAGTTCGGAGGAAGCTGAGGCCATTTCTTCACCAAATCAGCGTCATTTGTTTATATATTTCTTGATTGTGGTAAGGATATTTTATGAAATTTAATATGTTTGGTCCAACTACAAAAGTTAGATACTGCTATTGGGGAAAAAGTGAAGGACATGTCGGAAGCAGACATTGTTGAGTCCACACATTAAACGGTATCTGACTGATGTATGTTGTTATGATTATGTTGACATATTATTATATTAAAATAGTTTAGCAAGCCTCTGTGTTCAATGAACACTGTTTAACATGCCTGAAGCAAATATAAGTGAAAAGAAAAGAAGAGAAGATCATATCACAGGAAATGTGGTTACTCCACATTATTGTATGGAGGAAAAGTATGTGAACGTACAGTGGCGTATCTACTATAAGGACTTGAGGTGTGGTCACAACCAGGTGGGAGTCCTGTACAATTCGGGGCGAGTGCATTTGTAAGGCACGCGAGGCTGACCCCATACCCACGTAGGAAATTAAGTGTTAGAATAAATGATCAGAGATAAAAGGCCAGGGTGTCCTTTTGTTGCAGAGGGTCTATGTTCCTGTTGCCGGCTGGTGACAGGAAACCTGCTGAGTGCTTATAAACGCCAACCAGTCTCCAACCAGACTTATATGCTGTTGAATATCCAGTAGGAGCTTTGGCGAGTGTTGAACTTGAAATTTCTGCAACTACCCATTGAATTATCTTACAACAAGGACTCCCAGGTGAAGAGTAAAACATCTGGGGCATCTCTGACATTTTCTTGTGTTTCAAAATATTACACAGGAATTTTATGGGGGTAGGATTAACTACAGCCCTTATATACAGTGACTCTCCCATTAGATAAATAAAGTGAACTCTGTAATATTTCAAACAGGAAGGACATTTATAAATACATAATAACTTTTAGTTATTGGGCAAATTGTCCCAACATTTTTTATTGTTCTATTCTGTAAACTATCTTGTCCTTATTTTCAAAGACCTGTCCACAAGCTATGAATGGACAGGCAAAATAAATTGTAAATATTTGTTCAAAGAAAAACTTAACTGCTAGTTATTAACTTCTTTAATAGAAACTTAAAGTGTTTGATTGTTGTGTACCATCATTCATTTCTCCCCTAGACACTAGGTACACCATACACTAGAGCCAGAAGATTGACCGTGTGAGACCTAGGGAGGTAGCGTTAGGTTCTCTGCACATAATTCATCATCATCATCTATAGAGTCAGAGACCTACATGTGCTTGACCTCACACGGTTATAGCAGACACCTTTTCATTCTTTTTAGGATACCATCATAACCTCCCCAGCATAATCAACTTTGCTACAACACACACACATATTTATATAAATAAGTGTGTGTGTATGGTTAGGAGATAAATGTCTTTAAAGAATAACCAATTTGTAGGGTCTTCACCACTCAAGTGAGTTGTCTTGGTTTTCATGTATATTCAAAGTCTTGTCACCCTTGTATTGACTCTATATTTACATATATACTTGTGGGTGTATTTATATATTAACACGAATAAGCAATAAACTATGGCTTGCTGGAAATTTAAATTCATTTTTCCCCATTTCACTCCGTTCGGAGCCAGAAGCCACAACTGTTACTGATCCTCTTGCAGGGAAACCTGCCTCAAAGCATTCATGTGCGCTCGCAGGGCAGACTTCTGTAGCCATATGTTTTACATAATTGGGTTGCCAAACCCCTGGCACAACCTTATTGCCTCTTACAACATGTATGAGGTAACAGTAGTCCTATTCTTCCTGTGTCTCGTCAGAAACCCCCGATGACTACACACGAGGTTTGCAGGCAGTTGATAATATCTTATTACAAAAGCTCAGATGTCTTTCTTTTCCAATTAAGGGACTTGCTTTCGATCTCCATTTCGATGTCAGACCGGCCTGCATGCCCAATTCTTAACCCTTTGAAAATAAAGTTCGTTCGTTCGTTCATCCAGTGTACTTTATCTAACCTGCCGGTCTTCTTCGTCTTTTTTCAAGTGTCATGCCTCGTGATGTAGGCGATAATGTTTCTCCACAACTTTCTGTCTCCAATACTGCTTATCAGTTCTGTTGTTGACTTATTTCTATGATATAACATCAAAATCGTGGAAAGAGGACGACACAGTTGATGGGCACATTCTATTATTCTCTGGGGTTTTTTTTCCCTTTCAGAGCATCACAATTTAAGTCGATCTCCCATTTATGTCTGTTCTTGTACATTTATGTTCCAATCTGGAAAATGTCGTATTGTTTTAACCTTCATCACCTGCAGGCAGCATTGAAGATATAGAATAGGCAATCTTTGTGTCAGGTGCAGTATTTCTACTAAACAGATGGCATCTTCGTGGTTCGTTTTCTCAATCTGTTTTTTAGTCGCTGAAGTTCTTTGCTGAATTTATACCATTCTTCCTATATTTCTTTTTTTTCGCAATATTTTGTCGCTTCTCAGTACTTCAAGCTCGCTCTTATCTTAATTTTGTTTTTTTGTTTGTTCTTATTCTTTGCATCATGCCCTTTGACCTCACTCCACCTTGATGGCAAAGTTTAAATTCACTCCTAGTATTTTCCATTCTGTAACTTGATGCAGTTGTGAAAGTTAAAATTTTTAAAATATCTAAATTATTATGTTATAAACTGCTGTTTAAAAATTCAAATATAAATTGCACATTTAAAATTAAGTGTTATATAATATGTTGAAGCAAAAAATCAGGCCATCTGAAAGATGATTTGGTCGGCTGAAAGACAATTTGTTAGTCAGAAAATTTGGTCATCTCAAAAATAATTTGGTCGTATAAAAGATAATTTGGTCATCTAAAAGATAATTTGTTCATCTGAAGGATAACTGGTCATCTGAAATATAATTTAATAATCTAATAGATAATTTGGCAGCCTGAAAGATAGTTTAGCCGTCTGAAATATAATTTGGTTGGCCATTCTTGGAGTAAGGAAGAAATGAAACATTTAGTAAGTCAGTGAAAATATACTTAAATAAAGTACTGCCATTCTAAAATATTGCTTATGGTTTTGTGAAGTGTATAGCACTGAAATGTTGTATTGAGATCAGATTGACAAGTGGAAGAGGTGTTTGAATTACTGAAGAATTAATTTGGTCATTGATAACTCTCTTTTTCCTTCTTCGTCATAACTGTGTATACCAGGCATGCTGTAAAGTACTGCTTTCATTCTCCTCACGCAAACCATTGGTGAATATGATGGAAGCTCCAGGGGGAGCAAAGGTCAACTCAACCAACGCAGGATTATGCAAATATGGAGTGTGAGTGTGAAGTATGAGTTAGGCGAATGGTGGACTGTTCGTGTGTTGACCCGTATAAGACACTCATTCACTCATTACGTTAAGTCACCAATGCAGATCACTGTAGTCGTTTCAATAGTTTAATTGGACGCACACACTTGACAGATTGGATACAGTTACAGGAACATGAGTCGACATAGACAGCATAATATTGATCAATGGACTACCGTCCTAAATTAGCATTCATGAAGAATAATCTTGCAATGGAACATCTGTAAACACCAAGATTTCCATAGTTTATAAACACAGTCAGTAGACCTTACTGACCGAGCATGTCAATTAAGCAATACTGTTCAAACTTGACTCCTAAACAGGATCTCTTTCTAGCGAAGATTCCTTTAGATAAATTACAGCAAATCTCTGTGAAGATAATGTTAATTTCTTTATAATAGTGATCTATCAATCATCACCTGATAATAAGGAAGTTTTCCCGTTCTCTGCTAATGATTTACAATAAGTAGAATTCCAAAATCAATCGAATTCCACAATGGCTGCTGGTTCCCGGTTGAGCATCACTCACTATACGGGTGTATAGCCAAATCTTCAATCGAAGCTTTGTTCATCAACAATAAATGATTCTACAAGGATCATTATATTCTGTCCTCATAGTTGCTGCATATAAACATATTTAGTGCTGCCAGAGAATACGTCGTCCCGACATATTCATAGGTAAATTCATGTAAACGTCTGCCCATCTTAAGCCTAGGAATGAACGAAGTCAGCAAAAGTACGTTTCTTTACCTGGACATAAGAAATACACTAGCAAGCACAAAAACGCTCTCCCGGCGTTATAGAATCACAACTGGGGAACTCATGGACTAAACGATCCTGGAAGAAACTATCTTCGTCCCCAGAATAACTTAAAGAGATCACAAACTCTTGGGCATCTCTCCGACATGACTTCCTGCCCTAGGCCTAGACAACCGAAGAACCCCCTCACCTCTCTTCATCCGCCGAAAACACCTGACCCCCTTCAGTACAGTACAAGAACAAATAGTTCCACTTAAACATACTAAGATATCAAGATATAAGACATACTCGTCCTACATAGACAAGCACCACACATAGATTCGGACCATAGACATTCTGAAGCAAGAACAATCTATTCCTAACCAAACACAGAATAGATTCAAGTAAGTCTAAATTCCTCCGCCGAGTTCTATTTTTAAGAACGCTACAAAGAGCGATAACTCACAGAATGACTACTTATTGCCCAATCTGAGTTTCGTCCCTCAAGACCAAAACATGCATTCAAAGATGAATATATCTTCATCAGACAATTAAAACATTTTACATGGTATGCGTAATCCGTGCGCCAAAAAATATGTGCGCAACAGATTACCACACCCCCCGGGAAAAAAATGAAAATCATTTTTTTTTTCATCTGAGAGCAACATACAATAGGCTCCCTACGCATAAATACTGCGCAGATGAGAAATATCTGGAATTATTTAAGCCAGATTAATGCAAAATCTCACTCCCTCAGAGAAAGCATTTCTCTTAAGCATAAGTGTTTCCAGGGAGGTGTCACCAACGCATACTACTATACAATGATACAATGCATATAACAATTTAAGTTTAACCATTCCAAGTACATGATTGACAAAAAGAAAAATCATCAACGAGTAATGGTGACTATATATCAATGAACGTAGTGTCATTACGAATTACAACGTGTATCTATTTTGATATAGAAAAGAAAAATCTGTTGTCGAGTTGGAAGTGTTAAGACGTCCAGTACTCAACAGCTAAGTGGAATCATGTGGGCATCTAAACCGAATGTCTGCCATCACATTATCTGATCCACGGATAGCTCGTACCGAAAAATGAAAAGGTTGAAGAGCAATTGCATATCGAGTAGACCTCGAACTCTTCAAATTTTTACTCTGGATAGCTGTAAGAGCTTTCTGATCGGTTTCTACTATAAAATGTGCGCCTAGAAGGAATCTTTGTAATTTGAGAATTGACCATACCATAGCCAACAGTTCACGGTCTAAAACCGAATAATTCCTTTCTGCAGCATTAAGCTTTCTAGAAATATACATTACAGGATGCAGAGTTCCAGAGTAATCTTGCATTAGTGCCGCTCCAATCCCAATGGATGAAGCGTCACTACGAAGAACAAATGTCTTATCTTTAGTAGGCAACACTAAAATAGGTGCAGTAGAAAACATAGTTTTAATCTTATCCAAAGAGGATTGACATTCTTGAGTCCAATGGACTATATTAGGAGACCCTTTCTTTAGCAAGGTAGAAAGAGGTGCCATGATTGAGGACAGATTCGGAATGAATCGTCCATAGAATTGTATAAGACCTAAGAGACTTCGCACTTGCTTTTTAGTCTTAGGAATAGAAATGTTAAGTATTTTACTTGTATTATGGTCCTCTGTTTTTAGGAAACCATGGCCGACACGGTGACCTAAAAAAGAAATTTCACTAAAACCAATGCAGGCTTCAGATGGTTTCGCTGTCAGGTTATACTCGCGTAGAGTAGATAGCAATTCAACTAACCCTGAATAGTGATCTTCCCAAGTATCGCTGAAAAGACAGATGTCATCTATGTACGCAATGACATCTGACCGATAGGATAGAATTCTACGCATCATGCGTACGAATGTAGCTGGTGCGTTCATAAGGCCGAAAGGCATAAAATTCCATTGAAAAGGCCTCTAGGTGTAGAAAAAGCAGTAAAAGGTTTGGCGCGTTCAGATAGAGGAACTTGCCAATATCCTTTAGACAAATCTAGTTTAGTGAAAAAAATGCGATTTAGAAAGCTTAGTAAGTAGCTCTTCTAGTAAAGGCATAGGTTCAGCATCAAACTTCGTGACTTGATTCAATTTGCGATAGTCAACGCAAAGACGTATGTTATTGTCTTTTTTTACGGACAATAACCATCGGCGAAGAATACGCAGAAGTGGATGGTTCAATTATTTTTAAATCTATCATCTCATCCAACTCCTTTTCAACCTGTGCTTGAAAATGTATAGGAATAGGATAAGGTCTGACTCTAATAGGATTATGGTCAGTTAGAATAATGTCATGTTCAATGACATGAGTTTGTCCAGGAATGTCAGTAAGGACATCCTGAAATGTTTGTAACATAGACGAAACTTGTCGCTGTTCTCCTAGAGATAAATCGGGAGAAACAGTAACATTTTTCCATGATTCACTAGAATGAAGTGGAATCATCGGAAGCGGAAGATTAACATCCGAAAAACTTGTTTCCTCATCCTGTATTACAGACAGTGATGAGTAATGACCATGTTGGACAGGTGAATCGTCCGTTGCCTGGAAAATAGGCTGTAAATAATCCGGACGTTCATGGAATTCCGTAAGCATATTGATGTGGAAGGTTTTACGCTTCCCATCAATATCGACAATGTAGTCAACATCGGAAATTTTCGAGATTATATCGTACGGACCTTTCCAAGAAATAAGTAGTCTGTTTTCCCTACAAGGTAGCAAAACAAATGCTTTGTCACCAGGACAAAGTTGTCGTAAGGTTCTTTTCTTATTGGCAAATTGTCTTGCTTTCTCCTTAGCAAACTCAGAAGAAGAAGTTGCCAATTTGCATGCTTCGATAATCTTTTGTCTTAGCGCGATGACATATTCGTAAGAAGATTTTGTGTCATCGGTAATATTATCAGCGGTTATGAGATCATGAAGCAAAGACATAGGGCCACGCGGTCGCGCGCCAAAGACAAGTTCAAAGGGAGAAAATCCTGTATGTTCATTGGGAACCTCTCTGTAAGCGAAGAGGGCCGCGGGTAAAACCCTATCCCAATCTTGAGGATGATCCTCAGTTATCTTCCCTAGTAAGTTTTTGAGTGTTCTATTAAGGCGTTCTACCATCCCATTCGACATTGGGTGATAGATACTGCTCAAAGATCTCTCTATCTGGAGAGTAGACATTACTTGAGACATGGTATCCGATATTAGTTGGGTGCCATGATCTGATAATATTTCTCCGGGAAATCCCAGACGAGAAAATATAAGCCAAAGAGCATCTGCAATGTCAGCAGTAGTAATGCTCTTCAGAGGGATAGCCTCTGGCCAACGTGTGCACATGTCCACACACGTTAAGATAAACTGATGTCCTCTAGCAGATTTGATCTTAAATGGACCAATGATGTCTATCGCCATTTTCTGAAATGGTCTAATAGGAATGTCTGCAGCCTGAATAGGTGCAGCATGGCGTGGACCTTTGGATTTGACTTCTTGACATATTTTACAAGATCGACAATAGATCCGTATGTCCTTGTTCACAAAAGGCCAAAAGAAAGCCGCAAGAACTCTTGACTTTGTACGGGAAAAACCCCATATGTCCAGCACACTGAGAGTCGTGTGCGTGTTGTAATATTTTAACTCTCAAATTCTTGGGTACAAGAATCTGAGAATGACTTGACTTGTTGGAGTCTTGCACCATACGTACAAGTACGCCATTCTTCATTGTAATCCAAGATTTACTCTTTGAATCTTTATTCGGATCACCTTTTGTTGCAAGAGTGAAGAATTTCTTTAGAGTCGGATCCTCTTCTTGCTGCTTTATAAATGAGTCACGCGAAATTACCAAGGGATCATCTTGGTTATGCACTTCATTATCTTCAATAGATGAAGTTTCGGGCATATTGAGAGCTTGAGCTCTAGTGACTACAGCATTAGCAGTTTGAATATTTTGTTTTTCCCAAACGGAAATTTGTTGTGGAGTGCATTCTTTGACTCCGTGAATACGACCGATGATAAGATCAGCGATCGGATTCGGCAGAAGACATGCGTGTACATCTCCTGTAAAGAAAGGAGTAGCGATCCTAATGATAGCAGTAGAGTATTTCTCTATGGTGCCGCCAAATGTTACACATTTGACTACTTTGCCTGTAGCACGAGAAGGATCTATGAGTGACTGCCTAACACCAATTGTGGTGCATCCAGAATCAAAAAGCAATGAAACTGGATTGTCATTTACTAAACCTTTGTGTAAGACAAGAGAACCTCTTCCATCATGCGCGATTGACGCGGGAAGAGCGGGAAGAGGATGGCCACAAATTAAAGTGGACACCGTAGTTGGTTCGAATAATGTTTTGCATTGGGGGCACTGAGATGCCCTCCCAAAATCGAAAGCGGCACATGCCAGAGTTTGCATGATAATGAGATTTTTGTTTTTCATGTTGGGGTCTACCTCTGTTATTATTACCCCTGTAATTATCATTGTTTCCTCTATTGTAACCCCTATTTGGGTTTGAGTCATAATTCCCCTGGTTACTATTATCATATTCATTATAATGAGTATCTCTGTAATTATGATCTTGTTGTCTCCATGATGGAAAACTAGGATAGTTTCTATAATGACTTCCTTTGCGGAAGTTCCTATAATTATGACCACCCCTGAATCGAGGGCTGTCGGCTCGTCTCCAGATATTCGAAGAAGAACCCTGAAATGATTGGTTACCTTGGTTCTGATAACTGTTATGGTTACCCTTTTTATTAAACCTGTTTTGAGGTCCTTGGAATTTGTGTGAGTAATTAGGGTTGTATGGTGTTGCTGATGCAACTGGCATACCTTCCTTAACCTTAGTATTGCTAATAGCTACATCTGGGTGTGCAGTGACGTATTGGGTACAATATTCTTCCATTTCTTTTAGTGTTTTAGGTTTCCGCTCATGTAGGAATTCAAGGAATGGTTTACTAATGCTTGACATAATCTTGTCCCTGAGCAATAAATCCATAAGTGCTTCATAAGTCTTTTCTGTTTTGGACAGTTCAATCCAACGATTAAATGTAAGACGTGTCCTTGCAATGAATTCTGAGAATTCTACCCCTGATTCAGGTACCATTCTTTTAAACAAAATACGGTAACCTTCCTCAGATAACTGGTATTTCTTTATCAAGGCTGCCCTAATAACCTCATAATTATCCTTGTCAGTTTCTTCAACCAAACTTAAACTCGTCAGAGAATCACCTTTTAAATTCTCAGACAACTGATTAGCATATTGTGATTTCTCCACATTATGAGCTCGACAAGCACGTTCAAATCTATCAAGCCAGAATGTTATATCATCACTGGCAGAATTGAACGCTGGTACCTTGACCTTGTAAGTAAAGGGTTTACCACTAGATGACTGATTGACATTACTCATGTTTGTCAATTTCAACTTTTCTAACTCAAATGCTAAAAGTTCTTTTTGATGTTCATGTTCTCTTATTGCTCTTTTCTCCTCAGCTTCAGCTTCTTTGTCTAATCTTCTCTGCTCAGCATCAGCTTCTTTGTCTAATCTCTTTTGTTCAGCTTCTCTGTCTAATCTCTTTTGTTCAGCTTCTCTGTCTAATCTCTTTTGTTGAGCTTCTTTGTCAAATCTCTTTTGTTCAGCTTCTCTGTCTAATCTCTTTTGTTCAGCTTCTTTGTCTAATCTCTTTTGTTCAGCTTCTTTGTTTTGTTTTTCCAATTCCATTTGGAATCTCTTTTCCTCAACCTGCATCTGCAGTTTCTTTTGTTCAAATTCTATTTCTATTTTTCTATCCTCACTTTTTTGTTTCATTTCCTCAGCTTTAAGTGCTTTATCATATTGACTGGTAGCATACTCCTCCAACTTATCTCCAGTCTTGCCTAGAGATTTACCTAACTCAATAAAGTGTTCCAATGTAGACATGATGTCTAATAATGATAGCAATCAGTTGACACAAAAATGTAATCTATATTCCAAAGTAATGTAAACACAAGCTCCTAATAATTTGATCAATCAGCTCCTTATCCCAAACTATGTGGGGAAACAAGCCTTTAGTAAGGTCTTGTATAATCAACTGTGTACCAACCAATTACTAAAAATCATCAGTTGACTTTTTCTTATAAATTCATATGATCAAATATATTTTAAATAGTGTATGTCGATCAAGAACACAACAAAACAATTATACAAGAGAACAGGAAACATTTGCAGAAATCAAATAAATCAAATAGGAAAAATCAAAGAAAAATGATCACAGAATCTGTGATGATATCTGCAATAGAATGAACAAGACAAATAACGCCACAGTGTATGAACATAAATTGTGTATAAAACTGAAAGATAGCAAAGGGTAGACCAACAAATTATACAAACAAACCAAAACAAAACTAAGGAACACAAAATTTTTAACAAAAACGACGAAGAAAAGAACACCTCATCACAACTAACAAAAAATAGCACCTAATGTTGCCAGCAAATGTCCAATAAAGGAAACTGCTCCCTATAGAACGCTAATATAAGCCCTATGTTACTTGGGAAATCTTATATTAGTCACACAAATAACATATAACATTTAACATAAATACATATATCATCATATAACTAGAATGCAATAGCATGTGAATGCAATGTGTTGCAGCAAGAATGTGTTGTGTAGAAGGCTCAGTTATTCAGAGTTATGGTACAGTTTCTATCAAAATTAATAAACTGCCACTTTATTGCATTACAAATTCTGGCCTTAAATATTAAAGTTCAACACAATAGCAGAACATAAGAAGATCCATCGATGAAAATAGGCTTCTAAGTTCAATACTTCTGCTAACACAGTTAATTTGCTTGCCAATGTTCTGTGTAATGCTGTGATGTCCACTTGTAAACAACTTGCCGTGCTACGCTGTCTGTTATGAAATAATGCCTGTACCGATCAAAATGTCAACAGCGGTGACCTAGATACAGTTACACTTGTCATAACAGGTCAAGCTGACATCGACTGGATAGTTGTCCTATCGGTGCTGATGTGTGTCACATTTGGCCAAAATAAATGTTCTTGAACACTAGGTGACTTCCACTTTGTAGACTGCGAAGGCTGGACCCAGGAAACTGGCCTACCACGTTGATAACTCTCTTTTTCCTTCTTCATCATAACTGTGTATACCAGGCATGCTGTAAAGTACTGCTTTCATTCTCCTCACGCAAACCATTGGTGAATATGATGGAGGCTCCAGGGGGAGCAAAGGTCAACTCAACCAAAGCAGGATTATGCAAATATGGAGTGTGAGTGTGAAGTATGAGTTAGGCGAATGGTGGACTGTTCGTGTGTTGACCCGTATAAGACACTCATTCACTCATTACGTTAAGTCACCAATGCAGGTCACTGTAGTCGTTTCAATAGTTTAATTGGACGCACACACTTGACAGATTGGATACAGTTACAGGAACATGAGTCGACATAGACAGCATAATATTGATCAATGGACTACCGTCCTAAATTAGCATTCATGAAGAATAATCTTGCAATGGAACATCTGTAAACACCAAGATTTCCATAGTTTATAAATACAGTCAGTAGACCTTACTGACCGAGCATGTCAATTAAGCAATACTGTTCAAACTTGACTCCTAAACAGGATCTCTTTCTAGCGAAGATTCCTTTAGATAAATTACAGCAAATCTCTGTGAAGATAATGTTAATTTCTTTATAATAGTGATCTCTCAATCATCACCTGATAATAAGGAAGTTTTCCCGTTCTCTGCTAATGATTTACAATAAGTAGAATTCCAAAATCAATCGAATTCCACAATGGCTGCTGGTTCCCGGTTGAGCATCACTCACTTTACGGGTGTATAGCCAAATCTTCAATCGAAGCTTTGTTCATCAACAATAAATGATTCTACAAGGATCATTATATTCTGTCCTCATAGTTGCTGCATATAAACATATTTAGTGCTGCTAGAGAATACGTCGTCCCGACATATTCATAGGTAAGTTCATGTAAACGTCTGCCCATCTTAAGCCTAGGAATGAACGAAGTCAGCAAAAGTACGTTTCTTTACCTGGACATAAGAAATACACTAGCAAGCACAAAAACGCTCTCCCGGCGTTATAGAATCACAACTGGGGAACTCATGGACTAAACGATCCTGGAAGAAACTATCTTCGTCCCCAGAATAACTTAAAGAGATCACAAACTCTTGGGCATCTCTCCGACATGACTTCCTGCCCTAGGCCTAGACAACCGAAGAACCCCCTCACCTCTCTTCATCCGCCGAAAACACCTGACCCCCTTCAGTACAGTGCAAGAACAAATAGTTCCACTTAAACATACTAAGATATCAAGATATAAGACATACTCGTCCTACATAGACAAGCACTATACATAGATTCGGACAATAGACATTCTGAAGCAAGAACAATCTATTCCTAACCAAACACAGAACAGATTCAAGTAAGTCTAAATTCCTCCGCCGAGTTCTATTTTTAAGAACGCTACAAAGAGCGATAACTCACAGAATGACTACTTATTGCCCAATCTGAGTTTCGTCCCTCAAGACCAAAACATGCATTCAAAGATGAATATATCTTCATCAGACAATTAAAACATTTTACATGGTATGCGTAATCCGTGCGCCAAAAAATATGTGCGCAACAGTCATCTCAAAAATAATTTGGTCATCTCAACATGGGCAATGATTTTATAAAGCAGATTTTTGCATTGTGAAATAGTTTTTCTGGATGTCTGTGATCCTGCATGTTTGGCGAGCGAACAAGATTAAAATAAAGAAGTATACGAGCGATAATATAAGAAGCATATTAAAGGACAGAAACATTTGTCCGACGAGGGGGTGGGGGACATTTCTGATGATCAGATTGCACTCTGTTGTAATTCTCTGTTATAGAGTTGCCTATGATATTTTTTTTAACGAATGCATATTGTTATTGCGCTTGCGACTGGCTTAACGGTTAGAGCGTATGCATCTTGCGGTAAAGTTACGAAGGTTCCGTAGTCAAAACTGGTAGCAGCACGCTCCTGTCTGCGTAGCGGTAAATGGGTACGTGACTCTGCTATTGCGTTAGAAAACGCCAAGACAGCGAGGAATGTAACTGGTCACACCAGCTCTTAAAGCTGGACCTAGAATAGCGATGTCTTAACACCTCACTCCCGTACGACATTATCTGCTATGGGACTACCTTTGTTTAAAATATTATTCACGTCAAATTAATCTAGGTTTATTCATGACGTTACAGTGTCGTCTGGATTAGCTGAAAAGTCGTACAAGTTTTTCTCTGGGCAAAAACATAGGTCACAACTCTCACCTACAGTTTAAACAAAAATATGCAAGCTCTCTCTTTCTCTCTCCCTGTGACCCTTTAGCGTGTATTGTCTGTCATTTAATTATCGTTCCCATAAGGTCAAAGTTAACTGCTCTGTCGTCCATGTTGCGTTTTACTGAGTGCAGAATTTCACACGAAGAGAGCGAATAACACATAAGTAACACTGATTGTGTCCCCGTGTAGTTTCGTGGGTCGCTGATGAGACACAAAGAAGCGGGATACTGTTCCATCAGGAAATGTCGTACAAGGCGACTAAAATAAGTGTGTGCATAAATTTGGCAACCCCATCATGTTAAACAAAATGCTACAGAAAATATCCATGCAAGAAGGCCAGCTGCAATGGTGGATCTATGTTCCATAAGGAGCGAAAGGGGAAAATAATTGAACATTATTTATGCATTACAACAATCCCCCGGTCTAACGCTGTTCGATTAGCCTTTTTTTCGAAATAACGCTGTTTCTATTTTATGCCATTTGCCCGTTTTACGCTAAAAAAATTCAATCACAAAATTCCGTGGGAGGCAGAATATTACTTTCAAGTTCATTCAGGGTGGTGGGAGGGCCAAGAAGCATTGTCATTGCTAACATAATGAAAGCTAAGGTAAAGGTAATCCTATATCAGATACTGCCGTAAGGGAGTGAAGTGTTAGAGACTGCACTGTACTAGGTCCAGTATCGATAGGTGCCTTTTCCTGCCCTAACTCAAAGTTAGGTACCCATTTACAGCTGGGTAGATGGAGTGTGTCGATACCGTGAATCGAACCCGTCACCTTTGCCGCGAGAGACCAGTGCTCTAACCAGTCTGTCAATCTGACGCTCAGCATAATGAAGCATGACCGAAAAAATTGAATGCAGGTCTCTGGTAACCCGTAACATAGAACAAGATCTTAAATGCTGCTAGGCGTTTCTTAAAGAACAGTTCTTGTGGCAAAGGAGTTGACAGATCTACATCTGAAGCCAGAAAAACGTTTACACCCACAAAACCTTCTGCTAACCAGTCGTCTGAAGATGAAGACTGCTCCACTGTGACAAATGTAGCCTCACAAACGACAGAAGTAGTAGCGATTACAGTACTATAATATTTTTAACATATTTTTTTAAGTACATAATATTTTGTTTGTATTCAATATGTTTGATAATTTTATAAAGTTAAAAATGTTAATTACTTAGTTTTTATTTTGTATCACTTTTACTTAATTTTTAAACAGTTATCTGGACCTAGGGAACGAATTAATTTGTTTCGAATAGCGCTTTTTTCAGTTAGCGCTCGATATTTCAGTAATATATATATTACAAAACAAGACTTAGAAACGATGTTATCAGCGGAGTGGACTTTCTTTTTTATATTTTGTCCATGCTTTCACCTTTCTTCCCTCGGTTGTCCATACTCCTCAAAGAAAAGGCTCATTCTTGCATAAAGTTTGTGTTCACAAATTTATAGTTCTTATAACGAATTACTGATTCATGATAACTGGCCTTCTAGCCTTGTTCTATGAAATAGAAAGAATGGATTATTTATTATCTGTTTGCGCATGTGGTAATAATAGTAAAAGCGGATGTCTCAGATTTATTGTTTTGTTCCGTTACTTCTTCAGATAAAACACGATTACATTTACATTTCGGTGCTAATAATAACTCGTCTCAGCCATAACTGAAGTAATTTAATGTGGAAATCGATATTAATGGACAATGTACTCTTCTGTTTACCACACACTATAGTAATCGATGTGAGCTGTACATGTAAACAGTTACACGATACCAGAGAATGTCCATTAAATGGCAAAAGCCAGTCTAGACCAGAAGTCGCTAACGGTGTTTTTTCATGAATAAGCGTCTCCTCGCGATGACATTCCAAGGTCGTTTCCTGTACCCGTCTGCTGATCAACTTCTTCAATCACTGGTTTTAAATAAATGAGTGCTGGATACACGAAAGCTCAATATTAATTCTGAATGGATATCATGTCTGAGGTTTTTAGTTTTAGCTGTGACGTAATAGATTTTGAAGAACTTAGCAATGAGTACCTGCAAGTGGGGCGGAAAATGGTATAGTGGATTTCGTGGGAATAGATTTAAATTCGCGCGATTGGCAACTCTTTGTCGCCTCTGAAAGAATCAATAACAAACAAGCCATAGATTAAATAAAGGTACGTTTTGGGCATAGCTAATCACAGTGAAATAGTGGAGATAGCAATATAGTTTTTTTTTTTTTATACAGTTAGAGACAACAAGAGATTACACACTGGACTAAGTTAATGAAGAAAAGGGCATTGTTATAAACATCGTCCGTATCATCATAATTCTCTATTTTGCTCAGTATTGTACACGGTGCCCCCACTTCAGCTAGTTCCCTTTGCAGAAAGACTGCTTCTAGCATTCATCTTGCACCTGTGGTTTCAGTATCGATTTGTTCTACACGATGAGGTTGCCAACCTCATGCACAAACTCATATTATTCACCTTGTACGACATGCATGAGGGTGCAGTATCCATATTCTTTCCTTGTATCATCAGAGACCCACGGGAACTACACAGAGCCTTGTTTATAGTGCAAGAGAATAACTATAAAAAGGGCCTATAATCCGCAAGATTAAATCCGGAAAGGGGCGGGTGGAAAACTCTCTCTCTCTCTCTCTCTCTCTCTCTCTCTCTCTCTCTCTCTCTCTACGGAACAAACAAAACTAAATAACAAACCTACTATCAAACACGTATGGATGAATACATTTATAAGAATAAGCATTTATTTGTAATATGTTTGACATAATCATTTATCTAACCATAAAACATTAAATTATTAAAAAATTAAATACACAAAAGATGACTTATCATTTACCATGTCATCATTTGGACACTTGGTAAATATTAATGTCCAATGTTCGAAAATAACATTGATCAGTCTGCTGCATTAAAGCCTGTGTCAACATCTTCTAACGCCTAGGAAATGTCAAAAATTGAGAAACATGCATGTTTACTTTATTCTGTACAGTTCTTTTCCAGCACTGAGAATTTGTCAACAAACTGTTACATTTATAAATTAGCAATATAATTTGTAATGTACCATTTATAATATAGTTATAGTTATACCATTTATAATATAGCCTCGTGTTTTGCCCGTGAGTCTCTAAAGAGACGAAGAAAGAATAAGGTCATTGCACCTTCATGCATGTCGTACAAGGCTATTAATATTAGGTTGTGCATGATGCTGGCAACCTCATCATGTAAAACAAATTGCTTGGCGTAGGCTTCCTGCAAGGGGACGGCTGTATTAGTGGCTCCATGCTCCGTAAGGAGCACAAAGGACAATGATGCTGATACATATATATATATATATATATATATATATATATATATATATATATATATATATATATATATATATATACACACACACACTTTCTTTCTACATCTTAACATCCAGCATGTTCATCAACACATCATCGCCAGCGTAATTGAAATTATCCTACTGTGTTCCTAAACGGAGTACGCTGTTACATTAAAAGTTCTCAAACCAGACCCAACCAGATTACGCATCGAGTGCCATATACGAGGCACGCCTGTTATAATTCGCCGGCAAAACTTATAATTCGCCCCGCCGGATAAGAGCGCCAATACAGAAAGGTTGCCCTGAGTTGACCTCGATTTGTTATGTCTTCTGGGCAGTACGACCCATGCGTGTGTTAGTGGTCAGAATATAGACAGTTAATCTACAGCCTATCACGGTTTTTGTGTGAACACGGCGCATGGATAACGTCTTCAGTATATATATATATATATAAAGTATCCCCAGCTTTATGAGCAGGGACATAAAGACACTGACTTAAGTTATTTTGTATTTTTCCACAGAAGCGGAAGGATTGTTAACTCGTTGTTTATTTTCCCTGTCGTGGCCTACTAGTATAACCCGGTTTTGGCAGTTTATTTTCTTTTTCTTGTATTTCTTTAAACAGTATTATTATTATATTATAACTAATATTATCATCGTTATTGCGAGTACATGGAGAGGTACTGTGGAGAGGTAATCCTCAACCAGTGTACAGGGTACCACCAGAATAGAAGGATGTCAGGCATCTTTAACCCTGTGTATCGGGGGCTATTCACCATACATAGACATAAAAAGAGGTGTCAGACAAGGTTGTGTGCTGTCCCCCTGCCTATTTAATTTATACACCGAAAAAATTTTCAAACAGATACAGGAAATACCAGAACTGAACATCAGTGGAACGTCAATAAACAACCTTAGATATGCAGATGATACCGTGTTGTTAGCTGAAAGCGAACAGGAGTTACAAGAACTAGTGAAGCAAGTGAACAGTATAAGTCAAGAATATGGACTCGACATTAATATTGAGAAAACAAAAACTATGATAATTAGCAAAACAGACGATAAACCCACATTAAAGATAAGAGTAAATGGGAAAATCCTGGAACAAGTCAAGAGCTACGTATATCTTGGTCATATAATACCAGAAGATGGCAGATGTGAAACAGAAATCAAGAAGAGAATAGGAATGGCCAAAGCTACATTCAACAACATGAAACATATACTGACATCTAAACAGTTATCTCACAAATTAAAACTGAGAATCATAAAGTGTTATATATATTCTGCATTTCTGTATGGTGCAGAAACATGGACGATGTATAAGCATTTGGAAGACAGAATTGAGGCTCTTGAAATGTGGATATATAGAAGAATGTGGCGTATCTCGTGGAAAGAGAAGAAAACAAATAAGGAGGTCCTAGAAAATCTAGGTATGAAAAGAGAACTAATGAGGGAGATCAAAGTTCGGCAGCTAAAATACTTTGGCCACACAAAAAGGCATAACACCCTGCAGAAGACCATAATAGAAGGAAGCGGTGAAGGCAAACGTGCAAGGGGAAGACAGCGCTATAAGTGGTAAGATAACATCAAGAGATGGACAGGAAAGAGTCTATCAGAGTGCACCACCAAGACAAGAGACAGAAGACGTTGGAGATCCATTACAGCCAACCTTCATTGTGGAGATGGCAGCTGATGATGATCGGGGGTTGGGAACATCCAGATGCTTGGATTTAGCTGCACTCTGTGTCGTGAAAGGACGTCTGTCTCACATCACGAATTCTAAATATTTCTGACCTTACCGCGCGCCATACATTGTAGAAAGATAAAATACACTGACCAATGAAAACGCTTTCTTGGTCTTGTGTTTACTACCGCTTGGAAAATAAAGATGGCTAGACCCTATTTGTGTAACATGATTAACTTCGGAATTTTACTACAGCAGTATGGAAGAAGTACCACTTGGCAGAGGTTATGAAAACAATATTAGGGATGTTACTCTACCCGTAAGTAGTAATACTTTTACTAATACTATTATAGGACGGGAGAAATCTTAGGTTAAATGCATTCGAAGCTTCGGGTTGGCCTAAGTTTAGCTGTTTAAACTATGCATAACAGAAAATGCAAGTAGTAACCAAAAAGATTATTACCTAGATATGTAATGCCTAATTCCAAGTATAATGTAAGCTTTAAATGACTAAAATCGCATCAGGAATAACGAAGATAATTTAAAAAGTAGTTTCCCTGCATTGTACAAAAGGTTAAAAAGGTACCCACATTTTCTGCTAAATCAGAGGCACATCTCCAATCCAACCTACAAGTCTGGAAGGAAGAGCTGGAGAAGAGAGGGATGGTCATAAGCAGCTCTAAAACAAAATCCATGGTGATATCACGAGAAGAAAGAAGACATCAGATTAAGCTGGGAGAACAGGTCCTGGAGCAGGTCGACAACTTTAAATACCTCGGAGCTATTATAGACCGAAAAAGAGGAATCAAAGAAGAGTTGGCCACTCGAAAAGCAGCAGCTGGGAGACTTTTTCAGGCCATAAATCGAGGATTCCTCAGCAAGAGAGAGGTTGGTAAGAAAACGAAGATGGCTGTATACCGCTCCACCTATGTCCCAGTCTTGACATATGGATGCGAGTCATGGGCAATGACTACAACCCATAAAAGCCAGATCCAAACCTCAGAAATGAGGTATCTGAGGAAGGTGGTTGAAGTAACAAGAAGAGACATGGTACGCAACCAGACGATACGTCAAGGCCTTAAATCCTACCCCCTGCAGACCCAAGTAGAACACTCCCAATTAAGATGGTTTGGCCATGTCTGCAGAATGGGAGAAGATTGGATACCACGACAAGCATGAGAAACAAAGAACCAAGGATCCAGACCCAGAGTCCACTGGGAGGACAACATTAGACAATCTTTGAAGGACCGAGGACTAGAATGGAACCAGGCCAGGAGGAAGACAGCCGATAGGATAGTCTGGCGCTCTCTCTTCCAAACCTCTACACCTCACGGTAGAAGGGGAACGACTAAGTAAGTAAGATTACATTCCTAGGGAGGTCAGACTATATATAGACTGGCCTTTCGAACTCGAGTTAGTGACTATTATTTGAAAAAAAAACACAGAGAGCGGGGAAAGCAGAGCATATGTTAATGCCAGCGTTTGCCTTCCGCACTTGTTAGCAGACCATTGAGGGCTAGTCTGTGTGTGCCTGAGGGTAAGAACGAATATATATATATATATATATATATATATATATATATATATATATATATATATATATATATATATATATATATATATATATATATACACACACACACAAATAAATGATATAATTGTAAGTAATTATATTGATTAATCCAACTGTGCGATACGACGTGTATAAGATGTGTTAGGAATGGACAGCGTGTACTGATGAAACTTACAGACTCATGTGTAAATTCTAGAGGCAAAGCCCGCCTTCGGAAGTATTAATATTTTGAGAAAGATGGTCTATTGTGTCTGCAAGTTGGGAAAGGTATTTAAAGATGTATTTCTTGAATAGAATGAGACACCTGCCAGGAACATAAAGAAGGATGAAAGGGATTGATTCACAGTATAGTTTGACATATTACTTAATAGTTTTACCCACAACCAAATTATTGTATGGAGGCGAATCATAGGAAAACCACATTCGGTCATAGGTACTGGCGCGGACATTATCATCATTTTTCAGCTCCCCAAGGAGCATAGGCCTTCAATAAACGAATGAAAAGTCTTCTTGTCCCGTGCCATCATCTCAAAATCTGTTCGTGTCTTCTACATGCCCTTCATGTCTGTCTCCTGTTCTCTGTGAGTTTTTGGTGTCGCTCTACCTCTCATACCCTGGGAATTTCAGAACATAGCATTGGCCTTCAACAATCTTATGCCACGTCTTCCTGTCACGTACAATCAATATTCAAGTTCTTTCCAGGTCTCCCTTGTTTCTTTCATGCCTGCCTCCGATGATCTCCTCCATCTGTTCTTCAGTCTAGCTCTACCACTCTTAACCTGGGGATTCCAGAACAAGGACTGCCTGATAATGTTATCAACAGGTTTCCTCAAAGTGTGTATTATCCATCTCCATGGACTTCTTATCGTCTATAGTTCCACTGGCACTTGTTTTGTTCTTGTCATCAGTTCCACATTAATGATCTTGTCATACCACTTCACAGCCGATAGGATAGTCTGGCGCTCTCTCTCTTCCAAACCTCTAAACCTCACGGTAGAAGGGGAACGACTAAGTAAGTAAGCCATACCACTTCAATCCTGCTAGGCTACACAAAGCACGCATTTATGAAAATCTACAGCTGTTTGGTTTTTGTTTTTGAAGTTCTCCATGTTTCTGATCCACACAATAGGACTGACATAACATTTGAATTCTTTTGATATACATATATTTTCCAATGAATTGAAGCTTCTCTACTGACGCGGCCATACTCGGTAATTATACTCACGCTATCACATTCGGTAAGTTTACTCGCATGATTACATTCGGTAAGTTTACTTGCACCACATTCAGACATATATACTTAGTCGTTCCTCTTCTACCGTGAAGGGTAAAGGTATTCAGACATGTATACACTTGTATCATCTCGAGTACCTGTCATCATCATGTGCCTGCATTTGTCCAGAGGGTGACTACCAAGAATATACATTTTTCTGACTACAAAGCATTTCAAAAACCATTGACAGCCAGAGCAAGTGAAGATGTCCTGAAAGACGCCAGTCAGCATAGGAAGCTTATGACACATGTCACGAAGAAGCCATGTACTTTCTTCGTGGCACGTAATGAGAATAAGAACGCTTGAATACACCGTGAAAATATGAAAGAATGAATGATGGGGAGAAAAAAGACCACACAGAGAGAAGCTGCTGGACAATCTGACATCATGGCATGGAAATACATCAACAACAGTACTGCAGACAGGAAGTTGTAGAGGTACATGAGGCCCTACGCCACCCGGTACGGTGATTTAAGATAGTGAAAGCATCCCAAGAACACCGCATACACTTTAGTCCTGTCCTGTCTTTTATATTGTCACAAGAACACCTCATACACTTTAGTCCTGTCTTGTCTTTTTTATTGTCACAAGAACACCTCATACACTTTAGTCCTGTCTTGTCTTTTATATTGTCACAAGAACACCTCATACACTTTAGTCCTGTCTTGTCTTTTATATTGTCACAAGAACACCTCATACACTTTAGTCCTGTCTTGTCTTTTATATTGTCACAAGAACACCTTACACACTTTAGTCCTGTCTTGTCTTTTATATTGTCACTCAAATTATTTTTATTTTCTCCTCTCCTTCTTTTATTCTTAATTTTGTTCGATCACATGACCAGAATTTGCAGTTAACTATTTCTTTATCTCTTTCGTAAGTTTTCGTTTCACATTACAGACCTTTACAACTAATTTGTCGGATATCTTGTACATCCAGGATAATCCAACGACTTCTCAGAAATATGGTCAAATTTCGAGCATTTTATACTGTTCTACTTCATTACTGTGCGGCATCTGCTTCCGCTCTAGACATGACAGTAGACCAGATGTATTATCTCATTAGTATAAATTCACGCTCCATTCTATCCAGCTGTAAGTGGGTACCTGACCTGCTCTTTAGTTAGGGAAGCAAACTGGTCATCCTATCTTGGACCTAGTATGGTGAAGACTCGAACACTTCGCTTCCCTAGGGCAGTATCTGCCATGGGACAACCTTTATCTTATTTTATGAAAGTGTTTGGGATTGAGTAACGCAAACTACACGGTTTCTTTTCTTAAAACATTTCCGCTTAATATACGAGCAAGAGACAAATATGCCAAGTTAGTGCCAGCACTTTGTGGTTCATCCAGTCACAGAAATTTGTATTTGTCTTACGTTTTATAGATAGGCCTTATATTTTTATGGTCCCGATCGAGCAGAGGTGAGATGGTGAGAGCTATGTGAGAGAAAGGTGTGAGAAATAGTCCTGTTTACGAGGAGTACAGGTGTAGGAGAAAAATACTTTCTTGGGTTGAGTAATTGCTCCACCCACCTATCTAGTACGACACACTTTAAATGGAGAAGTATTTTCTCACTTGATACTGATTCAACTACACTATCCTCTCGTACGCACACACAAACAATTTTGTGACATAAATACGTACATACGTAGAAACGAACAGGTAAACCATGGGGGGTCACATATAAATATATATCAGGGGAGGGTTTTGACCAACACCAATAGCTTAAGGTTTATAAAATTTATTCTATCTTTAGAAAATAGGCTACAACAGTTAATACATCGTTATCATGTCATCAGGTGAAATTATAGTTACATAAAGGGAAAATAAATAAACAATATATTCATTGTTAAGTTAATATTAAATCGTTACAAATTTTCGAGGTGACTGTCTTCTTGATTCCCTTTCATGAAAGCTGGCAGTTGTATGTATTACTTCTAGAGAACGAGACAAAGGACAGAGTGTGATAGACACAGTCCACACACGTGTCCTTGATAATGTGAACAGTGATCAAACTGTTAATGAAAAAGCATATTTCTTCCATTTTTAATTCCTTCTGTTAATCACGAGTCTGTAGAGAAGATTTTAACGATATAAATTTGGTCATTTCCACTGAATTGCATGATTGTTAAATCACGAACAAGTAGAGGATTAGGAAAACCAACACAGATTAAAACACTTTAGTCAAAGCCAAGACAGAGTGAAAGAAAAACTATCAAAACTCTTGCGTGGAAATATTATGGAAAATCTGATCATCAGAAGTAGCCACATAACGTTTATCTCAACTCTTTACCTTTTTGGACGATATGAAACGGGTGGTCGGTTGGAACACATTTAGTATCACCTAACTAATACATATCATGCGCTTCAATCATATTTTGTTTGTTTCAACTACAGAATAAAAATTGTATGACAAATTAAAACCTATATCTCATAATTCTGACATCAAAAACAGTGTGAGGATTTCAAGATATTCTCATCCAGTTGGGCCTGATGTATGAACATTAAATGCGAACATAAATAAATAAACGGGCTGATCACCCGTTTGCCAGTCACTTCGATTACGGAAACAACAGCAAATGGATTGATTTGCCGTTGCCCTAAAGACGCCAATAGGCGTGATGGGAAACAATGGCAAAGAAAACCTATCTGCTGTTGCCCTAAGACGCCACTAGGCGTAATGGCCACTGACTGCTTTGACGGTCGGTGGCTAAGGACGGAAGAAGAAGAAGATAAATAAATAAATACACGTAAAACAGTTGGCAGGGAGGTTGGTCACGACTCACTTCCGTACCAAGACCGTGTTGCCATTCGGATGGTCCTGGGTTCGAGTCCCCGGCAAGCCTATCACATCTGTTATTTTTCTGTTGTCTAGTTTTCTACCTCCTTATTTCCTACGAGTGGCTACAATTACTTGCTTATGTGTATTTATTAAGCCTATTTATAGGCTTGATGAAGAATGATGACGGGACCTTAAGGCTCCGCAATGATTGTCCCGGGATATCGACTGTTTATATCTGGGCGTTTGTTATAGTGCTAGACAGAGCAATTGCGTTGTTGTTAAAAAAAAGGGTAAAGGTATTACCATAGCAGATATGCCGTAAGAGAGTAAAGTGTTAGAGACTTCTCTATACTAAGTCCAGCTTAATAAGGTGGGTTGACAAGTTCCCTTAATCATTGCTTTTGCCTTCACTTGCTCAAAAGCAGGTACACATTTACAGTTGGATTCTTCTTCTTCTCGGATCCTTAACCCCTGACTGACAAAACAGTCAGTAGCCATCGCGCCTAGTGGCGTTTTGTACGGCAGCAACAAACTGTCCCTATTTTGCTCGGTCAGTGGCCATCCTTCGTCCCGTGGCCAACTCTGGTTCATGCTTTGCATCTCAGCCTCCACTGTTCTAAGGCAGGCTGTATTCGATCTGAATCTCTTTCGCAGCTGGACTGACTAGAGCGTGATGGTTCCAGCTTTCTATCCCGGAACCCTTTAACTTTTCAGCCGAGAGGCAAGAGCTCTAACCATTTTACCAATCGAACTCGGCCGCTGTTGTTGTATGGCAGTTTTAGCATAAAAATGTAATTGGCAGTACTCGTTTCTGCGCCCTGCGTAATTCTCGGAGGTAACCGAGGAAACAAAGACAGAATAAGAGTTCTCCTTCTTGAGGAAAGTCGTAAGAGGTGACTATTATGAAGCTGAGTATAGGGCTGGCAACCTCATCATGTACAATAAAGTGCTACATACAAAAAACATCACTGTAACAGAACATGAATGCTTCCTGTTAGGAAACCAGCTGAAGATGTGGCTCAAGGCTACATTAGGGGTAAAAAGGAAGATGATGCATGACTGTGACGGATAGGATGAAAATAGAAGCTACCCTTTTTATAGAAGTACCCTTGAATAGCATCGGGGCCCTGAATTTTGTTGTAATTTTATCGCCAACGTGGGATCCCCCACGCGTGCTGATTAGTATGCACCATTTCCACGTGGACTTTTCCCACGCGGGATAATTAGTATAAAATAGTTATCATGCGGACAGCCAGTACATCGCTTTGTCTTTAATTTTAGTTTAGCCACGCCTACCGTTTATCTCTAGAGCTATGAGAATCAAGCATTTTCTAGTTCTCTTTCTGCCACCCCTTCAAGAAGGCGTTGCCAAGAGGAAACGGAATGCGGCCAGTATCAAAGACAGTTGTAGTCCACAGGAACGAGCAGAGAGTTTTAGCACCTTCGGTTCACACGTTCATGCGAACCGGCTAAGACGGTTGGAAATCGCTGGCGGACGAGACGAAAGGGGAAATCTAGAGCTTTGACCAGCGGCACGAAACGAAGGGAGTTCCCTAGAATCAAATAAGGCGAGAAACTTCGCGGGTGGCTATTATCTTCCATCTATTAACTATATATTGGTACCGCTTAAAAATGGACAAGAGCAAAGAGGTATCCGGACAGGCAGCTAGTGGTCCTTTTTAGGACCAGTCCTTTTCAGGAATAACAACAGGCTAGCACCGAAGAAAATAAACACACAATATACCCAAATTATAACCAACTTTCAGGTTGAACAGGGTATTACAGCATTATAGTAGACGAAATCAACAACAACAACAACATGCAGTTATCATTCGTGGCCAGAGAGTTGAAGCAGTACCTAGCTTATATGAGAATCTTACAAGATTTCTTTTGGAGTCTTCTATATTGGAAGTCTGAATTCAATTCTATGTGCTGCGGTAACATATATTCGTCTTGAGTGATTCAGTGGTTTAGTTTCTTCATTTATTTCACTGGATTTTTTGTGATTAATTTAAACCTATTAAATAAACATATAGCAAAGTTTTCCAGATGTAAATCGAAGATGTAACTATCCGTTATTTCCCGAGATAATAGATGTGTAACATAATTTTAAACGCTAGGCGATCGAAATTGTCTAATAACCCTATTTCTATTTCACCGCGTGTAAATTTTGAGTAATAAAACTGTTCATAGCTAGTGTTAAAAAACAAACGATACATTAGCTAGTCACTCGTGTAGTTCTTTTAATATAAATAATTAAATACCAGAGTGATATTTACAGGTCTTACCTAAAAACGCGGGTGTTAGATTTTATTATAGTATATTACCTGTTATCCATCTTCTCTTTTTATACAGGTGGTCATACCTTTTGCAATCCAGCGAGTTTTTGATGTATATATATATAAAGTTGGATTATCCTGGATGTACAAGATATCCGACAAATACGTTGTAAAGGTCTGTAATGTGAAACGAAAACTTACGAAAAAGATAAAGAAATAGACAACTGCAAATTCTGGTCATGTGGTTGAACAAAATTAAGAATAAAAGAAGGAGAGGAGAAAATAAAAATAATTTGAGTGACAATATAAAAGACAAGACAGGACTAAAGTGTATGAGGTGTTCTTGTGACAATATAAAAGACAAGACAGGACTAAAGTGTATGAGGTGTTCTTGTGACAATATAAAAGACAAGACAGGACTAAAGTGTATGAGGTGTTCTTGTGACAATATAAAAGACAAGACAGGACTAAAGTGTATGAGGTGTTCTTGTGACAATAAAAAAGACAAGACAGGACTAAAGTGTATGAGGTGTTCTTGTGACAATATAAAAGACAGGACAGGACTAAAGTGTATGCGGTGTTCTTGGGATGCTTTCACTATCTTAAATCACCGTACCGGGTGGCGTAGGGCCTCATGTACCTCTACAACTTCCTGTCTGCAGTACTGTTGTTGATGTATTTCCATGCCATGATGTCAGATTGTCCAGCAGCTTCTCTCTGTGTGGTCTTTTTTCTCCCCATCATTCATTCTTTCATATTTTCACGGTGTATTCAAGCGTTCTTATTCTCATTACGTGCCACAAAGAAAGTACATGGCTTCTTCGTGACATGTGTCATAAGCTTCCTATGCTGACTGGCGTCTTTCAGGACATCTTCACTTGCTCTGGCTGTCAATGGTTTTTGAAATGCTTTGTAGTCAGAAAAATTTATATTCTTGGTAGTCACCCTCTGGACAAATGCAGGCACATGATGATGACAGGTACTCGAGATGATACAAGTGTATACATGTCTGAATACCTTTACCCTTCACGGTAGAAGAGGAACGACTAAGTATATATATCTGAATGTGGTGCAAGTAAACTTACCGAATGTAATCATGCGAGTAAACTTACCGAATGTGATAGCGTGAGTATAATTACCGAGTATGGCCGCGTCAGTAGAGAAGCTTCAATTCATTGGAAAATATATGTATATCAAAAGAATTCAAATGTTATGTCAGTCCTATTGTGTGGATCAGAAACATGGAGAACTTCAAAAACAAAAACCAAACAGCTGTAGATTTTCATAAATGCGTGCTTTGTGTAGCCTAGCAGGATTGAAGTGGTATGGCTTACTTACTTAGTCGTTCCCCTTCTACCGTGAGGTGTAGAGGTTTGGAAGAGAGAGCGCCAGACTATCCTATCGGCTGTGAAGTGGTATGACAAGATCATTAATGTGGAACTGATGACAAGAACCAAACAAGTGCCAGTGGAACTATAGACGATAAGAAGTCCATGGAGATGGATAATACACACTTTGAGGAAACCTGTTGATAACATTATCAGGCAGTCTTTGTTCTGGAATCCCCAGGTTAAGAGTGGTAGAGCTAGACTGAAGAACAGATGGAGGAGATTATCGGAGGCAGGCATGAAAGAAACAAGGGAGACCTGGAAAGAACTTGAATATTGATTGTACGTGACAGGAAGACGTGGCATAAGATTGTTGAAGGCCAATGCTATGTTCTGAAATTCCCAGGGTATGAGAGGTAGAGCGACACCAAAAACCCACAGAGAACAGGAGACAGACATGAAGGGCATGTAGAAGACACGAACAGATTTTGAGATGATGGCACGGGACAAGAAGACTTTTCATTCGTTTATTGAAGGCCTATGCTCCTTGGGGAGCTGAAAAGTGATGATAATGTCCGCGCCAGTACCTATGACCGAATGTGGTCTCGTCATTACCTATGACCGGATGTGGTCGCGTCATTACCCATGACCGAATGTGGTCTCGTCATTACCTATATAGGTAATACAGTGTATGGACAGGCAAAAATGCAAATGTCCGAAATATGTTAACAGAGGAACGAAGTTAAGTTATAATCCTGCATTTTACTTCCCGACAATGTATTATTCATATCAATATTATTGCTGTAGTTACACCAAAGGAAACATGAGTCTTAATAGCAAAAATATGACTTAATGGTACATCAGTATATGTAAATGTTGGCATTCAGTTTTGGCTATTTTCATTATGTACATCAGTTGTACGCGTATGAATAATGACTATCTCAAATGAAGTACGGACACTCACGTAAATACTAGTTTGAAAACGCAAAAAAACATTATTATATTTCTTGTTCTCACCATTACAACGCGCACAAGCACGCACGCGCGCGCGCACGAACGCACACACACATACATACATACATACATACATGAATACATACATACAGGGTATTACAAATAGGCCGTTACCATTAAACAAAAGACGTTTATTTAACGTTATATTTACAGAAGTTAAGATTGAAACTTCTGCATCCATGCATACATTTATACGCCTTCGTTGATCGGCGGTACAGCATGACGTCATCGATTTTCTATACATCAGTTTATAACTGTTTGTTTCAAACTGTCAATACAAAATATTAATGTAATATTGCCTCTGAGAAAGCACATTTGAGAAAGACCTGTATTTATGCATTGCTTAACATACAGATGCACTTAATACAACTTGTGAAAAATGCAATATGAAGATCAACCCATCCAAGACAGAAATTATGAAGATTAGCGGATCACCTGGCTCACTTAACATACATGTCAACGACATCAGGTTTAAGCACGTTCCAGAGTTCAAATAATTAGGACGCATTTTTACCGGACATGGGAGACTTAACACAGAAATTGAAACAAAATGTCAAAAAGCTAGTGCTGTGACTTATCGACTGTTACCACTACTCAAACTTCAGAATATCAGTATAGAAACTAAACGACAGCTGATAAATAGTATATTCTTTGCCAACTCTTTGCTATCGGTATCAAACATTGTTCCTGACCAAAGTACAGGAAGGGAAAAGTACATGCTGTGAGATGAGATGCTTAAGAAAAGCAATCAATGTTACCAGGACAGACAGCATGAGATATGATGGCATCAGAAAAATTGTAGTAACTACATCCTGCATTAAGTATATAGAGACAAATAAAATCAAGTGGTTTGTCCATCTCATGGAAATGGAGACCGGTAAATTACTAGTACTCGCCTACAACACTAGAAGATCTGAGTTCAGAGCCCGGTGAAGACCAAGAGGCTGATGGATAGGCAACATCATAGACATCTTACAACATGGGTTCACAGCAGCCAAGGCGACACATTTGGCACGGGATCAAAAAACTTCAGCTCTACTCCACACTTCACTGTAACAGTGGAAGGATAAAGTAAAGTAAGCGAGTATGTCTGTATACACACACACCACAAATCTTTGCCTCATCATCCATTTTCTCGCCTCCTTAGTCTTTCCTCCTTTTCTCATCAGCTTACCTCTCATCAAAAACATCTGTTACACTGGAAGTCAGGCTTCATATTCATACACTGCATTTGAAGTTTCATTACTTAAAGACACGGTATTTTTATTGTTTCTATTTTTTAAATACATTTTACCTATTAATTACAACACCACAGGTTTTGGAGTGTTCGTTTTATAACAAGTAAATAAATAAGGAGGGGAAACCCGAGGCCTGTAAACAGTAATTAAATAAATCACTTATTAACTGTTTACAGGTCTCAGGTTTCCATCCTTATCTATTTAAATGTCTATACAATACAAACCTATCCCCTGTCCTGTTCTGTTTAATTCTTCTATCATTGACTAGACACAGTATTCGGGTCTTTGTCGTGTTAATTTGATCTATACTGTTAAATAGGAAAGCAGTAGAAATGATTGCGTCTATAATTAGTCTGGATCGTTCATAGGTACATATGCGGAGTTACGTAAGGGAGATCATGATAATGACCCTGTCCACGAATCACTATTGTTGTGGTGCCTACTTGGCAGGGATGGATAGTCACGATTCGATCTCGTAAGGAAGTGGTGTTGTTGTTAGGAGGGTCCTAGCTTCGAGTCTCTGGTAAGCTTATAACTTCTATTGCTTTTCTGTTGTCCAGTTTCCTACTTCTGTATTCCTCACGAATGCCTGAAACATACCTTTATGTGTTTTATTTATTTATAACAAGTAATCCGTATCTAAAAGGAGTAATGATGATGTCCCGAAAGAGGCCAATGTGCAAAAAATTCTTATTCCTCGTATTATAAGGAAGCAATCAACTTTTTTGTGCATTTGATGAGACGACGAAAGCTGAAATATATCAAAACAAGAGAAGATGTTGAAGGAAACGCGACAGAGGACGATAAAGTGAGAAGATAATCAACAGCTTGACATCATGGCTCGGTAAAAAGTCAACGACAGAACTGATGAATAGTACTGGAGACATGAAGTTGTGGAGAGACATGATCGCCTTCTTGAAGAAGAAGAGGAAGAAGAAGAAGAAGTTGTGTCCATAGCTACAAGTTATACTAATAGATAAACTTTGTAAATCAAACTGGCAGTACAGTGCCGGTGCAACCAAAATTTTCAGGGAAACGTAGATGCACGGACGTTGAGCGAGAATTGAAAAAAAAACTATAGAAAAAACGAGCGAATAACCAGCCAAAATATGACGAGAGGTAAATTATGTTGTGCCCTTTCTGTTGCATGTCCTGATAACGGTACTAATTCTCTTGTTGTCATTTCTTTCCTTCCCATTCAATGTTATTGGATCTTTGTGGTCATACGTATCATGACTGCATGGTCAATGGTCAAAGAACCACATTAAAAAAATAATAATTGAAAGGCCTACAAGTTCTTTTAATGGGTGTCCAATTCAGCTTTGGTATGCGCGTCTTTTCCATATTTTCCCGAAAAGCTGGCTTAAATGTTTCATTGTTTGCTACATGACATTTCACGTAGACAATTCGAAATTCGGGGGTTCGAAGACATCGTCCGAATGTAAATGCCATATTCTCGAAGGACTGACTGCAAATTCATTAATGTAGGTGGAATGTGTGTTTAAAAAAAACATAAAAATACCGCGTCTTTCGTAATGACCCGATATTTACACTGCATGTGAATTGTCATATTCAAGTGGAACAGTCTCAGTCACGATGGTTTAACTATGGCTGCAGAGTGAGAGAAGATCGGAGACTTCGACAATATAGAAAACCAAGAGCCAGGGATCCAGATCTCCAGGACGGCCCAGAGATCGCTGGGAGGACAATATTAGACAGTTCCTGAAGTACCAAGGACTAGATCGGAACCAAGCCAAGAGTAAGACAGCCGATAGGATAGTATGGCGCTATCTCTAGCAAATATCTTCACCCAGGGTAGAAGAGTAACGACTAAATAAGTAAGTAAGTATTTACTTGTCAAATATTTACACTGTATATGAATTTTCATATATTTACACTGGATGTGACATTTCACATATTTACACTGGATGTGACGTTTCACATATTTACACTGGATGTGACGTTTCACATTTTTACACTGGATGTGACGTTTCACATTTTTACACTGGATGTGACGTTTCACATATTTACACTGGATGTGACGTTTCACATATTTACACAGGATGAAGTTTCCCCATTTTCTCTTTTAAAGTGAAGCCTTATAGGCAAGCATTTAAAAGGTTACATAAAATCCTGTTTTTGTCTTCATTTCAGGTGTACGTAAAGGTGGGTAGCTAACAAAACCTAAACAACAACTGAACGTGAGCCAGAACTACAACAAGGTTTCATTGGGCGGTCTAGCATTATTATGGTTTCCATTGACGGATATAAAGGTTCTAGTCCTTTCGGTGCCCCGAACACTTGTTCGCAGGCTAGTGTAATCCACGGGGAGCGTTGGAAATGACGAAGCCAGCTTCGCGAAAGGGCGCAGGATCAGTTTCTTGAGTTCCTGTCGAAACATTTTGCCGGTGATAACGTAAATGAAAATATTAAAGGCGTAATGTGTGATTCCGTATTCCCTAATGACGGTTAATATTAACCAGTATATTCTACCACGTTCGATTATTTCTGGTTTGCTGCACTCCAAAGAAGTCTTCGGCTCACAGCTGAACTCCAAGTAAACTGCATATGCTATTGACACAGGTAACGTAGTTATAATCTGGTAGAAAGATACTGCCAGAAGCATGACCGTCGTTGACCCCGTCCGCTGTGACGATCCGTGCAACTGATTTTGTTCTACCCGAGAAAGTCTTCTCATTTCTCTGATGACCAATATGTTGAGCACTAGCACAGTAACGGGCACGGCGAGAAACACAAGCATCTCAACGGTCGTGCTGTAGATGGTATAAAGAGACCTTGAATCGCCGTCTGTGACCTCTGGTCTAACTGTACAGCCATCAGCATCAGTCAGATACCAAAAATAGCCATTGATGGCCGTTAAGAAAGGCATGGAGGCTGCTAGGCATACAATCACTATCTTGGCTCTTCTAATTGTGCAGTAAGTCTCTCGCTTAAACGGATGACAAATGGAGATGTATCTCTCTGTTGTGAACGCTAGCACCAGAAAGGGTGAGAGAAATTGGGAAGCTAAGAATATTATTGCATATCCCTCACAGACGAATGGATAATCCAGGAGTTTTACGCCCCAAGTCATATGTAGCTCAATCACTAAGTGTAGGGCAAGAAAAATAAGATCATCCAGTGCAAGAGCGGCGAGGTAAAATCCTGAGGAATGTCGCATCCTCTTCTGCATCCATATGATGAAAGAGATGACATTCCCTGGGAATCCGACGACGAAGAGAATTGGTGTGATGTACCTGTCCAAGCCTTCTTGAAGTGGAGTTAACCATTCATTGCTCGTGACGTTGATGCCGTTTGTAGAGTTATTTAACGCCATCTGAAAAGAAACAGAGAAAGTTTACGTGAAAATTATAGTCTCTTATGTATTTCCAAATATTAACTTAAACATTTTTTTATATATATATATAGTTTTTGGCGTTCAACCTAGGCACAAGATCGAAATTAGGGCACATATCCCAATATGAAAGACCTTATAGTCTGTGTATATTTAAAAAAAATAGAGTTCACAATCTTTGATTCAAACGAAAGGCAAGGTAAGATACTTCAAATGTTTGAGAAAAATTCGTGAGAAAATAAACGAAATACTTGTTTAGCAAGTATTAACATGTAAAAACTGACGGCAAAGAAGTACACAAGAAACGAACACACATACAAACAGATTATCAGATTAAAAATAAAAGTGTACATCTGCCGGTAATCGAACAAAGAACGTTTGTTTGGAAGGCAAGCATTCTAACTATTAAACAACAAACTAGCCTTGGTATTTGTTGTTTTTTTTTTTTAAATCTTTACTATGCTAATGTATACACAGTGCCTACAAGAAGAGAGCAAGATGAATGGTAAAGGTAAAGGTAAAGATAAAGGATCCCGTTACACGCCCATTGAGGCATATCGGGAATATGGTGTTAGGCTAGGGTTCCCATTCGTCCCGTTTTTCCCGGGACAGTCCCGTTTTTTTATAAAATGTCCCGGTGTCCCGAATTTATTCCAAATGTCCCGCTTTTTAAGGGCCCTTCCTAAAAAAAAAATCTTTTGGTAACAGATTTTATTCCGTGTTTTAGTAGTGTTACTTTATCAATTTCCGGTTACAGTGGACCCTCGGTTTGAATCTCGAACAAAAATTCGAAAGTCGACCAAAACAGTGTTCAGTGAGCATCTACCAAATGATTTAACTACAGGAAGGCAGAAAAGTTTCTTACCACTACTGTGAGAAATCAGTTGCAAGAATTAGAGAAAGAAGGACACATAACAGTTGAAAAGCTTCAAAGCTATGCAGTAGATTTCAATGACACCTGCATTGAATATATTCAGTAGTGGTGTACACCATTTCTTACGCCTCTTCAGTCTATGGATTGGATCAATTTGAAGGGAAAGGAGTCTGTGACTTGGAAGAACATCCAAGAAAGCTACATATTCACGAAGACAGTGTCACCAAATTTTACTGTGAATGAAGAGGACTTATTTGATGAGTTTGCATGTGTGAAAAAATATTGTGAAAGCAAATTTTGATGTGTGGAGTGAACTGAAGGATCAAAGTGTCAGTGAAAAATGGTGTGAGATGTTCGCTCATTTTACAAAGCAGGATATAAATGCTGAGAATCTGAAATGCCTAGTTAGTTTTTGTTTGGCACTGCCAGGATCCAATGCAGCTGTTGAACGTATTTTTTCATTAATAAATGCGCTTTGGACAGACGAAAAAAAAACAGACTTAAAATTGAGACAGTGAAAGCTTGCCATTATAAAGACCAATTTTAAGGATTTCTCTTGTGCTGAGTTCTATGTCCAAATATCAGAAGAAAAAAACTTCTTGAACAGGCCCATAAATCTGATAAATATTCTGATGAATCTGAAATATAAACTTGACTATTGTGTATTTTTTAAAGGTGCGATTTTTCTAATTAAGTATGTTTGTAATTTAGAATTCTTTTTTAAAGTGGAAGTTGTGTTAGTTAATGTGTGTATTTTTATACCAGTATCTTATTTTAAGTGCAACATATAATATATAATAGATTTATTTGTGCTTTACCTTAATTTTTAACATGTCCCGTTTTTTTACAAAATGTCCCGGGTTTTTTAGGTAAAAATTTGGAAATGTCCCGGTTTTTGAACAAAACATTATGGGAACCCTATGTTAGGCCCATATTTTCTTGACCATCGGCACACTAAGGGTGATGGTGTCAGCATCACGCCGGTCGCCTTAACATTCCTAGATTTGCCCTGGTACCCAATTCATGAGTGAGTTGACTGCGGAGCCGTTTGCAGTCTAAAACATCCCACCTTAACTGAGGATCGAACCATGGACCGCCGAGCTAGGAAGCCAGTGGAATGTATTCTTAGAGACACAATATAGTGGTTATCGGAAAATTTGTTGACAAACATGGTAAACGACATTGATTAATGCTTCCTTCTGAGAAAATTCAATGTGCAACATTTGGCAGACCACTGCTTCCTTCTGAGAAAATGCAATGTGCAACATTTGGCTGACCACTGCTTTATTCAAACACATGGAAGCTGACGACTGAGCTTGATTGCAGGAAACATCATCATCAGGTGCCATCTTCACATCGAAGGTCTGCTGCAGTGAATCTCCAACGTCTTCTGTCTCTTGTCTTGATGGAGCACTCTGAAAGACTCTTTCCTGTCCATCTACTGATGTTATCTTTCCACTTATAGCGCTGTCTTCCTCTTGCGCGTTTGCCTTCAACTCTTCCTTTTATTATGGTCTTCTGAAAGGTCTTGTGTCTTTTTACATGGTCCAAATATTTTAGATGTCTAATTTTGATCTCCTTCGTTATTTTTCTTGTCATTCCTTCGTTTTCTAAGACCATTTATTTGTTTTTATTCCTCTTTCCACGAGACGTGCTCCATTCTTCTATTTACCCATATCTCAATGGCCTCAATTCTTTCTTCAAATTACTTGTGTATTGTCCATGTTTAACACCATACAGCAATAATGAATATATATAGCATTTGATGATTTTCAATTTCGATTTGTGAGTTAGTTGTTTAGATGTTAGTATCTGTATCATGTTGTTATTTGTAGCTTTAGCCAGTCATATTCTCGTCTTGATTTTTGTTTCGCATCTGCCATCTTCTGTTCCTATACGACCAAGATATAAGCAACTCTTGACTGTAGTTGGAGAGAAGTAAATGCTAATTCAACGTTTTAGGATCACTTTTCCTATTATAGTTAAATGCACAAAACATATTTCGATAAGTTTAAACACCTAATGTACATATTACATTTGACAGTTGTTTATTACTAAAGCTATATTTAATACAACAACTCACTGATTTAGCTGTTTAAGGAAAATACACTTTTTTAATAACACATTACCATTTGTGATTTTAAGCTCGCCTCTTTAAACCCAAATTCCTAATTTCCTTTACCACAACTCTTGCTAACATAGTAACTTCCACTGTATTTTACATTGTTGTCATTATCATATGTAATCAGCTGAGCCAAAGCCAATCAAAACTAGACAAATTAAAATGTATCAAGATAGAGAGCTGCACATAACGTTTCAGCTGTCTACGATGAGTAGAACGTAGTGATTTTGAGCATCACAGATTTAAAACATCCAAACAAGGGCTTGTCGAGGTGTGACAGAACGGGGCGGCCCCTATCGAACTTTGTTTCACTCCGGCAGTATCGGTACATTTGTGGTACCGATTTTATTGATGCTTCCAATTGTCGCACTTTTCCTTCTTTCTTTCTTCGTTATTTTTCTGCTAAGTAGCAGATATTTGAGTATTGTCGAATTGCTTGACACTTCCTGTAGGTGATAATAATCACATATGCTTGACGCTACCCAGATTTGCTGAGATAATTACTCGCAGTCGCAAGGGAGTGGCACAGCTTGTCTAAGATTAGCACAAGATCTCGTGTACGAGGCGGAAACTTAAGACATAAGCGTTTCCTGTCCTACTTGTTATGACAAAAGTACTTTCTGATAAAGTAATGATGGCTACATTTTGAACACGCCGTTGTATGAGTTTATCGATCTGTCTGTAAGTTTGTACACAAGGGCATCGGAGATCTTTTTACCATATATGGGAGAGTTGACCTCTGCCTTATGTTCAAAATTATCCGATGTCGGAATATTTTGAAATTACCCTTAACCCGCTTGTTTGAATATGATTGGAGTTTTTTGACAGCTCATAACAAACGAAGGCGTGGGAATGCAGTGAATATAATCTGATCATTTTCTCAAGCTATTTCACTTGAGAAATCACTCGCCAAGACACCAGACTGCTACAGTGAAGAATTCAGAATTACTTCTTAAAATACCGACACCTTTTATATTGGAGTCTTTATCAGGACTTACAACATAGCCCAGGAAATCTCTAACATTTTTAATGAGGAAACCGGGACTGAGGACACTGAAAGACCCCACACGAAGTCACAGAGGGAACTTATTAAATTAACGACACCACAGGCGCGTACAAGAGGCCGATTCAAGTTTCTTTTGTACATCTGAGCAACACGTATGTGAGCCAGGATTGGCGTAAGTTGTGATTTACATTTCATATTTTATTACTAACATGTGAACTATTATATATATATGTATATATTACCATGTGAAGTTTAATTTGTGAAACTCGCTTGTGGATGTCAAAGTCATTTGAGGCTGGCAATCTCAGCGTATAGAATGATGATTCATTAACCACCACTGCACGGGCTGGGGACTGCTTTATTGCTAGTTTCGTAAAGATAACTAAAAGCATAAAGTAGTTCCAAGTTCCCTATGGAGCAGGGAGGGAAAGATGAAAGAAATGATGTACATTCTAAGTACAATACTTACATTTTAAAAGCAGTATAAATGTCTCTATAAACATAGTAACTTTAAATTTAATGTAAGTTTTTAAGCTTAACCAGTGTAAATGTCTATGTGAAAATATTCATTTTAAAGTAATGGAAGTTTCAAACTTTTCAATCAGTGTAAATATAAATGAAAACGTATTAAATTTGTATTGTGAACATTTTTCAATCAGTGGAGATGTATATGTGCACAGAACTCTATCTGTGTTATTAACCTTTTCATTTAAATATAAAGTAACTATGAAAGCTATTCTATTTAAATGTAAAGAAAGTTTTATCCCCAGGGATTAAATTTAATCCTCATCGAGGGTAAAGTCTGAGTAATTGGAATGGTGGTATGGGAAGATAGGAACATATAACTATGGGGTGGAAAACGCCATACTCAGAAGAGCGTTTCGTTTTATTCTTTTACCATAGTTCTTGGTGGTACCAGCAGAAAGTACTATCTCTGGAACAAGAAGGGAACAGTGGCCTAAGCTTTAAGACGAAGGACCCACGTGGTAAACTCTCCATGACATTTCTGGGAAACGAGCTACCCCCGACAACTTTGATCAGGGACGAGCGTGAGCAGAGTGAAAAGAACCAACCCATAAGAAGAAGCAGAACCGTTATTGCTATGCTGCCACTTGAACTTCTTGTAACACTTCACGATCCTTAAAGTCTATGATGATAGCTTTTCTAGATCCATAACTATTCAAATTATTTTCCAACTGTTAAAACCTAAAGTGGTCAAGAAAATATGGACCTAACACCATATTCCCAATATGCCTCAATGGGCGTGTAACGGGATCATTTTTTTTTACCTAAAACCTAAAGTGATTATTAAATTTTTTTATTTGTAATGTTACAAATTTAACTTCGATTTAATCATTTTAAAGTTACTGCATGTTTGTCTCAGTCAATTTACTACATACACTCTAAACAGAGCTATACTAGAATAATAGATTTCCACTGAGTAAATCAGGGGTGGGGGGCTTAAACGAGCTGAAAGTAATAAATGCTTAAATCCTTCACAAAAGCGTCGGCAGAATTACAGAGTTAACATTCTCAGCCAAAGCAGTATTGTTCTAGCTTACTGAATATCTTGTGAAGACTCCCTGGAGATAGAAGCGTTTTGTTTCTTCTATTTACATCTCTGCCAAGAGTAATCTTGTGCGCAGGTAGATACCTTTGAAGCCCATATAAGATACTCTTGAGTTTTGGCCATTGTCTTACCACTACTACAAAGCAGGAGGAGGCAATACCGTCACACCAGGTAATAGAAAGTGTTTTTAAAAGAGAATATTTACACTTGAGTTCTAGTGGAGAAAGAGGTGTGATTGTTTGCCCTGGTTTGGATTTATTTCCTTTAATTGTTTCGTAACGTGCCGTTACTTAGTAAACATAATAAGACAATTACTATTACCTAGATGTCACCTGAAGGCAGTCATTTGAGTCGAGCATTTGAAATAAAGGACAACGGAAGCAGAAAAAAAGAAAAAGAGGACACATAAGGTACTGCTTTACATTGTGACGTGAAGCAGGATCAACAACAAAATTGACGAAATTTAATATTTTCCACTACCAGCGTCAGTAGTATTGTTAATGATTTGCGCCAAGGTTACTACTGTCTATTGACCGATACTGTGCGTAACACATCCTCTAGGTTCGCGTATTGCTAGATTTAGTCAGAAAACAATACTTAGGGGTCGTCCACATAATACGTCACGCAGTATTCGTCATATTTACCCCCATGTCCTCCCTTGTCACATTTCGACACAAAAAAACCGAGACACCCACCCCTTTCACGTGACGTCGCAAATTTCTTCCCCCTTCCCCTCCCTCTTTGTTTTCCTCTATTTTGTTGTTGTTGTTGTAATACTGAAAAGAAAAACGTAATCGAATGTAAATTAGTGAACTAGTCATCATCATTATCTTTCAAACCATCTAAGGAACATATGCTTTATGTCCAGTCTTCATATCCTGTGCCATCAGCTCAGGGTCTGTCCATATCTTCTTCATGTCTGCCTCTAGCCCTCTTCTCCATGCATTCGTCTTCCTCTGCCTCTCTTACTCTGACGGTTCCAGAACAAGGACTGCCTGGTAAAGCTATGACCAAGTTTGTTCAATATGTGTCGTATCTACCTCCAGCGTCTTCTACGCATGTCTCTTTCTTCTGGCAATTGTCTGGTTCATGTCACCAGTTCCACATTACTGAACTTGTCATACAACTACAATCCTTCTATTTTAGACCCCCATTTATAGGAGCGTCCGTGATTAGAGCGTAGGCTTCTCGCGTCAAAGGTAACGGTTTGAAAACACGGTGGCATCACGCTACAGTCTACCGAGCTGTAAATGGGTACTTGACTCTGCTCTTAGGTTAGAAAAGGTAAAGGCAGCGAGGTAAGAGCGTGCTACGAAGAAAAGCAGCAAACCCGTAGAAAAAAAACAATTCATAAGAATATTATTGTGCAGTCTGCGTTCCTTAAAGCGGACACTAGAAATGTATTTACAAAAAACCTAACCAGACACAGGCTAGCGGCAGCATACTTGTGGCGTTAAATTATTTTCAAGAGCCTAAGAAAGGGGTCAGGTTCTCTAAGAATAACTACAGGGCTGACTCCATGCTCCGTTAGGAGCACCATGGAGAGAAAAAAGAACAAGAAGAAGAAGCGGTTGCCCCGTGTAGCTCCCGAGGCCCTCGTACGAGGCAAAGGAAGAATAGGACTACTGCAACCGGAAGTATGACGTACATGGAGACTAATATGAGGTTGCGCATTGAGCTAGCAACCTCATCAGGTAAAACAAATAGTCACAGAAACCTCCGCTGCAAGAGCAAGTGAATGCTTGGCACAGGCTTCCTGCAAGGGGACGAGCTGCAGTGCTGGTTTCATGCTCTGTAGGGAACGCACAAGAGAGAAGGAGAAAATAAAGGGGTAGCACGACCATCATTAATTCTGGTCACACCTAGACACCAATTAGACAGGGTCAACAACTCACAGTCCTTCCTGGTTCCGAACATCTTTTTCTATCTATTTCATCTTTCGCCCCCCTTTGTTCTGGAGTTGCCTCGGAAAGTCCGTATCTATGCATTTATGAGTTTACCCTCTATACTCATAAGCAATCCGACTGCATATGGCTGTTAACGCGTAGTAGGCGGACACACCCGTTTCTGTCTCCGTTAGCTTACTTTCAAATCTGATTCTCGTTATTTTTCTATCAAGTTTTAGATTCCTGTGTTTCTTACACGTGTAATATAATGATCAATAGTGTAAAAGCCCGTCATAAAACGGGAATTAAATTCAAAAGCACCAATACCTAAGTCAATTTTACTTATCCAAAAGTATTAAAAAAACCACTGTGCATCACCCCAGTACACGAACTACCTAGCAGCAGCGAGGATCCCATTGTGTGTATACGGGATCACACTTTCTATAAATATACTTTTTTTTTTTTTGCACACCGTCATTTGCGCATTCATCTTTGGTAAGTGTTACTATTTTCGGAAGAGTACAATAAGGGAAACAATACAATTAATGTCTAACTTTGAACCAAAGTTGCTTCCCTTAGCGTTATGTACTGACAGAAAAAAAACTGGGATTTTATATATAGGAATACAGGATAATTCCCCCCCCCCCCTTATTTTTTGCTCCATGAAGTGTATGGAGCCACCAATGTTGCATATGCCCGTGCAGAAGAATAGCATAAAGCATTCACATGCTGTTGCAGCGGTGGTTCCTGTAACAATGTGTTTCACACGATGAGGTTGCCAGTCGTTCCCCCCCCCCCCCCACACAGCCTCATTAAAGGCACCTTGAACAGCCTGAGAGAGCAATAGTCCCGTTCTTTCTTTGTCTCATCATTGACACCGACAGCTACAGCATAACTGCTAATAGTAAAATCATGAAGCGTCATGTAGTCATATTTAGAAAGGCTGCTTGCAAGTCAGGAAAACTAAAGCAAGGTTTCTCAGCCTGTGATTCATGGACCCCGTGGGGGTCCATGAAATGATTCTAGGGTGTCCGTGTACATAGCCTCAAATTTAAAATGCAAAATTATTAGTCATGCTTTTATATTCATTTTTTTCTTCAAAAAAAAGAGTCCACAGCCTTCATCGTGCAATCAAGGGGGGGTCTTTATAGGACAATCAAAGGGGTCCATAGCCTTTATCGGACAATTAAGGGGGTCCATAGCCTTTATCGGACAATTAAGGGGGTTCATAGCCTTTGTCGGACAATAACAGGGTCCACAACACAAAAAAATGGGTCAGAAATCCTGAACTAAAGTGATAGTTATGAGCGACAAGCAGGATACTAAGACATGACAAAGACATCGGTCTAAAGTACTCTGTGGTTGCATTTCTTTCCTGATATCAGACAAGGAAGGACTTATATTTAAAATAAAGTGCCATCGCATCTTTTAGCTCCATTCTTATTTCCGACAGCGACGTTCGGCAGAGGAGAAGAGCGTAAAAGCTATTGCTAATTGCCGCATAATTCCACCCCCCCCATCCCACCTTTTTTACTTACTAGTGCTCAGCATTTGATTTACTTTCCTTTTACGAAACTAAAAGCTTTTAAACAGCGTACTTTCTTGAGACACGACAATTGCTTTCTTAGAAGGTAGCCTATTTTCGCAGCCACGTTGTCAGCTAGACTGACTAAGACAGATCTATGACGAGACAAAGTATCGTCATTAGAGGGATCGGTCTCTTTAATGTCAACTATTGCAAGAATGTTGCTTTGCAAATATTCACCACGTAAAAAACGCTCAGCTAAAGATCTTCCTCTGCCCGAGTGAAAACAGAGATATCCCAAAATCGCTGTTTACGTTGGAGCTTCTCTGTATTGTAGATGACTTGACGCAATCAATCATCTGAGATGACATAATCACCTCCTTTGCTGAGCAGAGAAAACAAAAACAACAGCAAATTCTGAGAACCCTTTGTGTAAAGTTAGCATGCGGCAAAACGGGTGTTAAAAAATTAATTAATTAATTAAAATGTGCGAGATTTTGATAAGTAAGAAAAAGTAGTTCGCAATGAAAACCGAATTTCAGGGCCTTTTGCGCAAACGTGAACGCAGCAGTTGTGACTTACGAATTTAGCTTCATTATGGGTTCCCATTTCGTTCTAGAACAAAATAGCGCCATCTCTAGGAGAGACTCATTAAGATTTTTCTCACATGATAAAAGATGTTAATATAGCAGATAAAGCTAACACATAAACTATAGCGAAACTAGATATAGGCAGTAAGGTGATAACACTCATACATGAACTATAGCGAAACTAGATATAGGCAGTAAGGTAATAAGACTGACATTATTTTGGGTCGATCTCTGCTTCACTACGGCAGTAATCAGTTACATTTGTTGTACTGACTAATTACATGCTTTTAAATGGTCGGCACCATTTTTCTTTCTCTGTTATATATCAGATATTTTGTATTTTCAAACATTCTTTCACTCATTTCAGTATAATTTGTCTTGTCTGTTTACCTGACCATCCCTGCTGAGATGCAGTATTGAACAACAGTCATGTTGGTATAATTATCGTGTACCAAACCATGACCGCGCCGGATAAGCACGACGTACGCCCAGCCAGTTTATTTAGCGCTGATTTGGCGATTGGCATTCCCAAATTACTGTAGTGAAGAAGGACAGCCCAGATGGTTACACTAGGGTCGGTGTTTGCACAAGAAAGGAGAGATAAATTATCCGTCTGCGGACATATTGCAGACATGCACCTGGAAGACGGAATGAGGTAATAGCATCTGGATAGCAGTATTACGAAGATATTACTTGAGATAAAGTAAGAAGATGTTATTTGTAATCACTGACGAGAAAATTCGGAGGTTTCACGTCCATATATGGGAGAGCTGACCTTTTGCACAAGGCACAGAATTTCAGGCGGAAATAATTTTGAAATTTCCCCACAAAACACGCATGTTTGAAACGATTGACGCTGTCGTGAAACATTCTAAATCCACATATATAAATTAAAAGGTACATGTAAAGCCTAACACATAAATTCAATAAAAGGAAAGGTAAATGGTTAAAGACCCGTGCTTTCCAATAGCGTACGCCTGTGTTAATAGAACGTCATGCTAGTTGAACAATAAAAACCCCTTTTTTATGCTTCGTCTGCATATCCTCACGCTTTCACGTTGATAGAAAAGCCTACTGCATCAATACACGCTTTCTACAATAAAACGTGTACTGTATTTCTAAGAAAACCTTGAGCTAGGCACACTGCGTAATGACCTAAATTAATACTTCCATTAATTTCATTTTTATACACTACGTTAACATAAACGGAAGGACAGATGGAATTAGGATAGAGAGAGTGAGGGCTGAAAGCAGGAACGCATGCAACACTAACACGCGTCTCGCGATATACAATTAATGCACCCCAAGCGTAAGGCCAGAAGCACTAACTTTTTTCACATCGACAGTGATAAAAAACACTACCCATACGAGAGTTAGGTTTAAAAACCTGTAAAATGCTTATAAGGAAACATGACATTATACTGGTTTACGTTTGAAAGCCTGACAGTACAGCAGACACCCTAAAGTTTGGAAGTGAGGAGGTGGTAACAGCACGACTATCCTAGAAGAAAATACATATTTTGAACGCCGCCACTTAGCTCCCTTAAAACTTATATATTTGGGTTCCTTAGGACTTGCTGACAAAGAATATGTTAAGTGTTACGCAAATAGTCTAGGAATTAACAAATTATAGCCAAAAGAAAATAGTGAGGGTGTCGGACAACACCAAATAATAATCGCACAGTAGCATGTTTTGAAACCACCATTGTACGGGAAATAGGCCACCATGTTACATCCTATTTGATTGGCGGGAATGATATGTAAGGCTAAACACGATTAGTCGGACTAAAAATACTAATTTTGGTTGTTAGGGGAAACGTGAGAAGGGTAAAAATTTTTTGAAAAGCTGTGTAAACATGGCCCGATTGGTTAGACCCGCCAATATAGTCAATTAGGAGCGTCAGTTCAGTGCCACATTTTGAAATAAACTTACTAAGAAACAGTGCGTTGAGTTCCGGTGCATATTTTTCTAAATAAAAGCCTGGGACAGCGGCAGATCGGATTTGGTGCCATATTCATCGCCAGTCAACGTATTTGTTATTATTTCCATGAATTGTGGTAAGCTTGACATATTGATATCTTTTTAATGAAAATTGAATGTGAATTGATAATTTATGTATGTATATGTGTGTGGTTCAGTAGCAAACATGAGGCAAGGCCTAGATAGTGCTCCAACCTGAACAAAACTTGTCGGAGAGAAGTAAAACTGCATGGGATTGCCAAACAGTACACTGACACCTATCTTATTGACTAGAAAGAACTAATGCTGGAATTGCAGAGGCGTAGTAACCATTAGGGAGGAGTATACTGGTGTAAATTGTTTCAGATGAAGCTAGCAGTTGGCCTATCGCTCTGGACTCAGTGTTTGTTATGTATTGTGTTCAGTGTGGAAATAGATTATAAATTAGTTCTGAAATAGGAGGTACAACCTTCTTGTTTCAGGGACCGTGGTCCTAAGTTATTGAAGCAGCACCTGGTCTGAGTTTTGCTGAATCCAGAGGCTGACAGCATACTCCTTGGTCCAGATAGCGACCAGTGAGGTATCTCCAGAACACAGTGAAGCAATCGAGCAGAGGAGTCTTTTCCTGCCGCCATCACGAAAGATAAGCTTCTGTGGCCAGAGGAGCTCAACATTATGTGCCCCCCTCTAAAATTGACATTATATTAAACACAGATGGACAATAAATTGTTTCAAACGACAGGAACTGTGAACTTTTCCAAATACTATTTCCACGATAATCAAACACGTGAAGTCATGATGACAAACAACAACCTAGCTTGAAAAACAAAACCAGTATTACCTCATATTACTACTTCACAACTTACACACATAGGATAAGAATAATAAAATATGTCAATACAAAGATTATATTTATAAACTGTGTACATACTACTTGTAATTACATTTGATTGTGATTCCTGGTTCACTGTGTAGTTGAATCAGGATATCCATTATTGAAAGGAATTATTACACATATATTTGAAACTTTACACTTGACTCAGTTAAGATAGTCTTATAGAGTGTTATATGTTGTGAGTGTCACAGTGTTGTAAAGTGTTGAGGAATAAAATAAATTGTTTATCTGTCTGTTGTTGTTGTGACTTACACTTCATCATTTTCATAACCCTAGACATTTAACGTAGTCATCACAATATTCCAGAATAATTCTGACTGAGGTATAAATGTGGTAGCAAGTAAGGTCATCTGTAATACACCACACTTATTAGATACAGATACCTTCACAGCTGATCTCAGTCAGTACACTAAGTCCCCTATAATATTTATAACATCTCACTTTACCACAGACGCTCTGCTTATCATTATAACATACAAATGCGGGGAACGACAGGCAATATAACCGGGCTTTTTTCAAGTCTAGTTCACTGTGAGAATCGCTTGCCAAGACGACCACCAGACTCCCAGAGTTAAGACTAGAATCAATACCTTATATCAGACTTGACTTTGTTTGAGCAATTTTGAGGACTTCAGAGTCCAAAATACTGGTCTGCGTGGGTAGGGGTCAGACAAAAGCTGGTACCCTGGTCCTCCAGGTTGGGGGTTTTAGCACAGGGCCGACACCCCACTCTGTGTAAAAAAATCGCAAACGTTACGGAAACGGCAATAGATGAAAAAACTTTGATGCGGGACGGACATCCGGAGTCTCAGGCTCGTATGACTGACAGTGGTGAAAGCCGAAAGGAAGCCACTGGCATGAAAATGGATGCCCAGACCGCAAAACACGAAACCAGAATTGGTTTTTGGAATGTCAGAACTATGAATGAGGCAGGAAAGCTGAGACAGATCACAGCAGAGATGAGGAATTACAAACTACAAATCCTGGGAATAAGCGAGAGCAGATGGACAGGGATGGGGAGAGTAAAAACAGCTACAGGGGAAACAGTACTTTATTCTGGTAGAGAGGACGGTCAGCACAACGAAGGTGTAGCCATTATCCTTAAGAAAGGAATGGAAAGGTCTCTACTGGAATGGAAACCCATTAACAACAGACTAATAAGAGCAAGACTGAGAGGGAGATTCACCAACACCACAATTATACAATGCTATGCACCAACAAACGACAGCGATGAAGAGATCAAGGACGTGTTCTATCAACAGGTACAAATGGAAATGGAAACTGTACCCAGGTACGATCTTATTATAGTAATGGGAGACCTAAATGCGAAAGTTGGAACACACAATAATTATAACGGAAGAGAAATGGGGAAATGCGGCAGTGGAACAGTAAATGAGAATGGGGACAAATTAATAAGCTTCTGCAGTATTAACAACCTGGTCATTGGAGGAACACTTTTTCAACACAAAGAAGTGCAAAAGTTAACATGGGAATCACCAAACGGACGAGACAAAAACCAGATAGATCACATAATGATCAATGGCAGATGGAGACATGCACTACAAGACGTGAAAGTAAGAAGAGGCGCAGATGTGGGAAGTGATCATCACCTAGTAGTAGCAAGACTGAAGGTGAAACTCAGAGCTGCTGGACCAGTTGCAGTCAAACAGAAAAGATATAACATCACGAAACTTAAGGACCCTCTCACCAAAAAAGCGTTCGTGGTCGACGTAAAGAGACGATATCTGATTAAAGCCAGGAAAGAACAGAGACAGACGATGTCGACCACAAATTCAACACCATCTCAACAATATACAAAGAAAGCAGCAAGTCATGCTTGGGATTCCAGGAAAGAAAGAGCCAAGACTGGATAACACCAGAAACGCTAAACACCATAGCGAAGAGAAAGGAAATGAAAAGAAAGAAAACAGAAGCTAAGTCTCCCAGGTTAAAGGCAATATATAGTGAACAGTACAGTCAGCTGGACAAGGAAGTAAAACGTCAAACCCGTGCTAACAAAAGGACATTTCTGGATGACCTTGCAAGACAGGCAGAAGAGGCAGCACTGAGAAATGAACAAAGCACAGTTTATAAAATAACTAAAGCTATCAGTGGAAAACGAGGTGCAAACAACATAACGTTAGTAAGAGACAAGCAAGGAAATCTCATCACCACAGCACAGGGGCAGGAAACAAGATGGGCAGAGCACTTCAGAGAAACACTGAATAAGGAACCACCAGAGACTCAGCTGAATGTTCCTGAGGCTGAAAGTGACTTAGACGTAAATACAGACATTCCACGAAAAGAAGAAATTATCACAGCTATCAAAGGGCTAAAAAATGGAAAAGCGCCTGGTCACGACAATCTAAATGCTGAGCTATTCAAGACAGACCCTGAACTAGCAGCAGAACTATTAGAACCACTATTTGCACAAGTCTGGGAAACTGAGACAACACCAACAGAGTGGAGTAAAGGAATAATTGTCAAATTGCCCAAGAAGGGCGACCTTGCAGACTGCAACAACTGGAGAGGAATTACCCTCCTCTCAGTTCCCAGCAAAATACTAGGCAGGATAATCATCCAGAGAATTTCAAAAGCAGTTGACCATAAACTGAGGAAAGAACAAGCGGGCTTCAGAAAGAACAGAAGATGTGCAGATCATATATGTGCCCTCAGGAACATTATAGAGCAGTGCTCAGAATGGCAGAGACAGCTGTACATTAACTTTGTTGATTTTGAAAAGGCTTTCGACAGCATACACAGAGACAGCCTATGAAAAATTCTGAGGGCTTATGGAATTCCCAGCCGCATTGTTTCCATTATAAAAAGCCTCTATTCTAACTTTACGTGCAGTGTTGGATCGAGTAATGTAACTTTCGAAGTGAAAACAGGAGTACGACAGGGATGCCCCTTATCAACAACATTATTTTTGACAGTCATAGATTGGGTGATGCGCCAGACAACAGAGGGCAGTCCAAGAGGAATTAGATGGACAACGTTTTCTACACTGGAAGATTTGGAATATGCAGATGACATTGCACTACTCGCGCATTCACACCAACACATTCAAGACAAAACCGATAGACTGAATAAGTATGGCCAGCAGGTTGGCCTGAACATCAATTTGAAGAAGACAGAGGTCATGACACTAAATGTGGGCAATCCTGAGCCAATAACAGTAAGGAACCAGAAGTTAGAACAGACAGACACATTTACTTACCTAGGAAGCATAGTAACACCTGACGGCGGAACAAGCAAGGACATTAACAACAGAATGAATAAAGCGAGAACAGCAAAGGCTGTTCTCAACAACATTTGGAAGTCTTCCCAGTACAGCACAAACACTAAATTAAGACTGTATGAGAGCTGTGTACTTTCTGTGCTTCTCTATGGTGCGGAATGTTGGAGAGTAACAGAGAAGGAAATGTCGAAACTGTCCTCCTTCCACACAATCTGCCTAATGAAAATTCTCCGAATCTTTTGGCCAAACACCATCAGCAACCAAGAACTACTTATTCGGAGTAACCAGGAGGACATGCACACCATCATAGCTGGCAGACGCTGGAGTTGGGTTGGCCACGTCCTCAGAAGGGACCCTGATACCATCACAAGAACAGCTATGCTATGGACCCCCGAGGGAAAGCGAAAGAGAGGCCGACCAAAAACAACTTGGCGGAGAACTGTGGAAGCTGAGATGCAAAGAATGAACCACAGTTGGGGCACTGTACGAAGGATGGCCGCCGACCGAGCAAAGTGGAATCAATTTGTTGCTGCCCTACAAGACGCCACCAGGCGTGATGGCCGCTGACTGCTTTGACGGTTGGTGGTTATGGATCAAAGAAGAAGAGTCCAAAATAAACTCTACCATTTAACAAGGGCAACCAGGATATGAGGAAGCTCAAAACACGGAGTCATAGTGGGAATTAATTGTTAACATAACAACACCCCAGAAACGTGTAAGAGGACTATTCCAGTGCCTGTATTCCTCTGAGCAAACAGTCTGTGAGCCAAGATTGGCGTAAATGTACATTTTACAATCTATATTTTTCATTTACTAACATGTGAACTAATATGTATATATTGCCATGTGCTACGACATATTTAATTATGTTGGCCCACTTCAATTTGTTACCAGTTTAAAGTTACGCGCTAACATATTGATGTGCCGCCGACATAAGATGCTTTGCACTTAGATATATTTCATTGAATGGGATTTTGTATAGTTGCCTATGGATAGTCATGACGTAGTATGTTGTTATGCTAACGCATAACAACGATCTTTCTATACCCTTCATATTTTGAAATCCGTCCAAGCCAGACGTGAAATTGAGCACCCCCAAGATATATAGTAATTGTGCAGATGTTCTCCTTGAGTACGGGCCATGGAGTCGGTCACATTATTGAAAGATGCAGTAACGGAGCATCTTTATTCAAGTATAATTATTCCTTGAAATAGGAACATAAGGGAGTTTATTTATAATGATTGTTAATCATTACCATATCGCCAGAATTCTGATTGTCATTATCGCCAGTCGGCATCGCGCATACAAAGGTCAGACATTTTGACGACTTATGAAATATTATAGGAGACTGCACGGACCTATTGAATTAAATGATGCCATGAATGTGTGAAATGTCCTTGTAATAAATATGTATTCTTCGTGGACTCTGATCACGAAAATTGTGGTTCAACTCAATCAATTTGAATTGGAACTTGAAGTTATTTCCCAACATTCGCAAACAACAACAACCAGCAAGATAACGCCAGGTTCAATGAACAGAAGTAAATACATGCCGCAGAATAAATAATAAGAATCCGCTCAACAAAAGAGTTAAATCAATGGTCAAATGATTTAACATAATGTGAATATTAATATGTGAAAATTGCTAGTGGGTGTCCAAGTCATTTGAAGCTGGCAACCTCAGTATATAGAATGAGAATTTAATGAACCACCACTGCAAGGGCTGGTGACGGCTTTATTGCTAGTTTCTTAAAGAGAACTAAAAAGCATATGTAGTCCCAAGTTCCAGATGGAGCAGGAAGGGAAAGATGAAAGAAATGATGTGCATGCTAATAATAATATTTACATTCTCAAACCAGTGTAAATGTCTACGTAAACATATTCACGTTAAAATTCATGAAAGTTTCAAGCTTTTAAATCAGTATAGATGTAAATATAAACATACTCTATCTATACTATTAACTTTTTCATTTGAATGTAAAGTAAATATATAACTATTCAATTTAAATGTAAAGAAGTTTTCTCTCGAGAGATTAAGCTTAATTCTCATCGAGCGTAAATTCTGAGGTAGATGGGAGGATGTAATAGGAAGATGGGGACACAAAAAGTATGTGTCGCTAACTTAATACTCAGAGGGTATTCGTTTCTCTTCATTTACCATACTAGTTGGTGGTACCAGTTAGGGTACTAATCTCTGAACAAAGTGAGGGTAGAAGTGGACTGACCTCAAGCGAGACGCCATCATCAAAGAGTCTTAGAGACGCAGGACCAGCTTTGCAGTTACTCCCTGATCTTACTTGGAACGTACTGCGCCTTTAATCTTGACCTGAGACGCGAGAATTCTAGTGACCTATCTGTACAGAATCCAAAAAACCATTTGCAGCTAAGTCAAACTTAAAAGCTGCCAAGTGACTTTCTTACATAAAACACCATTCCATCACACGGTGATGAGAATTTTCTGTTAAAGATTATTCAGTTTTTTCAACTGTTAAAACTAAGTTGATTTTTAAATTTGTTATTTGTAAATACACAAATTAAACGTCAATTTAATCATTTTGAATGTACTGCATGTTTGTCTCAGTCAATTTACTAAATACTCTCTAAACAAAGCTATACAAGAATAAGAAGAATTCCACTGAGTAAATCAGGGTGGGGGCTTGAACGAGCTGAAATTAATAATTGCTTGATAAGTAAGTAAGTGTTACAATCACCTCTACACCTCACGGTAGACGGGGAACGACTAAGTAAGTAAGTGTTACAATCACCTCTACACCTCACGGTAGAAGGGGAACGACTAAGTAAGTAAGTGTTACAATCACCTCTACACCTCACGGTAGAAGGGGAACGACTAAGTAAGTAAGTGTTACAATCACCTCTACACCTTACGGTAGAAGGGGAACGACTAAGTAAGTAAGTGTTACAATCACCTCTACACCTTACGGTAGAAGGGGAACGACTAAGTTAGTAAGTGTTACAATCACCTCTACACCTTAGGGTAGAAGGGGAACGACTAAGTAAGTAAGTGTTACAATCATTCCAGAGAATTACACATGGATTTCTCATACAGGCATCCGGAAAAGTGAATGTAGCAAGAATGTAAAAGTTCTCCTTAATTTGTGATTTATAGCAGTCAGTGGGGGTTTTGTTTCCTGGTCTAGACAGGGAAGTTCACTTTCAGGTTGGTTTTAATACGATAATGCAAGGTAACCTTGAAAAATCAAACTCACAAACATACGTTGTCACAAACAGCAGCGAATTTGATATATGCTATGAAAATTCTCCAGATATTTTAAAGTAGCGGCAGGTAACTAAGGAGTTGTGACGATCTACATTCGATCTACTTTGATATAATGAAGTCTGTTTTCAGATTTCAGGATAGTCTATAGCAGCGGCAGGCAGCCCAGGAGCTGTGAAGATCTACTTTTGAAACACTGAGCGCTCTTAAGATGTATCTTGATAACATCATATCCGTTTTCGGATTTTAGAGTACTGGTGATTTGAATAAGTGCAAAATGTAGCAGTTTAGTTTTCTCGGTCGGACGATATATTTGCTGCAATTCCATCAACACAGCGGTAGAAAATTCAAACTACATGATAATTTACAGAATGTTAACTTCTCTTCAAAGAAAAGTTTGCGTATCTATCTCATGTAGCTCTTAATAAAACTGAACTTTTTCTAAAGCTAGCTCATGGATGAGTTTCACTGGGAACGCGAAAGAAATACTAATGGATCATCATTATCATCAGGTGCCATCTTGACATCGAAGATCCGCTGAAACAGATCTCTAACGTCTTCTGTTTCTTGTCTTGAAGATGCACTCTGATAGACTCTTTCCTGTACATCTCTTGATGGTATCTTGTCACTTATAGTGCTGTCTTCCTCTGGCACGTTTGCTTTCAACTCTTCCTTCTTGTATGGTCTTCAGAAAGGTGTTATGTTTTTTTACATTGCCAAAATATTTTAGCTGTTTAATATTGATCTCCTTCAATAATTATCTTTTCAGTTGTAGATTTTCTATGACCTCTTTATTTGTTTTTGGTTTCATTCCATGGGACGTGCCCCATTCTCCTACATATCCACATCTCAAAGGCCTCGATTCTTTCTTCTATTTGCTTGTTCGTTGTCCATGTTTCTACATCATACAGTAATGAATAATAATAATAATAATAATAATAATAATATATATATATATATATATATATATATATATATATATATATATATATATATATATATATATATATAACATTTGATGATTCTCTTTGAATTTGTCAGTTAGTTATTTAGATGTTTACCTGGGGAAACCGCCATTTTAAATGCAGGCTGGAGAGAACTAGTCCGAAATGTCTGTAGTTTAAAAATGTCTTATCTTTTCCCACTCCATCACCAAGACATCTACGAAATCTTCTTGATTTCTGTTTCACAGCTGCCATCCCCAGTTATGATATGTCCAAGTTGTAAGAAACGTTTGACTTCTCTAGCATCTTCCCATTTATTCTTGTTGTTAAACTTGGCTTCCCATTTTTGTTTTAATAATAATCACACTTTTCGTTGTGTCAGTGTCCATGTCTTTGTCGTAATATAAACTGTTTACTTGTTTCACTTGCTTGCAATTGTTATTGGCTTTCAGCCAACATAACTGTATGTCGTGAAATATTCTAATCCACATATATAAATTATCAGGTAAATATAAAGCCTAACAAATAAATTCTAATAAAGAAAAGAGCAATGGTAAAATAACAGTGCTGTCACAAAGAATGTACTCAAAATCCCCTTTGTTTTATGCTTCGTCTGCAAATTGTAACGTTTCCACGTTAAATATAAGCCACTGCATAAATACAAGCGTTTCCACAACACATTAAAACGGGTATTGCATTTCTGAGAAAAACATTGAGAGGCACAATGCGTAATGACCTAAATTAATCCTAACATTAATTATATTACGTTACCAAAACGAACGAACAGATGGACTCAAATAGAAAGAGAGAGGGGCGAATGAAAATCAGGAACGCATGCAAAATTAAACACGCGTCTCGCTATTAATGCCACCCCAACAAGCGTAACGCGATACACAATTACTACTATCACGCGTGTAAGGCCACATGCACTAACTTTTTCGGACGGACAGTGATAAAAACACTAACCTTCCCAGAGTTAGGTTTTAAAATCACGAAAAACGCTTATTAGAAAAGATAACATTAGATGGGTTTACGTTTGAAAACATTACAGTACCCAGACAGCACATCTTCGAAACAGAAGGTAGAAGAAATTGCATATTTTGAACGCAGCCACTTAGCTCTTTTAAATTTGTATATTTGGGTTCCTTAGGGCTTGCTGACAAAGAATATGTAAAACGTTACGCAAATAGTCTAGGAATTAACAAGTTATAACCAAAATAAAATAGTGGGGATGCCTGACAGCATGAAATCATTTCTGCTCATAAAATTTTTTTTATAACGTGTTTGAAAAAACCTTACGTACGGAAATAGCCTACCATGTAAACTCCCAATTGATTGGAGCGCAACAAATATAAGACTAAACACGATTGGTCGGACTATAAATACTATCTTTGGTTGTTAGGGGAGACGTAGGAAGGTAAAATTTTTTCAAACACTTGTCGAAACGTGGCTCCATTGGCCAGACTCGCTGATATAATCACTTAGGAGCGTTAGTTCGAGACCACTAGTTCAAATAAGCTTGATAAAGCAACAGTGCGTTGAAGCCAGCTCATATTTTTGCTAAATAAAAGCCTGGAACATAAGCAGATGGGAATTTGTGCCAGTATTTGTGCCAGAATTCATTGCTAGTCAACGTATCTGTGTATTTCCATGAATTGTGGTAAGCTTGAAACATTCAGTATCTTTTAATGAAAATTGAATGTGAATTGTTAATTTATGCCTGTATATATGTGTAGTTCAGTAGCAAACATGATGTAAAGCCTATAATGCTCCAGCCTGAACAGAAGGTGTCGGAGGAAAGTAAAACGGCATGGAATGGCCAAACAGTACACTGACACCTAGATGATTGACTAGAAAGAAATAATGCTGGAATTGCAGAGGCGTAGTAACCATTAAGGAGGTTAATACTGGTATAAAGTATTTCAGATGAAGCTGACAGTTGGCCTAACGCTCTGAACTCAATGTTTGTGATGTATTGTGCTCAGTGTAGAACTAGAGTATCAATTAGTTATGAAGTAGAAGGTACATCCTTCTTGTTTTCAGGGATCGTGGTCTTGATGTTATTGAGCAGCACCTGGTCAGAGCTTTGCTGAATCCAGAGTCGGACAGCATACTCCTTGGTCCATTTAGCTATCAGTGAGGTGTCTCCAGAGCCCAGGGGAGAAATCGAGCAGAGGAGTCTTTTCCTGCCGCCATCACGCAAGATAAGCTGATGTGGCCAGCTGAGCTCAAAATTATGTACCCCCATCTTAAAATAACATTGTAACATAAACTTAAGAGGGGAAGTAAATTGTTTTAATATCAGGAACTGAGAACATCTCCAATACTAGTTCCAATAAAGACAAACTATTGAAGTCATGATGACAAATACCAACAGAGCTTGAACAAAACAAAACCAGTATTACCTCATATTACTACTACACAACTGACACACATAGGATACTTTTAATAATATATGTCACTACAATATTCATATTGATAAATTCTGTACATATAACTTGTAATTAAAATTGATTGTGATTCCTGGTTCCCTTTGTATTTGAATCAGGACACATATTCATTCATGACAGCAATGAATACATATTGTTATTTGAAAAGTTATCAGTGACTCCTTTAAGATATCCTTGTAGAGTGTTTTATGTATGTGAGTGTCACAGTGTTGTCAAGTGTGGTGGAATAAATTAAATTGTTTATCTGTCTGTTGTTGTTATGACTTACACTTCATCATACACATACCCTAGACATACAACGTAGTCATCACACTATTCCAGAATAATTCTGACTGAGATATATATATATGTGGCAGCAAGTAAGGTTAACTATAATACACTACTCTTATTAGATATAGATACCTTCACAGCTGATCTCAGTCAGTACACTAAGTCCCCTATAAATATTTATAACATCCCACTTCACCACATATATTGGGGTCTCGCTCTTGGGATTTTGAATCTTTCCATTCATAATTAAAGGAGCATATAACAAAAGTCCTCCTGTCACGTATCATCTCAAGTTCTTCATGTTATATTTCAAAATGTACTTGGTCCTCTGCCTTCTTGTGGTTAAACAAGGTTGAGCTATCAACGGTTTCCTCAGTGTTGTCCTATCCAACGATCGTCTTCTTCTATCTCTTGTTCACTGGCACTTGTAGTTCTTGTTAGTTACATTGGTAACCTTGTCATACCATTTTAATCCCTCTATTCTACGCAAGCACCCATTTATGAAAGTCTGTAGCTTTTTGGTTGTTGTCTTTGTTTGAATCTTTACCTATTAAAAATATTGGGGGTAATTCACTTCAGGGAATATAAGAATTAAAAGGTATCCTTGGGTGGAATTAAATAAGGTTGAGCTCACGGTGCCTGTGTTGTCCATTAGATATATATTTAGAGATTGAATTGTTGGTTAGACATTGTGTAAATTTACCTGATAGACAATGGCGGACCTGGCCAAGTTTCGATCTGCTGCTGTTCAGACTGCAAAAGAGTTAGGATTAGATGGGCAAGTTATGGTTGCCTATGTCACTACGGAATGTGACAAATTTATTGAACGCGAAGAAAGAAGGTTTGAAGCCGAAAGAAAGTTAGAGGCTGAAAGGGAAATTAAGAAGTTACAATTTGAGGCTGAGGCTGAGACTAAGAGGTTGCAGATTGAGGCTGAGGCTAAGAAATTGGAAGCAGAAGAAAGAAGATTGACTGCAGAAAGGGAAGCAGAAGAAAGAAGATTGACTGCAGAAAGGGAAGAGAAGAAATTAGCTGCAGAAAGAGAAGATAAGAGATTACAAAGGGAACATGAGTTACGACTAAGGGAGTTTGAATTTCAAGGCCATGCTCCTGAAAATGGTGCCAGTCCCTTTGCCTCTGATGCCACTGCTAGCCAAGGAGCCTCAACCTCAGCTATGAATTTTCATTTAGATCATTTTGTTGAGAAAGACGATGATATAGAGAGCTATCTAAATAGGTATGAACTATTAGCTACCACGTATGGGTTAGAGAGAGAAAGGTGGAGCTTAAAGTTATCTCAAGGACTTCGTGGGGCAGCTTATGAAGTTTTTGCAAAAATGAGCAGAGGTGATCAGGAAAATTATGACATGCTAAAGCAGGCTCTTTTGTTAAGATATGAAAAGAATGCAGAATTTTATAGGAAAAAATTTAGGAATGCTAAACTACTGTCAGGTGAAACCTATCACCAGTTCTCTGCACGAATAGAGACATACTTGGAGAAATGGACTTCTCTGGGGAAAACCCAAGATCTTAAGGAAATGGTCCTTATAGAGCAATTAAGAGAGTCCATGGCTCCAGACCTGAGAAAGTTTCTCATGGAACAAGGTGCAGAGAGGCTGGGTGAGTTGCTAAATGTTGCTGAAAGGTATCAAGCAGCTCAAGCAGAGGTAACAGGTAATAAAAAGAAACAAGTGGATAACTTTAGGGCACCACAGAACTTTAATAAATTTGATCCTAGGGATCAAAACAAAGGTAAGCACCAATTTGATAGGCCACGGTATGAAAATAAAAATAAATTCCCACAATTCGATGAAAGGAAATATGATGAAAGAAAATCTTTCAACCAAGGAAAAAGGTGGTGTAAAAATTGTCAGATGGACAATCATGACACTGACCGTTGCAGAAGGAAACCTGTGTATATGGCAACCCTTCAGGTCAGGTCGACCTCAAGACAGGAGGAGGATATTATGTTAGATACCACTCCAGAAGAGATGAGGAAGGCACAGGCTGGGGATAAAACACTCAAGCCTTGTTTCAGAAAATTGTCAACTTGTCATACAACTCCAGGCAAGGGAGATTTTTACATGAAAAACAAGTTGATGTATAGGAAGACTGGAGCTAGATCCAAAGGTCAGGGACAGCTGGTACTTCCTAAAAGATATAGGGCAGACTTAATAAGGAGCCTACATGTGAAACCAGATGGGGACCATGAGAAGATAGGTACCATCATTCAAAAGGTGGCTCACAATTATTATTGGCCCAAAGCAAGATGGGACATTGAGAATTTTGTAGAAAGGTGTAGCATAGCACATGAGGGAACACCGACAAGTGGGAACATTGATCAGGACCTGGACACGCCACGGGGCAAAATTAGGCCTGATAATAAAAAGAAAAATAAATTTGATAAAGTGGACCAAATGGAATGGGAAGCCCCTTTTCACGGACAAGCTTCACTTAACTGTTTTACAATGGCCACTATGCAGAGAGTGAAAAAAGATGTCTTACCCCAGGATAAGCCGAAAATCCCTCAATCGGACTTAAACAAATTGGAGGAAGAAGATGTAGAGAGGAAATCTCTCATCAAGAATTTTAAGTGGGGAGAAAGCCCCAAGAAAAAAATTGGTAGCGGTCGTTTTGTGAATGATAATTCTGGGAAGAAAAATCATCACTATAAAGCTTCGAGTGGAAGAGACCATACCGGTGCATGGACAAATAGGTCCACACAATTAAAGGTCCATATGTAGCTTTGTTAAGAACGTGGACTGATGAAAAGGCAGAGGAAAACATTACATCTTCATACCAATATGTGAATGAGCTGACCACTCGTTTAAAAACTGGCTGGAAACTTGCCAATGAAAATTTGAAACAAGCCAGGAAGAAACATGCTGCCTATTATAACAGGAAGGCGAAAGACAGAAATTTGGCTGTGGGAGAGAAAGTACTGCTTCTTTTGCCCGGGAGTCAGAATAAGTTACAAATTGGATGGCAGGGTCCATATACAGTTTTAGAGAAGGTGTCTAGAACAAATTATAAGATAGATAAGAAGGGGAAAGAAAAAATCTATCATGTGAATCTCCTGAAGAAATATTTGGAAAGAGAACATCAGGAAGAGACACACTTGTTGACCTTGTCCATCGCCATGGAGATGAAAAAGGAACCACTTTCATCATTTGAATATCCATTACACCCCTGTGAGACAGCAGCACAGGTGAAAATCAGTACACATTTAACGAAAACTCAGAAAGAGAGAGTGCAACAGGTTCTAAATAATCATGCAGAGGTGTTAACAGACCGACCAGGGCATACAAACCTATTGGAATATGATATGAAACTGATAGACCCCACACCTGTCTGTATGAAACCATATTCGATTCCGTTTGCTAAGGAGAAAGCTTTGAAGGAAGAGATAGACTATCTATTGAAGGAAGGAATTATTTCGCACAGTGAATCTTCGTATAGTTCCGGTGTTGTACTCTTAAGGAAGCCCTCTGGAGAACATAGACTCTGTATAGATTACAGGAGACTGAATGCTATTACAGAAGGACAGGTGGATCCATTGCCGGATACAAATCAGCTGTTTGCCAGACTAAATAAAGCTAAATATTTCTCAAAAGTGGATCTGAGTAAAGGATACTATCAGATTCCAGTAAAGCCTGAGGTTAGACCATACCTAGCTTTTAGTACCTCAGAAGGACACTATGAGTTTAATAGATTGCCATTTGGATTGAAGAATGCGCCTAGTGTCTTCTCTAGAATGATGAGAAAATTGTTGGATGTAAACATTTCGGAGGAACGTAATGAATCCCTGAGTTGCCTCTTTGATTGAGGATATTCCGAATGTTTCATACAGGATAATAAGAAGATTATGGGATCCACTACGAAAACTCTGCTATCACCAGGTATATGTTATCTCCTCATAACGTACATTTTGAGGGAAATATAATGTTCTCTGGACATGTCATTGCGCAGACTCAGAGAAGAGAAATGGTGAATACGGGTTGCGAAGCAGCATTAAGACAAGCACTCACACTTGCGGCTGTTCAGTAACATAACCGAAATATATTATTGGTTGTAGAAGTCTGAGGCAGATTTCATGAGTAGTGCCTACTCTGAATGGACCCAACTACATAAAACCATGATAGCACCACAGCAGAGTAAAGTCAAGTTGACTTACATTTATCTATGTGTATATAGAATAAAGGACTGACATGGGATGTCTGTTTTAAGAGGGGAGGTGTCGTGAAATATTCTAATCCACATATATAAATTATCAGGTAAATATAAAGCCTAACAAATAAATTCTAATAAAGAAAAGAGCAATGGTAAAATAACAGTGCTGTCACAAAGAATGTACTCGAAATCCCCTTTGTTTTATGCTTCGTCTGCAAATTGTAACGTTTCCACGTTAAATATAAGCCACTGCATAAATACAAGCGTTTCCACAACACATTAAAACGGGTATTGCATTTCTAAGAAAAACATTGAGAGGCACACTGCGTAATGACCTAAATTAATCCTAACATTAATTATATTACGTTACCAAAACGAACGAACAGATGGACTCAAATAGAAAGAGAGAGGGGCGAATGAAAATCAGGAACGCATGCAAAATTAAACACGCGTCTCGCTATTAATGCCACCCCAACAAGCGTAACGCGATACACAATTACTACTATCACGCGTGTAAGGCCACATGCACTAACTTTTTCGGACGGACAGTGATAAAAACACTAACCTTCCCAGAGTTAGGTTTTAAAATCCTGAAAAACGCTTATTAGAAAAGATAACATTAGATGGGTTTACGTTTGAAAACATTACAGTACCCAGACAGCACATCTTCGAAACAGGAGGTAGAAGAAATTGCATATTTTGAACGCAGCCACTTAGCTCTTTTAAATTTGTATATTTGGGTTCCTTAGGGCTTGCTGACAAAGAATATGTAAAACGTTACGCAAATAGTCTAGGAATTAACAAGTTATAACCAAAATAAAATAGTGGGGATGCCTGACAGCATGAAATCATTTCTGCTCATAAAATTTTTTTATAACGTGTTTGAAAAAACCTTACGTACGGAAATAGCCTACCATGTAAACTCCAAATTGATTGGAGCGCAACAAATATAAGACTAAACACGATTGGTCGGACTATAAATACTATCTTTGGTTGTTAGGGGAGACGTAGGAAGGTAAAATTTTTTCAAACACTTGTCGAAACGTGGCTCCATTGGCCAGACTCGCTGATATAATCACTTAGGAGCGTTAGTTCGAGACCACTAGTTCAAATAAGCTTGATAAAGCAACAGTGCGTTGAAGCCAGCTCATATTTTTTGCTAAATAAAAGCCTGGAACATAAGCAGATGGGAATTTGTGCCAGTAATTGTGCCAGAATTCATTGCTAATCAACGTATCTGTGTTTTCCATGAATTGTGGTAAGCTTGAAACATTCAGTATCTTTTAATGAAAATTGAATGTGAATTGTTAATTTATGCCTGTATATATGTGTAGTTCAGTAGCAAACATGATGTAAAGCCTATAATGCTCCAGCCTGAACAGAAGGTGTCGGAGGAAAGTAAAACGGCATGGAATGGCCAAACAGTACACTGACACCTAGATTATTGATTAGACAGAAATAATGCTGGAATTGCAGAGGCGTAGTAACCATTAGGGAGGGAAATACTGGTATAAAGTATTTCAGATGAAGCTGACACTTGGCCTAACGCTCTGAACTCAATGTTTGTGATGTATTGTGCTCAGTGTAGAACTAGAGTATCAATTAGTTATGAAGTAGAAGGTACATCCTTCTTGTTTTCAGGGACCGTGGTCTTGAAGTTATTGAGCAGCACCTGGTCAGAGCTTTGCTGAATCCAGAGTCGGACAGCATACTCCTTGGTCCATTTAGCTATCAGTGAGGTGTCTCCAGAGCCCAGGGGAGAAATCGAGCAGAGGAGTCTTTTCCTGCCGCCATCACGCAAGATAAGCTGATGTGGCCAGCTGAGCTCAAAATTATGTACCCCCATCTTAAAATAACATTGTAACATAAACTTAAGAGGGGAAGTAAATTGTTTTAATATCAGGAACTGAGAACATCTCCAATACTAGTTCCAATAAAGACAAACTATTGAAGTCATGATGACAAATACCAACAGAGCTTGAACAAAACAAAACCAGTATTACCTCATATTACTACTACACAACTGACACACATAGGATACTTTTAATAATATATGTCACTACAATATTCATATTGATAAATTCTGTACATATAACTTGTAATTAAAATTGATTGTGATTCCTGGTTCCCTTTGTATTTGAATCAGGACACATATTCATTCATGACAGCAATGAATACATATTGTTATTTGAAAAGTTATCAGTGACTCCTTTAAGATATCCTTGTAGAGTGTTTTATGTATGTGAGTGTCACAGTGTTGTCAAGTGTGGTGGAATAAATTAAATTGTTTATCTGTCTGTTGTTGTTATGACTTACACTTCATCATACACATACCCTAGACATACAACGTAGTCATCACACTATTCCAGAATAATTCTGACTGAGATATATATATATGTGGCAGCAAGTAAGGTTAACTATAATACACTACTCTTATTAGATATAGATACCTTCACAGCTGATCTCAGTCAGTACACTAAGTCCCCTATAAATATTTATAACATCCCACTTCACCACACTGTATCATCGGCATATCCAAGTATGCTTATTGATTTTCCATTCGTGTTTAGTCCAGGTATTACTATCTATTTGGGGAGCCGCGCTAGCGTAGTGGTTACCATACCGTTCTGGCGACCGGGTGATGCAGGATCAAACCCGGGCGACGGCATTTGAGGATTTTTCGTCGACCGGGATTTGGACTGCATTAACTCGAGACCTGGCGAGGACATTTGAAGGAGTGTTGTCGACCATGGATTGGCGGCTCCTGAGCCGACCCAGCTCTAATGGGTACCTCCGAAATCGGCGAGTATTTGCCTGAGGGGCGAGGGACACCTGTCTCTGTACAAGAAAAAAAGGGATACTCACGTAAAATCAATGTCAGGTTAGACATTAACAATAACCTGAGATTTCGCCTAGAGTATTAGAGGGCGTACGAAAAAAAAAAAAAAAAAAAAAACTATCTATTTGAAATTGTTCCCTGTGTAGATGTTAATGTTCCCTGTGTAGATGTTAACTGATCAAGGAAACAGAACATAAACTGGTTGGACTCCTCGTTTTATCTCAATATTTGGCTCCAGAACTCATAATGTCAAACAAATAGCTACACAAAAAAAAAACCCACACATCATTATCTTTAACACATGCTGTATACAAAGAGGGATAGCTGCATTAGTGGCTACATGCTTCTTAACGAGCGATAACAAAGGTCATGAAAATTCTTGCCAGATCTTACTGTCCCACTTTATTCCAGGGTTATGGAGTCGGCCAAAAAAATATCCGACTCCAACTACAATAAACACTAATCGTTTGGCATAAAATTCGGAATTGGAACCTCATTTCTTTTTCCGACTTCGACTTCACTAAAAGATGACTGACTCCACACTCTGACACCAACTCTTCAGCCTTGCTTTACTTTTAGTATCGGTTACTTCAGTAATAAACAGATACCCTTCAGCGAAATGTTAATAGGTGGTGTTTGTTTTAGATAGATCTTGGACGACCCAATCCTTAATCAGGGTTCAAAGAACTGGTGATAGATAAAGACTTATATCAAGGAGATGGTAAAAACAATGGTCTGTTTAATAATTTTATCCTGATCCGCCCTCACTGTATCTTTCACGAGGTTCTCAGAACACAAAACATTGCAAACAATATTAACTACCTGTTAACATTTACATTTATATGCAACGTCAGCAACATCCAGACACATCCGTCAAACAGTCTTTTGCACACGGTAGTGTAAATAATGTACGTGACTGTCATCTAGCAGTCAGCTTTAACCACTAGAGTTTGAAAGTGACTGTATCACCCAGGCCGACTAACACTAATATAATGCCAGCTGGTGAGTCATCTTCCTCCTCTCCCAAAAGAAAAGATTTACCATTTAGTTTTATTAAAATTTGGAACGAGAACGGAAAACGTTTTCTAGGATTAACTTCAGGGAAGCGATATGGAATTCAGTTCTTGACATTCTTAACAACCTGAATTCGAATTTACGGCTTACTCATTCAAAGTCAAACAAAAACAGTTATCACTGACAGTTCACTTTAACAACGTGATGTAAATTTTGACAAAAGTTCTGAAGAGCTTGCATAGTCATCAGTTAGTCCTGACAGAAAGATATTAATACTTTGTAATCTGATTACTTTTTCATAATAAGTCAGAGACAATAAAAAAAAAAGAACAACTGAGGATTCTATTCGTGCTGACCATTTTAAATGAGTGACATCTGACTACACTTTCTATATTACGTCCCCTCTTGTAGATTTAAATGTACCGGAAACATGATTCGAATAGGTTCATCGGTTATGTTAATACCCCTGTGTTTTGTTCACAGCGGTGTAAAATCCACTACGAGCTTGCTGGTTACCAGTTTAGTCAGCACTCATCAGGCGTTCCAAGCCAGTCTGCATGGCTACTGTATTGACCCTGTGGTATAGCCCCCACCGTTGGACGCCATACTTAACAATACCCCACTTCGAAATGTTACCGTTCCAGTGACAAGAACGCCAACGCGAGAATTGACTTTAAAAGCATCCAAGAACACGTGGTCGCAAATTATGACAGGTGCGTTACAATACGAGGTATACCACGATGAAAACAGAAGCAATAAAGGTCAACCGATATCCAAGCTTTTCGAACATGCATGTTAATAACTCATTCACAAACTAGTCAAAGTGTTTAAGTACCGTACTTACAAAGCATGATCACGCAGGATCACAGAGGGGGGCAGAGATAAAATAACTACGTTTGAAGACTAAGAAGTGACTTACCAACTAACTATACTGCCTGGGCAACCCAAACATCTCAGTGGAATCAAAACGAAAGCTGATAAAGAACACAATAATATCTACTCTTTGCTCTCAGTGTCAGATATGATATCTAGGTCTCAGTGAAGAAAACCTCAAGAGATGAGAACGAACGAACGAACGAAATCTTTATTTCATCAGGGTAAAGAAATAGGCATAATTGCCTTTTTACATTTCTGCCCCGCAATACAATTTTCAGTGTTTTAAAAATTAAAATATTAACAACTTCAGACAGGATCAATTAATATTATCATCACAATCAGAAACTTAGTGCACACAAGTACATTTACTCATAGTCATTCACGCACATAGAGAGAGGGGGAGAGAGAGAGGGGGAAGAGAGAGGGAGAGAGAGAGAGAGAGAGAGAGAGAGAGAGGGGGGGGGGTCAAGCAATAAAGCTACTTAATATAAAAAATTCAATTTAAAATGAAAATATTACAACGACAGTTAAATGCTCGTGGAAACGTTGAAATAACTGAAACAGAATTGTCGTTAAATGTGTGTACAAGATTTCATGACATGTAAATGCAGATGTCTTTTGAATGTGGTGTAATTATCAGTTTTGACAGACTTGGGTAGGGAATTCCATGCTAAAGCACCTGCATAACTAAAACAACTTCGGAAGAGGTCAGTTCGAGGTTTTGCAAGGTCCAAAAGTAGGTCGCCACGTATAAAATATGAGCAGTACTTATAGCGAAAGAACATTTGCAAGTATGAAGGCGTTCTGCTGTGTAAAATTTGATGCACAAATAGGAGATCTTGGAAGAAGAAGAATTTTTTAAGAGGAAGAACATTCAGCTGTGAAAATAGCTGAGCACTGGGAATGTTATCATTCATGCAAACAAGTCGTAGCGCCCTTTTATGTAGGAATTCTAGGCGTTTCAAAAACGACAAGCCACAGCGACTCCAGATATTTGAGCAATAAGAAAGGCGACTTTGAATATGTGCATAATAGAATATAAGTCTGGAGTGCGGACATAAAAAATGTTTGATTTTTGAGAGTTGAAACAATTTTTGTGAGATCTTGTTTGCAATGAAATAGACATGTGACTTCCAGCTTAGAGACTGGTCGATGACCACACCCAACAGGCTGTGGTCCGTAACTTGCTTAATACGTTCTCCGTCTAGAGATAACATATTTGGTTGACAGTGCAGAATCTTTTGGCGGGTTGAGATAATCAAAGATTGAGTTTTGTTTTTATTAATGGACATACTATTAATAGTGGACCAAGCTTGTACAATGTCCAGGTGATGCTGTAAAAGAGACTGAACAGTGTTAATGTCTGTGCCAGCTACTGTTACTGTGGTATAATCAGTAAACATAAGACAATCGTCATGTGGCAATGACAAGGGCAGGTCATTGATGAAGATGCTGAAGAGTAAGGGTCCTAGTATCGAGCCCTGCGGGACACCCATTGTAGTGGTGTATGATTTAGAGAGCACATTATTGTTTAAGACTCGTTGTGTTCTGTTTTCAAGGAATGATTTTATTAATGTGATCACTTGTGGATGAAATTTGTACACCGCAAGCTTTTGTATCAGCAACGAGTGGTCATTTGTGTCAAATGCTTTGTAAAGGTCGATTAATAATACTCCATTTATTTTTTCGCAGTTGATATTAGAATGCCAGATTTCGGTAATCTTAGTCAACAAGGATTGACAAGAGTGTTTGGGTCGAAATCTAGATTGGTTCTCATGTATAAGATAGTAGCTGTTCAGTGAAGAAAGAATATGTTTATACATGTGTCGTTCAAGAGGCTTAGTTATGACTGATAGTAGGGAAATCGGCCGGTAGTTTGTGACGACATTAATATCACCTAAGAAAAGCTGCGGATGCTAAAATAAAAGATAGAAGGAAAAAGAAGGAGATTAGAAACGTAGTTGGAAAAACACCATGCACTAGCTTCACGGAGAGACAGGAAATAAAATGGTACGGACACCTCATCACAGTGCCGTGAATTCAGCAACAAACAAAAGCATTCAACGGTGAAATATCTTGCTACAATGCAAGGAGACGCACGAGAGGGAGGTGGGTAGGTTATATTAAAGAAGTCCTGACGACACTGACCAAAGGAATACATCTCTGCCCAAAAACAGAAATATGCTTCTCTCCAAGGCGCTTAAGTGCCAAAATGAAGAAAGAGAAAATTGAACAGAAAAAAATTAAACATGATTCGGCAGTGGTGTTTGCATGCTCTGGAAGGAGTGCAAACGAAAATGATGATGATGGCTAACTTAATAATTGGATGAACGCCTAACTACTTGAGATGTGTGACGCGCCACGATATGGTACCACCTGGTTTGGCAATAGGATTTAGAGTCAAGTCAAGGTGTGGCGGATTTCATGATTCACTCGCTCCATCACGTAAAAAAAAGAGATTCTTACCTACTTTAATTAAAGGAGGACATTCTGGAAAGTCCTTTCTACAACTATTCAAGCAATAACCTTACTTATAGAGCCAAACTTAAATCAAGGACGTTCAATGATTGAAAAATCAATCTGAAACATTGCAATCTTTCTGCCTGACAAACTCTTCACAATTTTGCTGAATATCTTAACCACATCTAAGCTCTTTCTCCCCCCTTTGTTTTCCCCCAATTCATGTCCGCTATTCGAGAAATGTGTGTTGATTTGATCAAAGTGATTAAGGAACCAGGTTGAGCAAAACAAGGAAATAATTTTTAAGTGACCAGTAGAGACTGAGTGGTTGTGAGGTATGGTGTCCATCTCCAATTCTAAAGGTGCCAGGTTCGCTCTCAGTACAGGGAATATAATTTATGGAAATTATTTTCAGAACCAGTGGTCCCTAATGATGTCAAACTTCAACCCCCCCCCCCCCCCCCCCCCCCCCCCCCCAACACACACACACCCACACACATACAAATCCGGTGGGTTGTGAGATCGGATGCGTAGCCTTGTCAGATAAGGTAGAAAAAATAGGAAGTCCCGTGTGAAAGTTGCGCACGTTAAAAATCTCTCGGCAGCTGGAAATCGTAAAGAGTAGGACAAACAGCCTCTGCCCTGGCAACATAAAATATAATTAGGAAACCTACCAACCACGCAAATATACTACTGGACAAAAGTTAAAGGCCGCAATTCAGTTTAGACAAGGTTTATATAATTGATTGGCAAACTGTAAAGACAAGTGAAAATGTCAATAAAACTGAGCTCAGAGAAATGTATATACATTTCTGTGTGCACTAGGTTATTTATTTTTTAAATGTCCAAAAACTGGGTCACTTTAACCAGCACGTGAAAATTGCCACTGTTGCTACAAAAACTCATGGTTTTTGCAACACGCCCCACTAGTTCAAAAGGTGAAAAAGTGAGTTGAATTTGAATGCACGTGGAAAATGATCATTGGTAAAGAGTGTTCACCGTTGGTATGCAATAAATCAGTATGACAAGTGGTCGAAATGATCACTGCATTAGCCATGCCACCAAGGAGAAGTCTCAGCACTGTAGACCGTGGTCGAGCCATGGCATGGATTCAGGATGGTCAATCTGTTCCTCATGTTGCAAGACGTTTAGCAGTGTCCCACTCTACCATTCAGAGACTTCTTGAGAGATTTCAAGCTACTGGACATTTGGAAAATCGACCCTTCTCAGGAAGAAGTATATAAACCTTGTCTAAACTGAATGGCGGCCCTTAACTTTTGTCCAGTAGTATATTTATTGAATGTATGATTCATGTATACACAGACTGAGATCGTGCACTGTGCACTCCTTAAGTGACATAAGGGAGGAAATCGGAGCACTTATGGAGTTGTCCGTGTGCAGTGAAGATGGCTGTTAAAACCAAACCAAAGGAAGAAATTTGAACTTTCAGAGAATATTCCCTTATTAGCTTACTTACTTACTTGGTCGTTCCTCTTCTACCGTGAGGTATAGAGGTTTGTAAGAGAGAGCGCCATACTATCCTATCGGCTGTCTTCCTCGTGGCCCGGTTCCAATCTAGTCCTCGGTACTTCAGATATTGTTTATTTTGTTCTCCCAGCAAACTTTGGGTCGCCCTGGAGGTTTGGATCCCTCGCTCTTAGTTTCCCATGCTTGTCGGGGTAGCCGATCTTCCCCTATTCTGCAGACATGGCCAAACCATCTCAGTTGGGACTGTTCTACTTGGGTCTGCAGGGGTTGGGTTTTTAGGCCTTGACGGACCATGTCTCTTCTTGTTACTTCAACCACCTTCCTCAGATACCTCAATAGCTACAAAACACAAAGTGGGATATGCACTGTACATGTTTCACCACGTGTGTCATGATTTGATATTTGGTAGGACTGTTGAATCATACATATATAGAAGAACCCATCCGAGTTTCCAGAAAAGACCATAAATATCAGATTACCTATTTTCAACGTAATTTTGTTTTTAACGAAATTTTTTTTCTACATCAAGCCAGGTCAAATAATTAAGTTTGCCATACTTTCGTTGCCGTTTGAACTTATTGCCCATCCCTGTGGTACTTCTTCTTCTTCCTCGCTTGCCCTCAGACTTCTACATTAATGACTCTATTAAAGGTCGTAGTCAGCTCAAGGTTCCTGATATCTCCAAACAGTTTTTCGTGGAGAGTAGGTTGTTGCCGTATGCTACTTCGTTAACTGATTTATGTTGGGCAAGGCTGCAGCAGATGTTCGGCTGTCATGGGGCTGGTGCCACAGGTGCAGAGATCTGTTATACCAATCCTGTAATTGTGGTGTAGATGGTACCTCAACCTGTTGTGTCCAGGGCGTAAGCGGAAAATGATGACCTGGTCTCGCCTAGATAGCTGATGATAGGCATCGTTTTTTTATATGGCCTGGGTACTCTTTTTCCCAATTGGACGAATGTGGTGTTATGGTTATTTAGCCTTTTGATAAGTTGTCCCTAAATCATTTTGTTGTAGTGTTGTCTTTAGGAAGTTTGTCTGCCTCTTCGTTGCCTGGATGTTGCACTGGGCTGGTATCTACTGGACTGTGCACTTCTTGAAGCATTTGGCCAGGCATGGTACACTGTTACCAATGGCCGGCTTTATCGCGACTGCACTTTACCGATGTAAAACAAACGTATTCCCTGCTTATACAGCTTCCAACACTGCCGTGAATTGCACAAGCTAGTTTTCTAATTATACATCCGAAGATACATGCGAACATAATAAAACTAGTGAACGATTCCTTGTATCCATTAAACTGTCAGATATGCCTGATAACAATCGGCCGGTAGTTTGTGACGACATTAATATCACCTAAGAAAAGCTGCGGATGCTAAAATAAAAGATAGAAGGAAAAAGAAGGAGATTGTAGTGGTTTCTAAATACAATATCTAAATTAATATATAACAGTATAGGGCATAAAGGCAAAGATAAGAAAGTACAAAAGAATTTTCTGCTAGAACGGTTGGTGTCGCCTACGCCTTCAGATTATTATTTGCTAACGAATAGCCGAACAAAACGGTACCCAATTTTTCAAATTCGTCCTTGACATAAACAACCACTTTTCCTAGTTCTAAGAAAATATTTGCCTAAAATGCATTGTGGAACGAGGAGGGGCAAGGATAGATGAAATGCTAATTCGTTTCGCATTGATTTTAAACTAAAAGCCAACTGTAGCACAGTGGCAAGCCTTGCCTTAGGGGTTTCCCCAATACGATGAAAAAGTTAGAAATGTGGACACTACGTCATGGAAACATGGTAAGCTCTTATTATGAATGACCTAAGCTGTCGTATTTCGCTTGATATTACGTGGAAAAAGAGTGAACGAGAGGTAGTTTAAACATAAACAACTAACATAGAAAAAAGATAGGATTTTGAACCAAACCGCATAGCCCCTTGAAAATCGTAGATTCGTGTACCTGAAGACTTGCTGACCAAGAATATGGTGTTAGTTATATAAATAGTCCCTTAACTAATCAAATAATGATAAAACAATACATAGAGATCAGAGATACTGTCAGGTCAAGTCATATCTGCTTAGATTGGATCGCATATTTTTTGGGAAAAAAAGTAGGTGACAGATAGGCTAGGATAGTACAGTGAATCCGATTGGGTGGCATTTGAAGTGAGATGAAATATTATTGGCTGACCTTTGAATAAACATAAATAGCCTAGTAACGTAGAAAGGTTTGAATGATATTTTTTGAAAGACTGTTTACCCTTGTAATATTAAGAGTGATTGGCCAACTGAATCGATATTGTCAGAATAAGCGTTAGGGGGGACGCCATTACTAGAAAAATTTTCACCAGCGATAGATGAGATCAGGCTGTGCTTTCAAATACAATTTCTGGGCAGCCTGGACAACAAAACAGATCGAAACTGTGTCAGTCATCGTCTCTGTGTATTTCATTGAAAAAAATTGTGGTAAGATTGACATTTATTAACCTGTATTTTATATAAAAATTGAACGTGAAATAATAATATATGTCTGGACATGAGTGGGTCTATAGCGACCATGAGGCAAAGCCTAAAGATTGATCCACCATGTGATAGACTGTCAGAGAGGTGTAAAACTACAAGAATATGGATGATTGTCATAAAGGAGCATAACACCTATCCTATTATATGGAAAAAATTACAGCTGGAATTGCAGTGGCGTTGTAACTATTAGGGGAGAGGAATACTGGTGTACATTGTCACATCAAAAAAAAAATGGTGGCATAGGTTTGTATAAGAATATGACCCTTTTTGTTTGTTTGTAATGTACCTGTCCTAGAATGTGGACTATTAGTGATGCTAGGTATTAAGAAGGATGCATACCTTTACATTTCAGAGGTCCTGGGTACTGACGTTAATGTGGTACCAAACGCTTGAAAACTGATTGATTCAGAACTCTGCCTGTAAACTGTGAGCCTATGCTAGTGGCCATTGCCTATCAAACAGGGAACAGATTGTCAAGCGAGCAGAGGAAAGGTTCAACCTATATTCTACTGCCAAGATAAGTTCTCGTTCGACACCTGAGAGCTCAACTACCAGAATTAAAGAAGAAATATAAAAAGTGACAGTGAATAAACTGGGACAAATATTTAATAGTTCCACAAGTGACAGATAGAAACAAACATTACTAAAAGGGTATGATTTCAAACAACAACCTAGTGGTACTACCAGTATTACCTTAAAGTAGGAGAACACTACAGACGTATATTAGAAAAATATTTTATGTATGGACAGAGGAGCTATTGTGCTATTTGACTGATGTAAATGATTATTTTGATTCACTTTTAAATTGTCAGTCCTGATTCAAAATAAATTAGAATCAGGATAATAAAATTGTAAAAATCATATTTACACAAATTTCAACCACAGTCTTAAATAAGATAGCCTTTTAAAGTGTCGTTTGTATGTTATTGTGGTAGTACTGTGTGCTGTTGTGAATAATAAACTATTTGTTTGTATGTTTGTTGATTTTTGTACATTACACTCTACATTCATAACCCTAGACACCACACGAAGTCATTTAATATAATAATATAAATACATTTTGAATGAGATAAAAGGGGTGGTAGCGGAAAGGTACCCTGAAAAGTTCACAATACTATTGGGTAAATTCAGGGACCTTCATAGCTAATCTCATTTAATACAAATATACTACATAACATCAATTCATAACATCAAATCCACCACATATATTGGGGTCTCGCTCCTGGGGATTGAATTTCTCATAACACCAGCTATATTGGGTAGTTTGCTTCTGGGATTTTAAATTCTTAAAATATTATCAATTATATTAGGAATCTCAGATAGTATAAAACTAAAAGCATTCCTTTTGGAGAATGTCGTGGTTGAGTTAAGTGTAGAGTATTTGTCGAGTTGGACAATAGTAGTGAAATCGACAAGGGATAGTGGACTGACAGAGTTATAGATTACACACACAGAAAGGTGTAAATAGGAGATGGACTTGAGACAACCTGGAAGAAGATTTATTCAAATGATCTCTCTTTCCAAGCCTCAACTCACTTTTACTGTCTAAGCATCTCCTGCTCTCACTCTTTTCTCTTATCATACATAGAGATTCTAGTAAAGAGCTAAAAATGTAAATATGGATGAAAGGGTCGTGAACAGTGCGTTAATAAATGAGTAAACTTTATTAAATGAAGACAAGCATGAAAATAATGCATCTCATCATAACATCATAAATGACATAAAAAAATCATCAGCAATCTCAATAATCATCCATAGTCATCAAAATCATCAATAGTCATCAAAGACGCAAAATACACAAACAAACACACACACAGACCACCGACATGAACCTGTAGAACACAGAGAGATAAATAATCGAGTGGCAGTCCTTCCGTTTTCGGGGACCAGATGAAATAGTCCAGACAGTGTCTTATATGTAGATCCTTCGTGAGGGACTAAGCCTACAAAACTGTCCTTTTTGGTACTAAACGTTGGTGACTCTCCCCTACTGGCGCGAGTTGGGCTGGAAGACTCTATTTACCTCCTGTTTACCAAAAATGAATAAACTGCGTGTCAGTCCTTCCGCTTTCGGGGACCAGATGAAATAGTCCAGACAGTGTCTTATATGTAGAACCTTCGTGAGGGACTAAGCCTACAAAACTGTCATTGTTGGTACTAAATGTTGGTGACTCTCCCCTACTGGCGCGAGGTGGGCTGGGGACGTTGTTTATCTCCTGCTGACCAACTGAATGAACTTAGCGACAGCCTGTCCGCTTTCGGGGACCAATGGAATAGCTCCAGTAAGTGGTTTTTTTGTATATATCCTCCATCGGTGATGGAATTAACCTGAATAAAATCACTGTATAGGCGCTATCGTTGGTGACTCCCCCCTACTGGCGCGAGTGGGGCTGGAACTCTGTCTATCTTTGGCTGGCCGCTCCTAAGTGCGAGGTTCCACATAATCCAGAAATAAGCCATGTGACGAAGTCACTTGAGGACAACTGATCCCAAGGCGTGCTTATCCGGCGCTAGAATTGGCTTTAAATCCGGTTTTGGCTGGTTGACTGTGGCTTGGCTGAGTGCCCCCTTTAGGCATACAGAGACTAGTGAATTGGATTCTGCTATAGACATGCTGTGCGGTTTTGAGATTTTGGAAGCCGCAATGCCCTGACTGGTAATCCAATAGGCGAGTAGGGAACTACTACTGCAATAGACGTTTTCAGATTGTTGCGTTGGCTCATTTCACAATGCGTGAGCTGAACTCCCGTGAGAGGGAAATGGCGTTGACAAAGGGTTGTTGTTTCAGGTATGGCTGTGACACTCGTGGGGCTAGATATCCTCAGAATCCCTCTAGAACGAAGAGACGGTGACATTCTTCGTCTGACTGGAAACTAGACTAGCAATTCGGTATCCCCTGAAACTGAGACCAAAAAGAGACACCCTTTACCTCAAGCAACAACAAAATCACGCTAAATGTCATAAAAAATAGTTATACTCCGCTCCTCCCACACTATCAATACTCCGCAAGCGCCTGCATAGGCTTAATATCTTTTGTAAATCCATGTACCTGTCAGTAACATGTTCTGACAGCAAAATCTACTCCTCTTCTCCAAAATAAACATACAGCTGAATGGTTATGTTATTCATCTTACAACATTAAATGAATTTACATAAGCAGATTACAGCATGTGACATTACACAAATAAATCGTATGTCCCCTTGGGGAAATATATTAATATTCCACAAAATGAGTACAAAGAAAATGCAATGTTGCTGCTATAATACAGTTGTGACTGAGTCATAAGGTAAAATGTTTTCTATGGCTGGTGGCTGCTCCTGTGAAAGTTATGGCTAGAGTCTAGTTACACAAGTAAGCATAAAATGATTCTCCCCAGCCACTAAAAATATCTATCCACAAGGAATAAGCGACTATCTCCTATAATTCAGTGTTTAAGTGAATAATCCACCTCTGACGTTATCTTACAGAAATGACAGTTAATGCCTATTCTTAACCCATGATAAGCATCTGTGGACTTATTCTATCTAGTGAGTGTTTGTTTTTTTAAGTCTATCATTTAACCCATTATAAACCAAAAACAGCTTAAACACCACTTAATTAAGGCTGAATACGGCACAACACTATCACTGAAGTAAATTACTGGGAGAAGTCCTCACATTCCTATCAGATATATATATAAAACTCTGTAACATGAATATATCATATTATAAGATATGTCAACTCACCCCGAAAATGACTAGAGAAAGGCCTTAACATTTTAGTTCTGTTAAAGTCTGCCTAATTCTCATGATGGTCCATCTCGGGCCAGGAATCTTCTACGAGTGTGTGTGGTGAAGTGGGATGTTATAAATACTTATAGGGAACTTAGTGTACTGACTGAGATCAGCTGTGAAGGTATCTATATCTATTAAGAGTAGTGTATTATAGATAACCTTACTTGCTACCACATATCTATATATCTCAGTCAGAATTATTCTGGAATAGTGTGATGCTACGTTATGTGTCTAGGGTATGAGTATGGGGAAGTGTAAGTCACAACAACAGACAGATAAACAATTTAATTTAATCCACTACTCTTGACAACACTGTGACACTCACATACATATAACACTCTACAAAGATATCTTAAAAGAGTCACTGATAAACTTTCAAATAACAATATGTATTCATTACTGGCATGAATGAATATGTGTCCTGATTCAACTACAAGGGAACCAGGAATCACAATCAATTTAAATTACAAGTTATGTACAGAATGTATTTAATATGAATATTGTAGTGACATATATTATTACAAATGTTCTATGTGTGTCAGTTGTGTAGTAGTAAAATGAGGTAATACTGGTTTTGTTTTGTTCAAGCTCTGTTGGTATTTGTCATCATGACTTCAATAGTTTGTCTTTAGGGACCAGTATTGGAGATGTTCACAGTTCCTGATTTTAAGACAAGTAAATTCCCCTCTTAATGTTAATTTTAAAAAGTCAGTTCAAGATGAGGGGACATAATGTTGAGCTCAGCTGGCCAATTCGCTTATCTGGCGTGATGGCGGCAGGAAAGGACTCCTCTGCTCGAATTCTCCTCTGGGCTCAGGAGACACCTCACTGATAGCTAAAAAGACCAAGGAGTATGCTGTCCGACTCTGGATTCAGCAAAGCTCTGACCAGGTGCTGCTCAGTACCATCAAGACCACTGTCCCTGAAATCAAGAAGGATGTACCTTCTACTTCATAACTAATTTATATTTTCTTTTTACACTGATCACAATACATCACAAACATTGCGTTCAGAGCGTTAGGCCAACAGTCAGCTTCATCTGAAATACTTTATTCCAGTATTACCCTTCCTAATGGTTACTACGCCTCTGCACTTCCAGCATTATTTCTTTCTAGTCAATCATCCAGGTGTCAGTGTACTGTTTGGCCATTCCATGCCGTTTTACTTCTCTCCGACACCCTCTGTTCAGGCTGGAGCATTTTAGGCTTTACCTCACGTTTGCCACTGAACTACACATATATATACAGGCATAAATCAACAATTCACATTCAATTTTCATTAAAAGATATTAAATGGTTCAAGCTTACCACAATTCATACGAATAACACAGATACGTTGATTAGCAATGAATTCTGGCACAAACTGGCACAAATTTCCATCTGCTTATCTTCCAGGCTTTTATTGAGCAAAATTTTAGCTGGCTTCAACGCACTGATGCTTTATCAAGATCATTTAAACAAGTGGTCTCGAACTAACGCTCCCAAGTGTGTATATCAGCGAGACTGGCCAATGAGCCACGTTTCGACAAGTGTTTGAAAAAATGTTACCTTTCCCCGTTTCCCCTAACAACCAAGATAGTATTTATAGCCCGACCAATCGTGGTTAGGCTTTCATTTGTTGCGCTCCAATCAATTTGGAGTTTACATGGTAGGCTATTTCTGTAACGTAAGGTTTTTTTCAAACACGTTAAAAAAAAATCTTATGAGCAGAAATGATTTTATGCTGTCAGGCACCCCCACTATTTTATTTTGGGTATAATTTATTAATTCCTGGACTATTGGCGTAACGTTTTACATATTATTTGTCAGCAAGCCCTAAGGAACCCAAAAATACTAATTTAAAGGAGCTACGTGGCTGCGTTCAAAATATGCAATTTCTTCTACCTCCTGTTTCGAAGATATGCTGTCTGGGTACTGTTATGTTTTCAACCGTAAACCCATCTAATGTTATCTTTTCTAATAAGAGTTTGTTATGATTTATAAACCTAACTCTGGGAAAGGGTAGTGTATTTTATCACTGTCCGTCTGAAAAAAAATTAGTGCATGTAGACTTACACGCGTGATGGCAGCATTTGTGTATCGCGCGAAGCGTGTTTAGTGTTCGGCTTTCTGCCTCTCCCTTCTCGCTATCCTTTTGTCCATCTGTTCGTTCGTTTTGGTAACGTAATATAATTAATGTTAGGATTAATTTAGGTCATTACGCAGGGCCTCTCAATGTTTTTCCAAGAAATACAGCACACGTTTCATTGAAGAAAGCGGGTAATAATACAGTAAGCTTTTATATCAACGTGAAAGCGTTACAATTTGCAGACGAAGCAGAAAACAAGGGGGATTTCGAGTACATTCCTTGTGACAGCACTGTCATTTTACCATTGCTCTTCTCTTTATTAATTTTATTTGTTAGGCTTCATATTTACCTAATAATTTATATATGTGGATTAGAATATTTCATGACACCTCCCCTCTTAAAACAGACATTATATGTCAGTCCTTTATTCTATATACACATAGAGAAATTTATTATTATTTCTGGGGTTTACGGTGATTCTCATCACACGGATGGCGGCTTAAAAAATCCGCTCCCAGATTGGTTTTTCCAGATATATATTCAATGCTAAAATTATATGGAGCCAGAAGCAAAGACCATCGGAGTAACCTAGAGTTCTCATGCTTAGCCTGTGCTAAAAACGATAAAGGTTTGTGGTCAGTTTGCAACTTAAATGCCTTCCCATATAGATAAATATTGAATTTCTTTATTGCCCATATTACTGCAAGACATTCTTTTTCGCTAGTTGAGTAGTTGATTTCAGCTTTATTCAACTTTCTGCTAGCATATGCCACTGGGCTTAATTCCCCATCCAATGCATCTGATTTCTGTAGTAAAGTTGCACCTAACCCAATATTACTTGCATCCGTCCTTACTATGAATTCTTGACTTAAGTCAGGTAATTTCAAAATGGGTTTACTTGTGAGCTTTTCCTTCAATTCTTGGTAAGTCATTTCACATTGTGGTGTCCATGTAATGCGATCTGGAAGTCCTTTACGTGTCAATTCCGTTAAAGGTGCACATATGGAATTAAAGTTTTTGATATACTTCTGGTAGAAACCACATAATGAGACAAAGGATCTCACGTCCTTCTTGGTTTGTGGTCTCGGGGCTTTCTGTAGTTTCTCTAAATTCTTTGGGTCAGGGGTCATGTTTCCCTGATAAACTGTGTGTCCCAAAAATTCCAATTCTTTACATCCAACGCAACATTTGGTTGGTCGGGCTGTTAAATTTGCCTCCCTAAGTCGATCAAACAGCATGTTCAGAGAGTCAATGTGTTCCTCAAATGTTTCTGTTGCTATAAGGATATCATCCATAAAATTTGTTATACAGGGATTATTCAGAGGATCCAATAATTTTCTCATCATTCTAGAGAAGACACTAGGCGCATTCTTCAATCCAAATGGCAATCTATTAAACTCATAGTGTCCTTCTGAGGTACTAAAAGCTAGGTATGGTCTAACCTCAGGCTTTACTGGAATCTGATAGTATCCTTTACTCAGATCCACTTTTGAGAAATATTTAGCTTTATTTAGTCTGGCAAACAGCTGATTTGTATCCGGCAATGGATCCACCTGTCCTTCTGTAATAGCATTCAGTCTCCTGTAATCTATACAGAGTCTATGTTCTCCAGAGGGCTTCCTTAAGAGTACAACACCGGAACTATACGAAGACTCACTGTGCGAAATAATTCCTTCCTTCAACAGATAGTCTATCTCTTCCTTCAAAGCTTTCTCCTTAGCAAACGGAATCGAATATGGTTTCATACAGACAGGTGTGGAGTCTATTAGTTTCATATCATATTCCAATAGGTTTGTATGCCCTGGTCGGTCTGTTAACACCTCTGCATGATTATTTAGAACCTGTTGCACTCTCTCTTTCTGAGTTTTCGTTAAATGTGTACTGATTTTCACCTGTGCTGCTGTCTCACAGGGGTGTAATGGATATTCAAATGATGAAAGTGGTTCCTTTTTCATCTCCATGGCGATGGACAAGGTCAACAAGTGTGTCTCTTCCTGATGTTCTCTTTCCAAATATTTCTTCAGGAGATTCACATGATAGATTTTTTCTTTCCCCTTCTTATCTATCTTATAATTTGTTCTAGACACCTTCTCTAGAACTGTATATGGACCCTGCCATCCAATTTGTAACTTATTCTGACTCCCGGGCAAAAGAAGCAGTACTTTCTCTCCCACAGCCAAATTTCTGTCTTTCGCCTTCCTGTTATAATAGGCAGCATGTTTCTTCCTGGCTTGTTTCAAATTTTCATTGGCAAGTTTCCAGCCAGTTTTTAACCGAGTGGTCAGCTCATTCACATATTGGTATGAAGATGTAATGTTTTCCTCTGCCTTTTCATCAGTCCACGTTCTTAACAAAGCTACATATGGACCTTTAATTGTGTGGACCTATTTGTCCATGCACCGGTATGGTCTCTTCCACTCGAAGCTTTATAGTGATGATTTTTCCTCCCAGAATTATCATTCACAAAACGACCGCTACCAATTTTTCTTTTGGGGCTTTCTCCCCTCTTAAAATTCTTGATGAGAGATTTCCTCTCTACATCCTCTTCCTCCAGTTTGTTTAAGTCCGATTGAGGGATTGTCGGCTTATCCTGGGGTAAGACATCTTTTTGCACTCTCCGCATAGTGGCCATTGTAAAACAGTTAAGTGAAGCTTGTCCGTGAAAAGGGGCTTCCCATTCCATTTGGTCCACTTTATCAAATCTATTTTTCTTTTTATTATCAGGCCTAATTTTGCCCCGTGGCGTGTCCAGGTCCTGATCCATGTTCCCACTTGTGGGTGTTCCCTCATGTGCTATGCTACACCTTTCTACAAAATTCTCAATGTCCCATCTTGCTTTGGGCCAATAATAATTGTGAGCCACCTTTTGAATGATGGTACCTATTTTCTCATGGTCCCCATCTGGTTTCACATGTAGGCTCCTTATTAAGTCTGTCCTATATCTTTTGGAAGAACCAGCTGTCCGTGACCATTGGATCTAGCTCCAGTCTTCCTATACATCAACTTGTTTTTCATGTAAAAATCTCCCTTGCCTGGAGTTGTATGACAAGTTGACAATTTTCTGAAACAAGGCTTGAGTGTTTTATCCCCAGCCTGTGCCTTCCTCATCTCTTCTGGAGTGGTATCTAACATAATATCCTCCTCCTGTCTTGAGGTCGACCTGACCTGAAGGGTTGCCATATACACAGGTTTCCTTCTGCAACGGTCAGTGTCATGATTGTCCATCTGACAATTTTTACACCACCTTTTTCCTTGGTTGAAAGATTTTCTTTCATCATATTTCCTTTCATCGAATTGTGGGAATTTATTTTTATTTTCATACCGTGGCCTATCAAATTGGTGCTTACCTTTATTTTGATCCTTAGGATCAAATTTATTAAAGTTCTGTGGTGCCCTAAAGTTATCCACTTGTTTCTTTTTATTACCTGTTACCTCTGCTTGAGCTGCTTGATACCTTTCAGCAACATTTAGCAACTCACCCAGCCTCTCTGCACCTTGTTCCATGAGAAACTTTCTCAGGTCTGGAGCCATGGACTCTCTTAATTGCTCTATAAGGACCATTTCCTTAAGATCTTGGGTTTTCCCCAGAGAAGTCCATTTCTCCAAGTATGTCTCTATTCGTGCAGAGAACTGGTGATAGGTTTCACCTGACAGTAGTTTAGCATTCCTAAATTTTTTCCTGTAAAACTCTGCATTCTTTTCATACCTTAACAAAAGAGCCTGCTTTAGCATGTCATAATTTTCCTGATCACCTCTGCTCATTTTTGCAAAAACTTCATAAGCTGCCCCACGAAGTCCCTGAGATAACTTTAAGCTCCACCTTTCTCTCTCTAACCCATACGTGGTAGCTAATAGTTCATACCTATTTATATAGCTCTCAATATCATCGTCTTTCTCAACAAAATGATCTAAATGAAAGTTCATAGCTGAGGTTGAGGCTCCTTGAGTAACCGTAGCATCAGAGGCAAAGGGACTGGCACCATTTTCAGGAGCATGGCCTTGAAACTCAAACTCCCTTAGTCGTAACTCATGTTCCCTTTGTAATCTCTTCTCCTCCTTTTCTGCTTCCCTCTCTGCAGCTAATCTCTTCTCTTCTCTTTCTGCAGCTAATTTCTTCTCTTCTCTTTCTGCAGCTAATTTCTTCTCTTCTCTTTCTGCAGCTAATTTCTTCTCTTCTCTTTCTGCAGCTAATTTCTTAGCCTCAGCCTCAATCTGCAACCTCTTAGTCTCAGCCTCAGCCTCAAATTGTAACTTCTTAATTTCCCTTTCAGCCCCTAACTTTCTTTCGGCTTCAAACCTTCTTTCTTCGCGTTCAATAAATTTGTCACATTCCGTAGTGACATAGGCAACCATAACTTGCCCATCTAATCCTAACTCTTTTGCAGTCTGAACCGCAGCAGATCGAAACTTGGCCAGGTCCGCCATTGTCTATCAGGTAAATTTATACAATGTCTAACCAACAATTCAATTTCTAACTATATATCTAATGGACAACACAGGCACCGTGAGCTCAACCTTATTTAATTCCACCCAAGGATACCTTTTAATTCTTATATTCCCTGAAGTGAATTACCCCCAATATTTTTAATAGTTAAAGATTCAAAATCCCAAGAGCGAGACCCCAATATATGTGGTGAAGTGGGATGTTATAAATATTTATAGGGAACTTAGTGTACTGACTGAGATCAGCTGTGAAGGTATCTATATCTATTAAGAGTAGTGTATTATAGATAACCTTACTTGCTACCACATATCTATATATCTCAGTCAGAATTATTCTGGAATAGTGTGATGCTACGTTATGTGTCTAGGGTATGTGTATGATGAAGTGTAAGTCACAACAACAGACAGATAAACAATTTAATTTAATCCACTACTCTTGACAACACTGTGACACTCACATACATATAACACTCTATGAGAATATCTTAAAAGAGTCACTGATAACTTTTCAAATAACAATATGTATTCATTACTGGCATGAATGAATATGTGTCCTGATTCAACTACAAGGGAACCAGGAATCACAATCAATTTAAATTACAAGTTATGTACAGAATGTATTTAATATGAATATTGTAGTGACATATATTATTACAAATGTTCTATGTGTGTCAGTTGTGTAGTAGTAAAATGAGGTAATACTGGTTTTGTTTTGTTCAAGCTCTGTTGGTATTTGTCATCATGACTTCAATAGTTTGTCTTTAGGGACTAGTATTGGAGATGTTCACAGTTCCTGATTTTAAGACAAGTAAATTCCCCTCTTAATGTTAATTTTATAAAGTCAGTTCAAGATGAGGGGACATAATGTTGAGCTCAGCTGGCCAAGTTAGCTTATCTGGCGTGATGGCGGCAGGAAAGGACTCCTCTGCTCGAATTCTCCTCTGGGCTCTGGAGACACCTCACTGATAGCTAAAAGGACCAAGGAGTATGCTGTCCGACTCTGGATTCAGCAAAGCTCTGACCAGGTGCTGCTCAGTACCATCAAGACCACTGTCCCTGAAATCAAGAAGGATGTACCTTCTACTTCATAACTAATTTATATTTTCTTTTTACACTGATCACAATACAGCACAAACATTGCGTTCAGAGCGTTAGGCCAACTGTCAGCTTCATTTGAAATACTTTATTCCAGTATTACCCTTCTTAATGGTTACTACGCCTCTGCACTTCCAGCATTATTTCTTTCTAGTCAATCATCCAGGTGTCAGTGTACTGTTTGGCCATTCCATGCCGTTTTACTTCTCTCCGACACCCTCTGTTCAGGCTGGAGCATTATAGGCTTTACCTCACGTTTGCCACTGAACTACACATATATATACAGGCATAAATCAACAATTCACATTCAATTTTCATTAAAAGATATTGAATGGTTCAAGCTTACCACAATTCATACGAATAACACAGATACGTTGATTAGCAATGAATTCTGGCACAAACTGGCACAAATTTCCATCTGCTTATGTTCCAGGCTTTTATTTAGCAAAATTATGAGCTGGCTTCAACGCACTGATGCTTTATCAAGCTTATTTAAACAAGTGGTCTCGAACTAACGCTCCCAAGTGTGTATATCAGCGAGACTGGCCAATGAGCCACGTTTCGACAAGTGTTTGAAAAAATGTTACCTTTCCCCGTTTCCCCTAACAACCAAGATAGTATTTATAGCCCGACCAATCGTGGTTAGGCTTTCATTTGTTGCGCTCCAATCAATTTGGAGTTTACATGGTAGGCTATTTCTGTAACGTAAGGTTTTTTTCAAACACGTTAAAAAAAAATTTTATGAGCAGAAATGATTTTATGCTGTCAGGCACCCCCAATATTTTATTTTGGGTATAATTTATTAATTCCTGGACTATTTGCGTAACGTTTTACATATTATTTATCAGCAAGCCCTAAGGAACCCAAAAATACTAATTTAAAGGAGCTACGTGGCTGCGTTCAAAATATGCAATTTCTTCTACCTCCTGTTTCGAAGATGTGCTGTCTGGGTACTGTTATGTTTTCAACCGTAAACCCATCTAATGTTATCTTTTCTAATAAGAGTTTTTTATGATTTATAAACCTAACTCTGGGAAAGGGTAGTGTATTTTATCACTGTCCGTCTGAAAAAAAATTAGTGCATGTAGACTTACACGCGTGATAATAGTAATTGTGTATCGCGCGACGCGTGTTTAATGTTCGGCTTTCTGCCTCTCCCTTCTCGCTATCCTTTTGTCCATCTGTTCGTTCGTTTTGGTAACGTAATGTAGAAAAAGACATGAATGGAATTTAAAATTTAGGTCATTACGCAGTCTGCCTCTTAATGTTTTTCCAAGAAATACAGCACACGTTTCATTGAAGAAAGCGGGTATAATACAGTAAGCTTTTACTATCAACGTGAAAGCGTTACAATTTGCAGACGAAGCAGAAAACAAGGGGGATTTCGAGTACATTCTTTGTGACAGCACTGTCATTTTACCATTGCTCTTTTCTTTATTAATTTTATTTGTTAGGCTTCATATTTACCTAATAATTTATATATGTGGATTAGAATATTTCATGACAACGGGATCCTTTACCCTTTATTTTTTATTACATTATGTTAAACATAAGGAAATGTAAAAATTTTTTTTTAAAGGTTAAAACAGTTAAAGGGCAAATACATAATTTGAAACCTACCTTCAACGGGTTGTGAAGAGGTTGTGGACGGGTTGTGAAGAGGTTGTGGACGGGTTGTGAAGAGGTTGTGGAGTCGGCCAAAAACATTTTCAGACTCGGACTCCAACTAATGAAATTTTAGAAAAGCGACTCCTCTTCCCGTCTCCGACTACGGTTTTTAAATCGTCATATGGCATACAGTTATGCACTTGAATGAACTTATGTGTATACGTATGGTATATGTGCGAATAAATGAATACGTTACTTTCATAGACTACATTATTAACTATTCATTCATTCATACAATAACACAAAACAAAAATGCAAGAAGTGTTTTAAAATATGATAAATTGTATTTAAATTGAATTGGTCCTTACAAAAAATGATCGCTTTTAATGGGTGAGCGTCCGAATTGCAGAGTGGTTAGAGCGCTGGTCTCTCGCGGCAAAGGTACCGGGTTAGATTCACGGTATGATCACCCTCCAGTCTTCTTCTTCTTCTTCCGTCCTTAGCCAAAGACCGACCAAGCAGTCAGAGGCCATCGCGCCTTGTGGCGTCTTAAGGGCAACAGCAGATTGATTTTCTCTGTTGTAGTTTCCCATCACGCCTAGCGGCGTCTTTAGGGCAACAACAAATAGATCCATCTGCCGTTGTTTCCGTAATCGGTGTGACAAGCCAACGGGTGATCAGCCCATTGGGCACCCTCCAGTCTACCCAGCTGTAAATGGGTACCTAAATTTGCTCTTGAGTTAGGAAAGGAAAAGGTAGTGTGGAAGGGAACTGGTCACCCCACCTCTCAATGCTTGACCTAGTATAGACAAGTCTCTAACACTTCACCCCCCTACGGCAATATATGTTATGGGACTACCTATAACTTTTTAATAGGTCCGGCCTCTCAAATCGAATAAAATGTACTTAGTTTTTTTTAAATAAAGTTTTGCCTCGTTTTGGCGAGGCGCGTCCCATTCAACCTAGTCGGTTATATTAGGGCGCATATCCAAACATAAAAAACTCTTAGGTCTGGGGTTATGTACTAAGTCAATAATAAACTTCTACTTTGAAATGTTATTTCAATTTTTTTAAGCGCCTCCCCGCCCTTTACTTGGATCAAACGTGGATCTGCCTTGTCTTAAGTCTCTTACCAACTCCGTCTCACCAAAAACAAAACCTACTCCGACTGCTGCAAAGAACGACCGACTACATGAATCCCGACTCCACAGCGCTGGTTACAGGAATTATCCGATATTGCAGCTCAAATTATAATAGTAATATAAGTCGTCCATGAGGCAGTTATTAACTATTGTGGATAAAACTAGACTGAGTATTTAGGTGAAAAAAATCTCACGCCTATTTTTTGTGTGACGTAACATGTTTGCAAACTCTCCCTCCCCTTATCGTCACACTTCGTCACAAAATTTTACATTCCCCCCTCCTCATCACTGCATGACGTCATATATGGACCAACCCCCAAGGCTCGTTAAAAAAATGTTTAAACACACTAGCTGAAAAATTGTGTGCGGGTTCAAAAAACGTAACCATATATTTACATAGGTTACAAGAACATGTTTGAAAGAGTTTATGGAAGCGGCTAAATTAACATCTTAAAAGTGTACTATAATTAATAATCCATACTTCGATTAGTCTTGAATAATCATACTGAACATCGAAAGGGTCACCAAAACTCTTAGCAAAGATCCCAGAAAAACTGAGGCCCTTTTTTCTGTCAGCACCTATAAGGGAAATAAAATACGTGCGGTGAAAAAAAGACGTGGCGAATTTAATGACAAATATCGATTCACGTATAGTAAACTAAAGTGTCTAAGAACATGGCATCGCAGAGAAAAGAAATAATAGAGAATACTATGAATACAAATTTAATGTGTAATTGTTGACAAGAACCAGACAAGTGCCAGTGGAACAAGAGTTGAGAAGAAGATGCTGGCGATGGGTAGGACACACATTGAGGAAACCTGTTGATAGCATTACAAGGCAGTCCTTGTTCTGGAATCCACAGGGAAAGAGAGATAGAGGTAGACCCAAAAACATATGGAGAAGAGAACTGGATACAGAGGTGAAAATGATGAGGAAAACATGGAAAGAACTTGAGCGGATGGCACAGGACAGAAAGACTTGGCATGTGTTTGTTAAAGGTCTGTGCTCCTCGGGGAGCTAAAGGGTATTGATTGATTGATGAATACAAATTTGGGTTAAAGCATGCCGCGGCACGCAAAAGATGGTGATATCGTTCTTGGAGATCATCCCTATAAAATATGGACTCGTGCATATACCTTGGGAACAACTTAGACAATGTTGAAGAACAAGACTATGATATGGAAATAATAAAACAAAGTAGTAATCTTCAGACTCCGCATGGGTCACAACAGATTGGGATACCACCTATTCAACAAGCTAAAGATAGGAACTGCCGATGAGTGTGACTGTGGCACAGCCAATAAAATGAAAATCTGCTTCAAAGATGCCCAACATATTAGGAACAGAGAAAGCACATGTGGCCATCATAAGTACCATTCTCATAAAAGCTCTAAGGAGATAGAACCAGCCTCATACTGACCATTGCTTTCTTTGAACATATTCAAATTCACGTCTGAGACTGTCAGAAGAAGAAGAAGAAAATAAGAAAATGGAGCTCAAGAGGCGCTTTCACTGCTTGGGACACACATTGGAATACAAAGAAATAAAGTTCAAAACAAAAAGCAGAATCTTACACTCAAATGTTCTGTAATATAAATGTTCTGTAATATAAATGTTCTGTAATATAAATGTTCTGTAATATAAACGTTCTGTAATATAAATGTTCTGTAATATAAATGTTCTGTAATATAAATGTTCTGTAATATAAATGTTCTGTAATATAAACGTTCTGTAATATAAATGCTCTGTAATATAAACGTTCTGTAATATAAACATTCTATAATAGAAATGTTCTGTAATATAAATGTTCTGTAATATAAACGTTCTGTAATATAAATGTTCTGTAATATAAACGTTCTGTAATATAAACGTTCTGTAATATAAATGTTCTGTAATATAAACGTTCTGTAATATAAACGTTCTGTAATATAAATGTTCTGTAATATAAACGTTCTGTAATATAAATGTTCTGTAATATAAACGTTCTGTAATATAAACGTTCTGTAATATAAATGTTCTGTAATATAAATGTTCTGTAATATAAATGTTCTGTAATATAAACGTTCTGTAATATAAATGCTCTGTAATATAAACGTTCTGTAATATAAACATTCTATAATAGAAATGTTCTGTAATATAAATGTTCTGTAATATAAATGTTCTGTAATATAAACGTTCTGTAATATAAATGTTCTGTAATATAAACGTTCTGTAATATAAATGCTCTGTAATATAAACGTTCTGTAATATAAACATTCTATAATAGAAATGTTCTGTAATATAAATGTTCTGTAATATAAATGTTCTGTAATTGAAACGTTCTGTAATATAAACGTTCTGTAATATAAATGTTATGTAATATAAACGTTCTGTAATATAAATGTTCTGTAATATAAACGTTCTGTAATATAAACGTTCTGTAATATAAATGTTCTGTAATATAAACGTTCTGTAATATAAACGTTCTGTAATATAAACGTTCTGTAATATAAACGTTCTGTAATATAAATGTTCTGTAATATAAACGTTCTGTAATATAAATGTTCTGTAATATAAACGTTCTGTAATATAAATGTTATGTAATATAAACGTTCTGTAATATAAACGTTCTGTAATATAAACGTTATGTAATATAAATGTTCTGTAATATAAACGTTCTGTAATATAAACGTTCTGTAATATAAATGTTCTGTAATATAAATGTTCTGTAATATAAACGTTCTGTAATATAAATGCTCTGTAATATAAACGTTCTGTAATATAAACATTCTATAATAGAAATGTTCTGTAATATAAATGTTCTGTAATATAAATGTTCTGTAATATAAACGTTCTGTAATATAAATGTTCTGTAATATAAATGTTCTGTAATATAAATGTTCTGTAATATAAACGCTCTGTAATATAAATGTTCTGTAATATAAATGATCTGTAATATAAACGTTCTGTAATATAAATGTTCTGTAATATAAATGATCTGTAATATAAATGTTCTGACAGATGAAGAGAGAACATTAACGACAACCAGTGCGTTACCATAAATTGGTGCTTGCGCAGAATCATCACCACCACGCTTCAGCTCCACCAGGAGCATAGGCTTAAGACAAACGTATGCGAAATGTTCCTTCTCGTACCATCAGCCCAAGGTCTTACCATGTCTTCTTCATGGCCTTCATGTTTGACTCCAGTTCTTTTCTCCAGCTGTTCTTTGGTCTACCTCTATCTCACTTACCCTGGGGACTCCAGAATATAGATTCCAACAAGAAGAACTTCCATGTAGCCGTCTTTGTTAATTAAACTATAATTAACCATTTAAACATTTAGAAGACCCACTTTATACATGTCTTTATTAAACAAAAACTGGGACCCAAAGACGCAGCAATAGAGAATGCAGTCTGCGACCCATGGCTTGACTGCTTGCGTCAGGGTCAGCGAACCAGAGCTGACCAAGACCCTACTCCACCTCCACGTGGTGGTCCTGGAAACAGGCTGCATCACTGCAGTCTGGCTGAGAGAGTAGGGATCGAAGAGGGCAAACCCGGTCTCAAAAAATGCCGTGCTGAAGTCGGATGTGCCGGCCGAAAGGCGCAGATATCGCATCTCCGCTGTAAACAGACACAACGCAACCAACGTCCTTTTCAGGACGAACGAGGAAGAAGAAGAAACAAAAACTACCGAAATCAACCAAATTGTGCGATATTCTTTGATAACACATATTTATAATGAAGGATGTTGCACTGACTAAACCAGATCGACTTTAACAATGGAAGAACTGTTCAGATATCCATCTTCGACTAGCCATCAACATCTTATGTGTATTAAAGAAGGAGCTCCGAGATGCAGTGAATGAACCAGAGCTGGGGCACTGCATGAAGGATGGCCGCCGACCGAGCAAAGTGAAAGCAGTTTGTTGGTGCCCTATAAGACGCCACTAGGCGTGATGTCCACTGATTGCTTTGACAATTAAGGATCAAAGAAGAATAAAGAAAGGGCTGCAGCAACATTGGTTATTGAAAATACAATAAAATAAATGTGAAGTTTGTCTTTGTCTTTTTTTTTTCTTTTTTTTTCTGACTATATCTTCTTCTTCTTCAAGTTCCATTTCTATTGGCGTAGATGTTCATGTCTCTCCACAGCTTTATATCGTTAGTACTGTTTATCAATTCTGTTGTTCTCCTCTATGTCTGTTTATTTCAATCTTTCCTGCTGTTTCAATATATTTCAACTTTCTCATTCTCATAACATGACCAAAGAAAGTGCATTGCTTCTTTATAATGTGAGTGTTGCGTGTCTTTAAACTTGATAATGTTAATATTTAGTGACAGGATGGTTCATGTAGGACAAGTACACGTCTAGGGTAGCAAACACATCAGACACTGCAACCAGCCGACATCAATCACCCTTATTTGAGCCACAATGGACGAAGTGGACAGGATACATATTTATTCAAACGTAACGAGGCTCCAGATTGAAATACAGTACAGTTCAATATAAAAATGGCATATGATATACAGTCGTTGGTAAAGCTCTTGGCAGTCCGTTCATATCTGGAACGCTGTCCTTTTCATTTTCCACATTTTATTCATCATATTCTCACACTCGACATTGAAAATCCATACTCCCTTTAAATGAAGATAACTAGATACATCTCATAGAAGATCTTGATGTATCAGTGTTGGAATAACATAGAGATGTACAATATATATATTCTTGGGTGCTCAAACACATGCGTCCACTCGCCATAACATACAATGGTAGAAGGCCCTGCAGACGATCTCTGCACTTCTGCGTTCTTAGTTTCACGTCTGCCAAAAATCACCATAGAGGCATGACGTCACTTCCTGTATTAATTAATAAGTGCCTCCGTATAAAATAAACAAACAAGGAGCCCTGTCGAGCTACCTAATGATATCGACACAATCGTTATGAATTTTAATCATAACAGTGAGTAATAACCATTTTTTTTTTACATTTGCGTGTGTCTTCTTTCAAGACAACTCATTGCTCTTTGTAGCTGCCCATGGTATTTTTAACATTCACCCGTAAAACTTCATCTCTCTGCCCTCTCGTGTTTTCCTGATTGTTTACTAAATGCCCATGACTCACTTATGTATGTGATGATTAGTTCTACTTAACAATGAAGAATTGTCTTTCTTACTTCCATCGATAGGCACAAAGTCATTGCACAAAGTTTTTATTACAAATAAGGGAGGGAAACCTGAGGCCTGTAAACAGTAAATTAATATGAAATAAATATAAAGGTATGTTATCAGGCACTCACAGGAAATAAAGAAGTAGAACACCAGACAACAGAAAAACAACAGACATGAGTGGCTTACCCAGGATTTGAACACTGGACCTTCCGTGCGACAACCCCGCCTAGCCATGCAAGCGAATCACACTATCCGCTCTGCCATCTACGCATCATCAATAAATGATGTTTCAATGGCAGGTCAATAGTGCGAACCACAATACACGACACCAGAAGTCCTCCATGGGCAGTTCAGCCTATTAATGACGCAATCACTTCTGTTGTATTTCTATCAAGCAGTATAGGCCGAATCCAACAAGACCCTTAGGACCTTAATACTGTGTCCAGTAAATGATAGTAGACTAGAACAGTGAGAACAGAATAGTGGGTAGGTTTGGTATTGTACAAACATTTATTACAAATAAGGGAGGGAAACCTGAGGCCTGTAAACAGTAAATTAATATGAAATAAATATAAAGGTATGTTATCAGGCACTCACAGGAAATAAAGAAGTAGAACACCAGACAACAGAAAAACAACAGACATGAGTGGCTTACCCAGGATTTGAACACTGGACCTTCCGTGCGACAACCCCGCCTAGCCATGCAAGCGAATCACACTATCCGCTCTGCCATCTACGCATCATCAATAAATGATGTTTCAATGGCAGGTCAATAGTGCGAACCACAATACACGACACCAGAAGTCCTCCATGGGCAGTTGGGGTTGTCGCACGGAAGGTCCAGTGTTCAAATCCTGGGTAAGCCACTCATGTCTGTTGTTTTTCTGTTGTCTGGTGTTCTACTTCTTTATTTCCTGTGAGTGCCTGATAACATACCTTTATATTTATTTCATATTAATTTACTGTTTACAGGCCTCAGGTTTCCCTCCCTTATTTGTAATAAATGTTTGTACAATACCAAACCTACCCACTATTCTGTTCTCACTGTTCTAGTCTACTATCATTTACTGGACACAGTATTAAGGTCCTAAGGGTCTTGTTGGATTCGGCCTATACTGCTTGATAGAAATACAACAGAAGTGATTGCGTCATTAATAGGCTGAACTGCCCATGGAGGACTTCTGGTGTCGTGTATTGTGGTTCGCACTATTGACCTGCCATTGAAACATCATTTATTGATGATGCGTAGATGGCAGAGCGGATAGTGTGATTCGCTTGCATGGCTAGGCGGGGTTGTCGCACGGAAGGTCCAGTGTTCAAATCCTGGGTAAGCCACTCATGTCTGTTGTTTTTCTGTTGTCTGGTGTTCTACTTCTTTATTTCCTGTGAGTGCCTGATAACATACCTTTATATTTATTTCATATTAATTCATTGCACAAAGTGCTCTTCGTTTAATGAAAGGTTGCTTTTGTTCGCGCTATTTGTGACGGTCACCCGTGTGTTGCCGGGGCCCGAAAGGGGAGCAAAGAATAGTAACACTGCACCCTACCACGCATGTCGTAAAAAGCGACTAAGGAGGGTTGGGCATGGGGCTGTTTACCCCATCCCGTAAAAACTTTGCACAGTGGGCTGATCACCTGCTTGCCAACCAATCTGATTACGGAAACAACGATAGATTGTTTGGTCTGTTTCTGTTCCACAAACACGCCACTAGGCGTGGTGGAAACAGCGATAGATTGATCAATTTGTTGTTGCCCTAAGACGCCACTAGGCGTACTGGCCACATACTGCTTTGCCGGTTGGTGGCTAAGGATGGAAGAAGAAGAAGAAGATTTGTGACGGTATTGCCTCCACCGCTTTGCAGTAGTGGTCCATCAGTGGCCAAAACTCAAAAGTATATAATATGGGCTTCAACGGTGTCTACCTTTGCACAAGATTACTCTTGGCAGAGATGTAGAAAGAAGGGTAATGACACTTCTATCTGTCGTGTGAAATTCTAATCCACATATATAAATTAAAAAGTAAATGTAAAGCCTAACAAATAAATTTAATAAAAGGAAAGAAGAATGGTAAAGAACAGTGCTGTCACAATGACTGTACTCGAAATCCCCCTTGTTTTCTACTTCGTCTGCAAATTGTAACGTTTCACGTTGATAGTAAAAGCCTACTGCTTCAATACCCGCTTTCTACGATAAAACGTGTACTGCCTTTCTAAGAAAAACCTTGAGATACGCAAGCTGACCTATATTTAATATTCCATTCATGTCATTTTATACACTAAGTCACCATAAACGAAAGACAGATGGACTAAGGATAGAAAGAAAGGGAGGGGCTGAAAGCCGGAACGCAGGCAATACTACCACAGTCTCGCGATACACAATTAATGCCACCCCTAACACGCGTGTAAGGCCACAAGCACTAGCTTTTTTTCAAATCGACAGTGATAAAAAACACTACCCATACGAGTTAGGTTTTAAAAACCTGAAAAACTCTTGTTAGGAAACATGACATTATACTGGTTTACGTTTGAAAACATTACAGTACCCAGACACCACATCGTATTCGAAGTGAACAGGAGGTAGAAGAAAATGCATATTTTGAACGCAGCCCCTTAGCCCCATTAAATTTATATATTTGGGTTCCTTAGGACTTGCTGACAAAGAATATGTTGAACGTTACTCAAATAGTCTAGGAATTAACAAATTATAGCCAAAAGAAATAGTGAGGGATGTCAGACAACACCAAAATCAGAATCGCTCAGTGGCAGATTTTCACACCACCATTGTACGGGAAATAGGCTGACATGTTACCTCCTATTTGATTGGCGGAAAGTAAATGTAAGGCTAAACACGATTAGTCGGACTATAAATATTGATTCTTTGTTGTTAGGGAAACGGGAGTAGGAGTACTTTTTTTCAAACGCTTGTGTAAACATGGCACGATTGGTTAGACACGCCAATATAGTCAATCAGAGGCGTCAGATCAGCACCACATTTTCAAATAAACTTACTAAAGAACCAGTGCGTTGAGCGCCAGTGCATATTTTTCTAAATAAAAGCCTGGGACATCGGCAGATCAAAAATGTGCTATATTCATTGCCAGTCAACGTAACTGTGTATTATTCCATGAATTGTGGTAAGCTTGAAATATTTGATATCTTTGTAATGAAAATTGAATGTAAATTGATAATTTATGTCTGTATATATGTGTGGTTCAGTAGCGAACATGAGGTAAAGCCTATATAGTGCTCCAACCTGAACAGAAGGTGTCGGAGGAAAGTAAAACTGCATGGAATTGCCAAACAGTACACTGACACCTATCTTATTGACTAGAAAGAAATAATGCTGGAATTGCAGAGGCGTAGTAACCATTAGGGAGGAGTATACTGGTGAAAATTGTTTCAGATGAAGATAACAGTTGGCCTACCGCTCTGAACTCAGTGTTTGTTATGTATTGTGTTCAGTCTGGAAATTTATTATAAATTAGTTCTGAAATAGGAGGTACAACCTTCTTGTTTCAGGGACCGTGGTCCTAAAGTTATTGAGCAGCACCTGGTCTGAGCTTTGCTGAACCTAGAGGCTGACAGCATACTCCTGGGTCCAGATAGTGACCAGTGAGGGTCTCCAGAACACAGGGAGGCTATCGAGCAGAGGAGTCCTTCCTGCCGCCATCACGAAAGATAAGCGTCTGTGGCCAGAGGAGCTCAACATTATGCCCCCCCCCCCCCCCAAATCTGACTTTATAATAAAACAGAGGGAAAATACAGTGTTTAAATTGATAGGAACTGTGAACTTTTCCTCATACTATTTCCAAGATAAACAAACACTTGAAGTCATGATGACAAATAACAACATGGCTTGAAAAAACAAAACCAGTATTACCTCATATTACTACTACACAACTGACACACATAGGATAATATTAATAAAATATGTCACTACAAGGTTCATATTGATAAATTCTGTACATATAAATTGTAATTACAATTGATTGTGATTCCTGGTTCACTTTGTATTTGAATCAGGACACAAATATTAGGGAAAGTAATTAATACATATTTATATTTGAAAATTTACCAGTGCCTCATTTAAGATAGTCTTATAGAGTGTTAAATGTGTGTGAGTGTCACGGTGTTGTCAAGTGTGGTGGAATAAATTAAATTGTTTATCTGTCTGTTGTTGTTGTTGTGACTTACACTTCATCATATACATACCCTAGACATTTAACGTAGTCATCACAATATTCCAGAATAATTCTGACTGAGTTATAATGTGGTAGCAAGTAAGGTTATCTGTAGAACACTACACCTATTAGATACAGATACCTTCACAGCTGATCTCAGTCAGTACACTAAGTCCCCTATAAATATTTATAACATCCCACTTTGCCACACTATCACAAATGGAGACTTCACAAGATATTCAGATAAGTGGAAACAATACTGCTTTGGCTTAGCACGTTAATTCTAGAATCTGCCGACCACTTTGGTGAAGTATTAGGCAATGATTAGTTTTAGTTCGTTAACCCCCACCTCTGATTAACTCAGGGGAATTCTTATTATTCTGCTATAGCTCAGTTTAGAGTGTGTGTAGTAAATTGACCGAGACAAACATGCAGTACAGTTAAAAGGATTAAATCAAAGTTAAATTTGTAAAATTACAAATAACAAAATTTAATAATCACTTAAGTTTTAACAGTTTGAAAATAAGTGAATAGTTTAGAAGACAAGTTTCATCATTGGTGGATAATAGAGACGATGAAAAAAAGTTCACTTTGGCAGCTTATATATGGAACTTAGCTGCCAATGACGGTTCTGCTCCTTCTGATGGGTTGGTTCTTTTTACACTGCTCCCGCTCGTCGCTGGTCAAGGTTGTCGGGTGTAGCCTGTTTCCGAGAACTGTCAAGGAGAGTCTACAAAGTTGGTCCGTTGTTTTAACGCGTAGGCCACTTGTCCCTTCTTGTTCCAGAGATAGTACTTTCTGCTTGTACCACCAATAACTATGATAAAGAATAGAAACGAAACGCTCTTATGAGTATTGCATTTCCCGACACATACTTATGTGTCTCCTTTCTTCTATTCTACCATCCCATTTATCTCAGAATTTAACCTAGATGGGAATTAAATTTAATCCCTCGGGATAAAACTTTCTTTTACAGTTAAATTGAATAGCTTTAGCTTTACTTTACATATAAATGAAAAGGTTAATATTACAGACAGAATATCTTTACATTTACATTTCCACTGATTGAAAAGTGTTCACAATATAAATTGAATATGATTTCATTTATGCTTACGCGGAATTTAAAAAGTTTGAAACTTTCATTAATTTTAAAGTGCATATGTTAACATCGATATTTACACTGGTTGTAAACTGTAAGTATCGTAGAATGTACATTTTCTTTTATCTTTTCCTCCCTGCTCCAAATGGAACTTGGAACTACTTTATGCTTTTAGTTCTCTTTACAAAACTAGCGATAAAGCAATCACCAGCCAGTGCAATGGTGGTTCATGAATCATCATTCTATACGCTGGTGTTTCCAGCCTCAAATGACTGGGACATCTACTACCGATTGTCACATATTAAAATTCTCATGGTAATATACATATATATGTTAGTTCACATGATAGTAATAAAATAGGAAATGTAAAATCACAACTTACGCCAATCCTGGCTCACAGACATTTCGCTCAGATAAATGAAAGGGACTTGAATAGGCCTCTTACACGCGTCTGGGGTGTCGTTTCTTTGAACTTTAATTCTCTTTCTGACTCCGTGTGTTTCTTTCAGTTTCCTCAGACAGCGGCTTTCCTTATTAAAATGATAGAGATTGCCTGTGCTGAATTTGTAAGTCCTGATAAATACTCCAATAAAAGGTGTGCGGTCTGATAAATGGAAAATCTGAATTCTAACTGGCACGTCTGATGTCTTTGACAAGCGTAAATCTCACAGTGAAAAAATACTGAAATGTGTCAGGTTTTATTCACTATCTTACCTCACTCTATTTGTTATGGGGCTCAAACGATCAGCCAGTCTGATTTGAATATTATGCATGACTCATCTAGTGCAAAATTTCAAACATTACTTTTCTGAAAATGGGCTGTAAACATCCGATTGTCGGGCAGGCGAACTTACAGACATATTAGTAACCTCACACGACAATGTGTGTAAGATGTAACAAATTATTACTTTCGCTAAAGTAATGTCGTTGTAACAAGGTGTACCAGAAACGATCATGTCATGTTTGACTGTCCAGAATGTGTTGCACTGACGATTAATCTCTTATCTGCCGCGCACCAGGGCCTAATCTTTGCAAAGCTTTGCCGCATTCTGGCAAACGCGATGTATTATCACCAACAAGGGGCGACAGATGTTTGAACAAACAAGCTCTCTGCTACCTAGCAAACAGAAAGAAAACGGTGCGACTCGGAAACAAAATCGCAACTAAATCAGTACAAAAATATAACTAATACTGCCGTAGTGAAAGAGAGATCGGAAAGAGGACGCACCAAAATCCATCTTGTGATACTATTCAACACTTCACCTCAGATGTGTACCTCAGATGTGTACCTCAGATGTGTACCTCCATTTGTTATCAACGGGTCTATGTTTTTGAATTTATTGTCGTATTTCAAAACTGTTCCATTTACTGCGATAGATCATTCTGAAAAAGTAATTTTCTTTGAGATGACCATTGCTTCTGTAATTTAGTGAATGAGAGCGCGCGCGCGCGTGAGAGAGAGAGGGGGAGAGAGAGAGGGAGAGGGAGAGAGAAAGAGGAAGTAGAAGATGACGATGATGATGCAGAAGAAGAAGAAGATGAACAAAAATAAGAACAAACAAAGCATGATTATCAAAGTCAGAGAAACAAAATAGTTAATTCTAGTGACAAACAAACCATAAAGAAAACTAAAGTTTTTCAAAATTATAAGTGCAAGTTGTCGAGTATACTTTATCTTCTGTCGATTTCTCTTACACTGAAACTTCCTCTCATACGTTGTTACTTCCGTTTCTATTTTTCCCAAACAACAGGGCACATTAAACAATATATCTGTATAAGTCGTCCTGCCCTTGACACTTTAGTTCGTTAAAGTTAGTTGCTTATCCTTTACAGGACGTGGCAATCAACCCCAGCTTTTATTGGCTGTTTGTGATTTTTCTAGGCAATTTTTCATTCAGTAGTTTTCCATTTGTGATAAACGAGCGCAAAGGCCTTATTGCTCCATCTTTTCCTACATTCTTCATACTGTATTTTCTCCGACATTTGCTCTCTCATCTCATATTTGCGATCCACATTTGCTATTTCATTGTTGTGATTACTCGCGACCGGTATCTAGAGAACCACATTTGTTCTTTCATCGGGGGAAATAAAGTCCTTTGATTGAGTCCACATGCCTGACATTATCATTTGAAGCCCACATTGTATCGTGATAAATCTGGTAAAAACACATATGGTCATCCTAATCAAACTGTAATTTCTGTGACACCACATTGGACGCCCAGATTGGCCAGGGGAAAACGTGGCCGCGGTTCAGACAAGCGTGGGTTGACCACATTGGACGCCCAGCTTGGGCAGGGTGACTTCCAGAAATATATAATACCGCATAATCTACTAGAGTGAGGCAGTCCAGGTTTTTACCTTGTGAGGAAGAGATCAAACCCAAAAACGCATAGCCTAATACACGTGTTTATTCAGAGTGGATGATAATTCAGTTCCGTGATTAATTGTGTTCTTAAAGGATTTTGCGAAGGGAAAAGAAGGTTAGTAGATCTTATACTTATTAATACATTTTCTTAATTTTGTTTATTTTAACCTCACAGCTAAAATGTGCGGAAGATAAAGTTTCAAATAATTCTTGGCATAACTGATTAATAAAATCAGAAGATTTTCATAGAAGATGATAGGATGATAGAAGGTAATTAATAGTTCATATTTCACCTTTATCATCATCACAGTCTCCCATATGCACACACTCTCATGCACAAGATATTTAACATCATTAGAATTGAACTCAGAGAGAGGGAGATGAATAATGAGCAGTAGTTTAAATGAAAGTCAACCAGTGATGTTAAATGTGAAAAACTTACGAAGACTTTTGTGTGTCTTCAGTTCATCAGAAGTCTGAGTCTACACGCAACGTGTCTGACGTCTAACCAGAAATAAGTTATCAAAAACGGACATTTGGCTAGCAGAATTCGCCATAGGACATCTTTCATTCCTCAATTTAAAAGGAATATTGTCTCACCCACAAGTCATAAGGTGGACGCAGCATTTTTCGTCACCATATACTGCTTGCTCACAAGTTCAATACAGAGTTATCACAAGTTCAATACATCGTTATCACAAGTTCAATACAGAGTCATCATAAACTCTAATCACTCGAAAGATCATTATTATCTGAAGTCAAGCAAAAGAGCTCAAAAGAGGAATCGCATATTTATACCACGTGCAACACACTCTTAAGCGCATTTTATGAAGCAGACTCGAAAGTATATGAATCACGACTACATACGCAAGATTATGAGTCTACATATCACTAACATTTCGTGAAGATATCCAGTCTGACCAGTACCGTCGGGAGATTAGACCACAGACCTTTTGTTCATATGACAACTATTAACTGTTGATCCACACTACAGAGATATACTCAAACAGTGAAGGAATATACATAAATATCTCGTCAGCGTTCTCCGTACGACAACAGTATTCATCAGAACGTCCTCGACTTAGAGATACCCCATTCGACATAACGTATAACAACTTGGGACATTTTATGCATACATGTGAATCCTCATATCTAGGAGAAGCATTTAGAGACACATGGACTGTGTAGAGTACTCACCATTTTGGTAACACGTATCATATCACATCATCATTTCACTCTACACCAGTTCATCCTTAATTAACTATTACTTAATTAACTGTAATTTTATTATCTCATCTGTGTGTTTTGTGTGAATCGTCTTTCACCATCATCACGTTCTAACCATTACTAACCCTATATGTGTGGATATTTCATTAATAAACCCAACGATCAGTTGATCATTATCAAGAGTTTGTTAATGTATCACTCGTGCTGTCGGTGTTACATATTCACCTATAGGAACCTTTCTCTACTCAGATGAGGTTGGGGGCTTTTTCTTTACGGGATCTAAGGGCAGAAGCTAAGGTCGTGGGGAAACAGAACTCTTTCCATAATTTATTAGAAAACACTGTCTAGTGGAAAGCATTCGCATTCCTGTCTTCTTGTCCCTATCTCGAATAGGTCTTTTTTTCTTTCTTAACGAGCCAATTTCTAGAGACCTTATATCTAATATCTCATAGACTATTCCTGGCAAAAACTACTGTCGTAGTTGCCCCAGTGACTCACCACACGACAATTGTGGGCTCGTCTTGGGATTAGTGAACCCGGACTTAGAAGTGTGATAAATCACATTTTCATCCCTGCTTTACAATTGCGATAATTGCAAAATTTGTTGGCATTTCGAGGGATTATCTCCTAGACTGACACTTACTATAATTTGTCTATTTCATAGGGGGGATAATTTATATCTCTAAAGCACGAGTGATACTTTTAAATTGAGTATCAAACGGACAGAGTAAACACTTTTTGAGAACAGAGGATACTGTAGGGAACTGAAAATTTTTTTTTTTCAGTAACTGCTGGAGAAACTGTTATCATAAATATTTAGTAAATTTTTCATAGAAACTTCGAGATAATCTGTTAATTAATTTTTCAGAATACGCTGAGTGAGTGATTTTTAAGAACTATTTGAACTTGATTACTAATTTAAACCTAGCTGGTTTTAAAGAGATAATTACTTGTGCGAGTCTATTAAATTTGTTTGGAGGTCACTGCCAATTTTTCCCTTCGCAAACCCGTACTGCATATCATGGCACATGCTGCGAAAATTAGAAATAGTTTGATGGAGGCAGGCCGTGAATTCGGGTTAAGTGGAAAAGACCTGATGAAATATGTAAGCGAGGAAACTGATAAACTCCATGAAAGAGAGATGGAAATGCAGAAACTTACAATGGAGAAGGCCGCAGTGTCGTGGAATATTCTAATCCACATATATAAATTATCAAGTAAATATAAAGCCTAATAAATCCATATAATAAATAAAGGAAGAAGAATGGTAAAGAACAGTGCTGTCACAATGACAGTACTCGAAATCCCCTTTGTTTTATGCTTCGTCTGCAAATTGTAACGTTTCCACGTTAAATATAGGCCTTCTGCAACAGACACGCGTTTCCCAAACACACAATAAAATGTGCTGCCTTTCTAAGAAAAACCTTGAAATATGCAAGTTGACCTAAATTTTAAATTCCATTCATGTCTTTTTCTACACTGCGTTACCAAAACGAACGAACAGATGGACAAAAGGATAGCGGGAAGGGAGAGGCAGAAAGCCGAACACTAAACACGCTTCGCGCGATACACAAATGCTGCCATCACGCGTGTAAGACTACATGCACTAACTTTTTTTTCAGACGGACAGTGATAAAATACATTACCCATCCCAGAGTTAGGTTTATAAATCAAAAAAAAACGCTTATTAGGAAAGATAACAATAGATGGGTTTACGGTTGAAAACATAACAGTACCCAGACAGCACATCTTCGAAACAGGAGGTAGAAAATACATATTTTGAACGCAGCCACGTAGCTCTTTTAAATTTGGATATTTGGGTTCCTTAGGGCTTGCTGACAAAGAATATGTAAAACGTTACGCAAATAGTCCAGGAATTAATAAATTATACCCAAAATAAAATAGTGGGGATGCCTGACAGCATGAAATCATTTCTGCTCATAAAATTTTTTTATAACGTGTTTGAAAAAAACCTTACGTTACAGAAATAGCCTACCATGTAAACTCCAAATTGATTGGAGCGCAACAAATGAAAGACTAACCACGATTGGTCGGGCTATAAATACTATCTTTCGTTGTTAGGGGAGACGGGGAAAGGTAACATTTTTTCAAACACTTGTCGAAACGTGGCCTCATTGGCTAGACTCGCTGATATACTCACTTAGGAGCGTTAGTTCGAGACCACTTGTTTAAATAATCTTGATAAAGCAACAGTGCGTTGAAGCCAGCTCATATTTTTGCAAATAAAAGCCTGGAACATAAGCAGATGGGAATTTGTGCCAGTAATTGTGCCAGAATTCATTGCTAATCAACGTATCTGTGTTTATTTCCATGAAATTGTGGTAAGCTTGAACCATTCAGTATCTTTTAATGAAAATTGAATGTAAATTGTTAATTTATGCCTGTATATATATGTGTAGTTCAGTGGCAAACAGGAGATAAAGCCTATAATGCTCCAGCCTGAACAGAGGGTGTCGGAGGGAAGTAAAACGGCATGGAATGGCCAAATAGTACACTGACACCTGGATGATTGATTAGACAGAAATAATGCTGGAAGTGCAGAGGCGTAGTAACCATTAAGGAGGTAAATACTGGAATAAAGTATTTCAGATGAAGCTGACAGTTGGCCTAACGCTCTGAACTCAATGTTTGTGTTGTATTGTGATCAGTGTAAAAGAGAGTATAAGTTAGTTATGAAGTAGAAGGTACATCCTTCTTGTTTACAGGGACCGTGGTCTTGATGGTACTGAGCAGCACCTGGTCAGAGCTTTGCTGAATCCAGAGTCGGACAGCATACTCCTTGGTCTTTTTAGCTATCAGTGAGGTGTCTCCAGAGCCCAGGGGAGAATTCGAGCAGAGGAGTCCTTTCCTGCCGCCATCACGCAAGATAAGCTGATTTGGCCAGCTGAGCTCAACATTATGTCCCCTCATCTTGAAATGACTTTGTAAAAATAACATTCAGAGGGGAATTTAATTGTCTTAATATCAGGAACTGAGAACATCTCCAATACTAGTCCCTAAAGACAAACTATTGAAGTCATGATGACAAATACCAACAGAGCTTGAACAAAACAAAACCAGTATTACCTCATTTTACCACTACACAACTGACACACATAGGATATTTTTAATAATATATGTCACTACAATATTCATATTGATAAATTCTGTACATAACTTGTAATTTAAATTGATTGTGATTCCTGGTTCCCTTGTAGTTGAATCAGGACACATATTCATTCATGCCAGTAATGAATACATATTGTTATTTGAAAAGTTATCAGTGACTCCTTAAGATATTCTCATAGAGTGTTATATGTATGTGAGTGTCACAGTGTTGTCAAGAGTAGTGGATTAAATTAAATTGTTTATCTGTCTGTTGTTGTGACTTACACTTCATCATACACATACCCTAGACACATAACGTAGTCATCACACTATTCCAGAATAATTCTGACTGAGATATATAGATATGTGGTAGCAAGTAAGGTTATCTATAATACACTACTCTTAATAGATATAGATACCTTCACAGCTGATCTCAGTCAGTACACTAAGTCCCCTATAAATATTTATAACATCCCACTTCACCACATATATTGGGGTCTCGCTCTTGGGATTTTGAATCTTTCCCTATTAAAAATATTGGGGGGTAATTCACTTCAGGGAATATAAGAATTAAAAGGTATCCTTGGGTGGAATTAAATAAGGTTGAGCTCACGGTGCCTGTGTTGTCCATTAGATATATTTAGAGATTAAATTGTTGGTTAGACATTGTAGAAATTTACCTGATAGACAATGGCGGACCTGGCCAAATTTCGATCTGCTGCGGTTCAGACTGCAAAAGAGTTAGGATTAGATGGGCAAGTTATGGTTGCCTATGTCACTACGGAATGTGACAAATTTATTGAACGCGAAGAAAGAAGGTTTGAAGCCGAAAGAAAGTTAGAGGCTGAAAGGGAAATTAAGAAGTTACAATTTGAAGCTGAGGCTGAGACTAAGAGGTTGCAGATTGAGGCTGAGGCTAAGAAATTGGAGGCAGAAAGAGAAGACAGAAGATTGGCTGCAGAAAGGGAAGAGAAGAAATTAGCTGCAGAAAGGGAAGAGAAGAAATTAGCTGCAGAAAGGGAAGAGAAGAAATTAGCTGCAGAAAGGGAAGAGAAGAAATTAGCTGCAGAAAGGGAAGAGAGAAATTAGCTGCAGAAAGGGAAGCAGAAGATAAAAGATTACAAAGGGAACATGAGTTACGACTAAGGGAGTTTGAGTTTCAAGGCCATGCTCCTGAAAATGGTGCCAGTCCCTTTGCCTCTGATGCTACGGTTACTCAAGGAGCCTCAACCTCAGCTATGAATTTTCATTTAGATCATTTTGTTGAGAAAGACGATGATATTGAGAGCTATATAAATAGGTATGAACTATTAGCTACCACGTATGGGTTAGAGAGAGAAAGGTGGAGCTTAAAGTTATCTCAGGGACTTCGTGGGGCAGCTTATGAAGTTTTTGCAAAAATGAGCAGAGGTGATCAGGAAAATTATGACATGCTAAAGCAGGCTCTTTTGTTAAGGTATGAAAAGAATGCAGAATTTTATAGGAAAAAATTTAGGAATGCTAAACTACTGTCAGGTGAAACCTATCACCAGTTCTCTGCACGAATAGAGACATACTTGGAGAAATGGACTTCTCTGGGGAAAACCCAAGATCTTAAGGAAATGGTCCTTATAGAGCAATTAAGAGAGTCCATGGCTCCAGACCTGAGAAAGTTTCTCATGGAACAAGGTGCAGAGAGGCTGGGTGAGTTGCTAAATGTTGCTGAAAGGTATCAAGCAGCTCAAGCAGAGGTAACAGGTAATAAAAAGAAACAAGTGGATAACTTTAGGGCGCCACAGAACTTTAATAAATTTGATCCTAGGGATCAAAATAAAGGTAAGCACCAATTTGATAGGCCACGGTATGAAAATAAAAATAAATTCCCACAATTCGATGAAAGGAAATATGATGAAAGAAAATCTTTCAACCAAGGAAAAAGGTGGTGTAAAAATTGTAAGATGGACAATCATGACACTGACCGTTGCAGAAGGAAACCTGTGTATATGGCAACCCTTCAGGTCAGGTCGACCTCAAGACAGGAGGAGGATATTATGTTAGATACCACTCCAGAAGAGATGAGGAAGGCACAGGCTGGGGATAAAACACTCAAGCCTTGTTTCAGGAAATTGTCAACTTGTCATACAACTCCAGGCAAGGGAGATTTTTACATGAAAAACAAGTTGATGTATAGGAAGACTGGAGCTAGATCCAAAGGTCACGGACAGCTGGTTCTTCCAAAAAGATATAGGGCAGACTTAATAAGGAGCCTACATGTGAAACCAGATGGGGACCATGAGAAGATAGGTACCATCATTCAAAAGGTGGCTCACAATTATTATTGGCCCAAAGCAAGATGGGACATTGAGAATTTTGTAGAAAGGTGTAGCATAGCACATGAGGGAACACCCACAAGTGGGAACATGGATCAGGACCTGGACACGCCACGGGGCAAAATTAGGCCTGATAATAAAAAGAAAAATAGATTTGATAAAGTGGACCAAATGGAATGGGAAGCCCCTTTTCACGGACAAGCTTCACTTAACTGTTTTACAATGGCCACTATGCGGAGAGTGCAAAAAGATGTCTTACCCCAGGATAAGCCGAAAATCCCTCAATCGGACTTAAACAAACTGGAGGAAGAGGATGTAGAGAGGAAATCTCTCATCAAGAATTTTAAGTGGGGAGAAAGCCCCAAAAGAAAAATTGGTAGCGGTCGTTTTGTGAATGATAATTCTGGGAGGAAAAATCATCACTATAAAGCTTCGAGTGGAAGAGACCATACCGGTGCATGGACAAATAGGTCCACACAATTAAAGGTCCATATGTAGCTTTGTTAAGAACGTGGACTGATGAAAAGGCAGAGGAAAACATTACATCTTCATACCAATATGTGAATGAGCTGACCACTCGGTTAAAAACTGGCTGGAAACTTGCCAATGAAAATTTGAAACAAGCCAGGAAGAAACATGCTGCCTATTATAACAGGAAGGCGAAAGACAGAAATTTGGCTGTGGGAGAGAAAGTACTGCTTCTTTTGCCCGGGAGTCAGAATAAGTTACAAATTGGATGGCAGGGTCCATATACAGTTCTAGAGAAGGTGTCTAGAACAAATTATAAGATAGATAAGAAGGGGAAAGAAAAAATCTATCATGTGAATCTCCTGAAGAAATATTTGGAAAGAGAACATCAGGAAGAGACACACTTGTTGACCTTGTCCATCGCCATGGAGATGAAAAAGGAACCACTTTCATCATTTGAATATCCATTACACCCCTGTGAGACAGCAGCACAGGTGAAAATCAGTACACATTTAACGAAAACTCAGAAAGAGAGAGTGCAACAGGTTCTAAATAATCATGCAGAGGTGTTAACAGACCGACCAGGGCATACAAACCTATTGGAATATGATATGAAACTAATAGACTCCACACCTGTCTGTATGAAACCATATTCGATTCCGTTTGCTAAGGAGAAAGCTTTGAAGGAAGAGATAGACTATCTGTTGAAGGAAGGAATTATTTCGCACAGTGAGTCTTCGTATAGTTCCGGTGTTGTACTCTTAAGGAAGCCCTCTGGAGAACATAGACTCTGTATAGATTACAGGAGACTGAATGCTATTACAGAAGGACAGGTGGATCCATTGCCGGATACAAATCAGCTGTTTGCCAGACTAAATAAAGCTAAATATTTCTCAAAAGTGGATCTGAGTAAAGGATACTATCAGATTCCAGTAAAGCCTGAGGTTAGACCATACCTAGCTTTTAGTACCTCAGAAGGACACTATGAGTTTAATAGATTGCCATTTGGATTGAAGAATGCGCCTAGTGTCTTCTCTAGAATGATGAGAAAATTATTGGATCCTCTGAATAATCCCTGTATAACAAATTTTATGGATGATATCCTTATAGCAACAGAAACATTTGAGGAACACATTGACTCTCTGAACATGCTGTTTGATCGACTTAGGGAGGCAAATTTAACAGCCCGACCAACCAAATGTTGCGTTGGATGTAAAGAATTGGAATTTTTGGGACACACAGTTTATCAGGGAAACATGACCCCTGACCCAAAGAATTTAGAGAAACTACAGAAAGCCCCGAGACCACAAACCAAGAAGGACGTGAGATCCTTTGTCTCATTATGTGGTTTCTACCAGAAGTATATCAAAAACTTTAATTCCATATGTGCACCGTTAACTGAATTGACACGTAAAGGACATCCAGATCGCATTACATGGACACCACAATGTGAAATGACTTACCAAGAATTGAAGGAAAAGCTCACAAGTAAACCCATTTTGAAATTACCTGACTTAAGTCAAGAATTCATAGTAAGGACGGATGCAAGTAATATTGGGTTAGGTGCAACTCTACTACAGAAATCAGATGCATTGGATGGGGAATTAAGCCCAGTGGCATATGCTAGCAGAAAGTTGAATAAAGCTGAAATCAACTACTCAACTAGCGAAAAAGAATGTCTTGCAGTAATATGGGCGATAAAGAAATTCAATATTTATCTATATGGGAAGGCATTTAAGTTGCAAACAGACCACAAACCTTTATCGTTTCTAGCACAGGCTAAGCATGAGAACTCTAGGTTACTCCGATGGTCTTTACTTTGGCTCCATATAATTTTAGCATTGAGTATATATCTGGAAAAACCAATTTGGGAGCGGATTTTTTAAGCCGCCATCCGTGTGATGAGAATCACCGTAAACCCCAGAAATAATAATAAATTTCTCTATGTGTATATAGAATAAAGGACTGACATATAATGTCTGTTTTAAGAGGGGAGGTGTCGTGGAATATTCTAATCCACATATATAAATTATCAAGTAAATATAAAGCCTAATAAATACATATAATAAATAAAGGAAGAAGAATGGTAAAGAACAGTGCTGTCACAATGACAGTACTCGAAATCCCCCTTGTTTTCTGCTTCGTCTGCAAATTGTAACGCTTTCACGTTGATATAAAAGCCTTCTGCAACATACACGCGTTTCCCAAACACACAATAAAATGTGCTGCCTTTCTAAGAAAAACCTTGAAATATGCAAGTTGACCTAAATTTTAAATTCCATTCATGTCTTTTTCTACACTGCGTTACCAAAACGAACGAACAGATGGACAAAAGGATAGCGAGAAGGGAGAGGCAGAAAGCCGAACACTAAACACGCGTCGCGCGATACACAAATGCTGCCATCACGCGTGTAAGTCTACATGCACTAATTTTTTTTCAGACGGACAGTGATAAAATACACTACCCTTTCCCAGAGTTAGGTTTATAAATCATAAAAAACGCTTATTAGGAAAGATAACAATAGATGGGTTTACGGTTGAAAACATAACAGTACCCAGACAGCACATCTTCGAAACAGGAGGTAGAAAATACATATTTTGAACGCAGCCACGTAGCTCTTTTAAATTTGGATATTTGGGTTCCTTAGGGCTTGCTGACAAAGAATATGTAAAACGTTACGCAAATAGTCCAGGAATTAATAAATTATACCCAAAATAAAATAGTGGGGATGCCTGACAGCATAAAATCATTTCTGCTCATAAAATTTTTTTTTAACGTGTTTGAAAAAAATTTACGTTACAGAAATAGCCTACCATGTAAACTCCAAATTGATTGGAGCGCAACAAATGAAAGACTAACCACGATTGGTCGGGCTATAAATACTATCTTGGTTGTTAGGGAGACGGGGAAGGTAACATTTTTTCAAACACTTGTCGAAACGTGGCCTCATTGGCTAGACTCGCTGATATACTCACTTAGGAGCGTTAGTTCGAGACCACTTGTTTAAATAAGCTTGATAAAGCATCAGTGCGTTGAAGCCAGCTCATATTTTTGCTAAATAAAAGCCTGGAACATAAGCAGATGGGAATTTGTGCCAGTAATTGTGCCAGAATTCATTGCTAATCAACGTATCTGTGTTTATTTCCATGAAATTGTGGTAAGCTTGAACCATTCAGTATCTTTTAATGAAAATTGAATGTAAATTGTTAATTTATGCCTGTATATATATGTGTAGTTCAGTGGCAAACGTGAGGTAAAGCCTATAATGCTCCAGCCTGAACAGAAGGTGTCGGAGGAAAGTAAAACTGCATGGAATGGCCAAACAGTACACTGACACCTGGATGATTGATTAGACAGAAATAATGCTGGAAGTGCAGAGGCGTGGTAACCATTAAGGAGGTAAATACTGGTATAAAGTATTTCAGATGAAGCTGACAGTTGGCCTAACGCTCTGAACTCAATGTTTGTGTTGTATTGTGATCAGTGTAAAAGAGAGTATAAATTAGTTATGAAGTAGAAGGTACATCCTTCTTGTTTTCAGGGACCGTGGTCTTGATGGTACTGAGCAGCACCTGGTCAGAGCTTTGCTGAATCCAGAGTCGGACAGCATACTCCTTGGTCTTTTTAGCTATCAGTGAGGTGTCTCCAGAGCCCAGGGGAGAATTCGAGCAGAGGAGTCCTTTCCTGCCGCCATCACGCAAGATAAGCTGATTTGGCCAGCTGAGCTCAACATTATGTCCCCTCATCTTGAAATGACTTTGTAAAAATAACATTAAGAGGGGAATTTAATTGTCTTAATATCAGGAACTGAGAACATCTCCAATACTAGTCCCTAAAGACAAACTATTGAAGTCATGATGACAAATACCAACAGAGCTTGAACAAAACAAAACCAGTATTACCTCATATTACTACTACACAACTGACACACATAGGATACTATTAATAATATATGTCACTACAAGATTCATATTAATAAATTCTGTACATAACTTGTAATTAAAATTGATTGTGATTCCTGGTTCCCTTTGTATTTGAATCAGGACACATATACATTCATGACAGCAATGAATACATATTGTTATTTGAAAAGTTATCAGTGACTCCTTAAGATATCCTTTAGAGTGTTATATGTATGTGAGTGTCCCAGTGTTGTCAAGTATAGTGGAATAAATTAAATTGTTTATCTGTCTGTTGTTGTTTTGACTTACACTTCATCCTACACATACCATAGACACATAACGTAGTCATCACACTATTGCAGAATAATTCTGACTGAGATATATAGATATGTGGTAGCAAGTAAGGTTATCTATAATACACTACTCTTAATAGATATAGATACCTTCACAGCTGATCTCAGTCAGTACACTAAGTCCCCTATAAATATTTATAACATCCCACTTCACCACACGCAGCAGAAGCAGCGGAGCGGAAAGAGAAAGCCGCAGCAGAAGCAGCGGAGCGGAAAGAAGCAGCAGAAGCAGCGGAGCGAAAAGAGAAAGCCGCAGCAGAGCATGCACTTATGATGAAGCAACTGGAAATCCAGGGACAGACCAATCAAATAGAGCTGGCAAAAAGTGCAGCGGCTTCCAACTGTGATGGAGGGTACTCACCCCGCTCAGATGGTGTGCCTACTTCGCAACCTGCGCCACCCAATGCCATGAACTTTCCGCTGGAACCTTTTTCAGAAAGGAATGATACCATGGACGCCTTTTTAGACCGCTTTGAACGCTTTGCAACAGGGTTTGGACTTGAAGAACGGAAGTGGAACTTGAAACTTTCCCAGGGCCTAAGAGGAGCCGCCTACGAAGTTTTTAATAAACTTCCGGCCGGAGAGCAAGATGACTACCAGGCATTGAAAAAAGCTCTCTTGGTGAGGTACGAGCTTCATTCAGAGGCTTACCGGAAAAAATTTCGAGGTTCTAGGAAGGATGCAGGAGAGACTTTCTCACAGTTCGCAGCCCGTATTGAAGACTACCTAGTGAAGTGGTGTACACTGGGAAACTTTGCCGAGAACTATGACGGGTTGAAAGAGCTGATTGTGATAGAGCAACTGAAAGAATCTATGTCGGTGGAAATGCGTAGATTTCTCACTGAAAACGGCGCTGACCGGTTAGAAAATATTCTTACACTGGCAGAGCGATTCCAAAATGCTCTCATGGAGTCTCAAGGAGCCAGAAAGAAGTTTTCGGATCAGGCGCCAAAGCAACCTGCTCGCTCCCAACCAGACCAACAAAGCAAAGGACCACACATCTCGCATAAACAGCACGCAAAACAAGATAACTACAAAGAGCAAAACAAGAAAAATGCTGCGCCACACCAGAGACAGGGAGATAAATGGTGCAAGTACTGTCGCTTGAACAATCACAACACTAATGAGTGCAAGCGCAGACCTCCTCCCCAACATGCTGCCTGTCTGCAGACAAAATCGTCACCCCGGAAGGAGCAGAGAACCGGAAACGTTTCTCATCCTCCTGTCATCGAATCAGTCCTCGTAAACGGACAATCTGTGGAGTGCCTTTATGACACAGGACTTGCTTTTGATGCGGTGGTCAGGGCATCTCTTGTCACCCCTGACCAGATAACAGAAGAGAGTGTCGACATCCAAGGTCCGACGAAGGATGTTGCACCCATGACACTGCCAATTGCACTTATCAGAGTGGAATCTCGTTATGTGACAGGAGAGATTCGTGCAGCTATCATGGAAGAACCAATCTACTCTTTAATCTTGGGATGTAGATATGTGTTCCTTGGAGAACCTACTCAACCACTAGTCATGGCGGCCGTACAGACTAGAGGACAGTCAAGAAAAGACGCAGAGCAGGAACCTCCTACCAATATCCTCCCCGAGGAATTGAAGAGGGCCCAAATGGAAGATTCCACACTGGCGCCCTGTTTTAAAAAATTACCTAGAACACACAACCCACCTACCAAGGGAGACTTCTTTATGAAAAATGGATTGATGTATCGCCGAGCTGGAAATGAAGGACAGGAACACAACCAATTAGTAGTTCCTGCAACCTATAGGAACCAGGTGCTTGAGATGGGCCACTCTATCCCATTTAGTGGACACATGGGAATGAGCGCCACGACTCAAAAGATTGCCTGCCACTATTATTGGCCAGGGATCACCGGCGACATTGAACGTTTCGTCAAGTCTTGTCCTCAGTGCCAGAAAGTTGCACCAAAACACTGGACGGCACCCGCGACCCTTGGGGAGATGCCAATCTTGGGCACCCCATTTGAAAGAGTGGCCGTGGATATAATTGGACCTCTGCTGAGAACTAAGAAGAGGAACTCCCATATCCTTACCTTAGTGGACACCTGTTCCATGTGGGGCGAAGCCATAGCCATGCCAGCATGCGACTCAGTGCATGTAGCTGACGCTTTACTGAATATCTTTACTAGATTGGGCTTCCCGCATGAAATTCTCACAGACAACGGGTCACAATTTAGAGGCAAGTTGACAGAGGAGGTGCTTAGAATATTCAAGACTAGGCATATCCATACTTCGCCCTATCACCCCCAAAGTAACGGGCAAGTAGAGCGGTTTAACGGGACGCTCACCTCTATTCTTCGGAAGTTGGCACAGGAGAAGCCAGAAACTTGGGATCAGTATCTTCCTGCCGCATTATTTGCTTATAGGGAAGTACCGCATGCGTCAACTGGAGTTCCTCCGGCCACATTACTCTTCGGAAGACCTATTAAAGGTCCATTAGAAGCATTACTAAGAACATGGACAGATGCCAAGGCAGACGACACTGTCACATCAGCCTTCCAGTACGTCACAGACTTGAAACAACGCCTGAAGACTGGCTGGGAATTAGCCACAGCGAAAGTACGGGAGGCTAGGCGGAAACATGCCAAATATTACAATCGCAATGCGAAGGACCGAGAACTAGCAGTAGGAGAGAAGGTGCTACTTCTTCTGCCAAGTAGCAGTAATAAATTGCAGATTTGCTGGAGGGGACCCTACAAAGTGGCGGAAAAGATTTCTCGCACCAACTATAAAATCGCCGTGAACGGAAAGCAGAAAATTTATCACTTAAATCTGCTTAAGAAGTTTTACGAGCGAGCCCCTGCCGAACCAGCGCACCTCATGACTATGGCCATTGCTATGCAAATGGAAGAAGAGCCATTATCATCCGTAGAGTACCCGGTGATACAGGAGGAATCACATTTAGATGTGAAAATAAGCTCCACCTTAACGGAAGCCCAGCAAGAAAAAGTTAGGAGATTGATGGAAAACCACGCCGACTCTCTGACAGACAAACCGGGCCGGACAAACCTGATGGAGTTTGACATGGAAGTCACGGATCCTACGCCCGTCCGAATGAGAACCTATCCGATTCCGTATGCCAAGGCGACGGCATTAAAGCAAGAAATTGATTACTTACTTAAGGAAGGCATAATTTCGAAGTCGGAGTCCCCTTACAGTGCGGGAGTGGTGCTGTTACGCAAACCCAGTGGAGAACACCGCCTGTGCATCGACTACCGACAGCTGAATGCGTTAACACAGTTCCAGCCAGAACCGTTACCGGACCATAACCAGCTATTTACTAAGCTGAGCAGGGCTCGCTATTTTTCAAAGATCGACCTCAGTAAAGGGTACTATCAAATACCGGTAAAAGCTGAGGTGAGGAATCTGTTAGCCTTCAGTACTCCAGATGGACACTTCGAATTTAATGTGATGCCATTTGGACTGAACAATGCTCCTAGTGTCTTCACAAGGATGATGCGAAAGTTATTGGATCCTTTGAATCATCCCGCCATCAGCAATTTTATGGATGATATCCTAGTAGCTACTGAATCGTTTGAAGAACATATATCAGCGCTATCCTTGCTGTTTAACAGACTCAGAGAAGCGGGACTAACCGCCCGCCCAACCAAATGTCAAATTGGGTGTGAACAGCTAGAATTCCTAGGACATACTATATCCCATGGGACCATGTTTCCCGAGACTCGAAACGTTGAGAAGCTGAGAAATGCACCGAGACCGTCCACTAAAAGGGATGTCCGGTCATTTGTATCTCTCTGTGGATTCTACCAGAGATATATAAAGGATTTTAATAGCCTCTGTGCGCCGCTTACGTCGCTAACCAAGAAAGGAAACCCAGATAAAGTGACATGGTCAGCAGAATGTGAACATGCATATGCACTCTTAAAAGAGAAACTCACCACAAAACCTATTTTACGGCTTCCGGATTTAACTAGAAAATTCATCTTGCGCACAGATGCCAGTAACATTGGAATCGGGGCTACATTACTACAGCCAGATGACAGAAGCCCCCCAAATCTATTTCCGGTCGCATATGCGAGTCGGAAGTTAAACCGAGCAGAACAAAACTATTCCACAATCGAAAAGGAATGTTTGTCCCTCGTCTGGGGAATACAAAAATTTCAAGCATACCTGTACGGAAGGAAATTTACAATCCAGAGTGATCACCAACCTCTGACCTTCCTCGCCAATTCAAAGAATTTGAATGCTAGACTGATGAGGTGGTCGCTTGTTCTACAACCTTACACGTTCCAAGTGGACTATATCCAAGGAAAACATAACGTAGGAGCGGATTTTTTAAGCCGTCATCCTATGAGGCAGGACGAAGAGCACAGACAAGTAGAGGAAAGGGTGGAAACCGGAGAGAAAAACGAAGATGAGGAAAAGGATTAAAGAATCCCGAGCAAGAAGTCTAAGCTCTCCTGAGTACGATTGACATCACACTTGAGGAGGGGCTATTGTGATAAACGAGCGCAAAGGCCTTATTGCTCCATCTTTTCCTACATTCTTCATACTGTATTTTCTCCGACATTTGCTCTCTCATCTCATATTTGCGATCCACATTTGCTATTTCATTGTTGTGATTACTCGCGACCGGTATCTAGAGAACCACATTTGTTCTTTCATCGGGGGAAATAAAGTCCTTTGATTGAGTCCACATGCCTGACATTATCATTTGAAGCCCACATTGTATCGTGATAAATCTGGTAAAAACACATATGGTCATCCTAATCAAACTGTAATTTCTGTGACACCACATTGGACGCCCAGATTGGCCAGGGGAAAACGTGGCCACGGTTCAGACAAGCGTGGGTTGACCACATTGGACGCCCAGCTTGGGCAGGGTGACTTCCAGAAATATATAATACCGCATAATCTACTAGAGTGAGGCAGTCCAGGTTTTTACCTTGTGAGGAAGAGATCAAACCCAAAAACGCATAGCCTAATACACGTGTTTATTCAGAGTGGATGATAATTCAGTTCCGTGATTAATTGTGTTCTTAAAGGATTTTGCGAAGGGAAAAGAAGGTTAGTAGATCTTATACTTATTAATACATTTTCTTAATTTTGTTTATTTTAACCTCACAGCTAAAATGTGCGGAAGATAAAGTTTCAAATAATTCTTGGCATAACTGATTAATAAAATCAGAAGATTTTCATAGAAGATGATAGGATGATAGAAGGTAATTAATAGTTCATATTTCACCTTTATCATCATCACAGTCTCCCATATGCACACACTCTCATGCACAAGATATTTAACATCATTAGAATTGAACTCAGAGAGAGGGAGATGAATAATGAGCAGTAGTTTAAATGAAAGTCAACCAGTGATGTTAAATGTGAAAAACTTACGAAGACTTTTGTGTGTCTTCAGTTCATCAGAAGTCTGAGTCTACACGCAACGTGTCTGACGTCTAACCAGAAATAAGTTATCAAAAACGGACATTTGGCTAGCAGAATTCGCCATAGGACATCTTTCATTCCTCAATTTAAAAGGAATATTGTCTCACCCACAAGTCATAAGGTGGACGCAGCATTTTTCGTCACCATATACTGCTTGCTCACAAGTTCAATACAGAGTTATCACAAGTTCAATACATCGTTATCACAAGTTCAATACAGAGTCATCATAAACTCTAATCACTCGAAAGATCATTATTATCTGAAGTCAAGCAAAAGAGCTCAAAAGAGGAATCGCATATTTATACCACGTGCAACACACTCTTAAGCGCATTTTATGAAGCAGACTCGAAAGTATATGAATCACGACTACATACGCAAGATTATGAGTCTACATATCACTAACATTTCGTGAAGGTATCCAGTCTGACCAGTACCGTCGGGAGATTAGACCACAGACCTTTTGTTCATATGACAACTATTAACTGTTGATCCACACTACAGAGATATACTCAAACAGTGAAGGAATATACATAAATATCTCGTCAGCGTTCTCCGTACGACAACAGTATTCATCAGAACGTCCTCGACTTAGAGATACCCCATTCGACATAACGTATAACAACTTGGGACATTTTATGCATACATGTGAATCCTCATATCTAGGAGAAGCATTTAGAGACACATGGACTGTGTAGAGTACTCACCATTTTGGTAACACGTATCATATCACATCATCATTTCACTCTACACCAGTTCATCCTTAATTAACTATTACTTAATTAACTGTAATTTTATTATCTCATCTGTGTGTTTTGTGTGAATCGTCTTTCACCATCATCACGTTCTAACCATTACTAACCCTATATGTGTGGATATTTCATTAATAAACCCAACGATCAGTTGATCATTATCAAGAGTTTGTTAATGTATCACTCGTGCTGTCGGTGTTACATATTCACCTATAGGAACCTTTCTCTACTCAGATGAGGTTGGGGGCTTTTTCTTTACGGGATCTAAGGGCAGAAGCTAAGGTCGTGGGGAAACAGAACTCTTTCCATAATTTATTAGAAAACACTGTCTAGTGGAAAGCATTCGCATTCCTGTCTTCTTGTCCCTATCTCGAATAGGTCTTTTTTTCTTTCTTAACGAGCCAATTTCTAGAGACCTTATATCTAATATCTCATAGACTATTCCTGGCAAAAACTACTGTCGTAGTTGCCCCAGTGACTCACCACACGACACCATTGCTTTCTGAACGGTAAGGCGCTTGTACCATTGTTAAAAATCCACACAAAACGATCTGCTACTAAACCGCCTGCAGCAGGTTTCGAACCTGGTATATCTGGATTATGAAACTGCGTTCATATCCATTAGGCCACAGACGTACTAACAATAAAACTTATATTCCCTGCTCAGAACTTTACATGAATTCCGTACAGTATCCTGTTTCAGTAGCAATGTAAGATTTTACTAAAGCTGGTAGCCGACCCTTTGTCTACCCTTTCTTGCTTCATATTTCCTTTATGCCATGGCTAACACAGTACCGCCTAAAGAAAATTCTCTGAATCTTTTGGCCGAATACCATCACCGACCAAGAACTGCTTACTCAGAGCAACCAAGAGGACATGCCGACCTTCTTAGCTGGCAAACGCTGGAGTTGGGTTGGCCACGTCCTTACAAGAATAGCTATGCTATGGACCCCTGAAGGAAAGTGAAAGAGATGCCGACTAAAAACAACCTAGCGGTGAAATGTGGAGACCGAGATGCAAAGAATGAACCAGAGCTGGAGCATTGCATGAAGAATGGCCGCCGACCGAGCAAAGAGAAAGCAGTTTTTTGCTGTCTTACAAGACGCCATCAGGAGTGATGGCCACTGACTGCTTTGACAGTCGGTGGCTAAGGATCAAAGAAGAAAGAAGAAGAACACAGTATCAGATCATAATGTCTTTTATATTTGGATATGCGCCCTAATATAACCGATGAACCCTGTGACAAGGTTAAATGGAAAGCGTCTCGCCAAAACAAGGAAAAATTTTCATTTTAAATTTTAAAAAAGTGCGCCTGTTCTGTGTTCCCGTACATCAGGCCTGGGTATCTTGTCCCCCCGGGAAACGGCACGAGCCCACCTTTTATCTGAGGTGGGGTAAGCTTAAACCCAATGTCATAAGAGGCATCTAGTGTCAGGCTGTGCATGAGGCTGAAAACTTCATCACAAAAGAAATTGTTTCATGAACCCCTGCTCTTAAAAATGCTTTTTGTACTGGATTGCTGAGAGGGGACCAGTTAAAGTGGTGGCCATGTGAAGCGAAAAAAAAAGGAAATGAAGAAATGAATTAATCCTATACCTCTACGCACACACTCGCAAACTTTTCAGACTTTAACATCATTCTCTGTCCTTTACACTTGACCTCCATCGTGATTACGGATTGTCATTCAATGCACTGAGCAAATGAGCAGAGCAAATTATTTATTCGCTATATCTGATTGCGTTATAATTTAAGAGACAGCGGCTTATCTCTAATAAGAGGATTACCCCCAGAAAACAGAGTTGAAATAAACAAGATAATCTTTGTTCAAACACAGATTTAAGTATCGAGATCATTAATGCCATCTAATTCGACCATGCGTTACCGGGGCCTGAAATGAGAGCAAAAATTAATAATAATAATAAAAATAGTGGCACTGGACCCTATTATGCAATTCGTAGAAAGCAATAGAGGAGGTTTGAAAATTCTGTAACGAAGCGAATTCAACAGCATGAACAAGTCAGCTACAGCATATAATTCAGATCAGATAATTTAACTTTTTGACCAAAGCTAAAGGAAAGTAGTCTACTAAGGAGCTTTGATGACGCAAAACAGAAAAAGCCAAAAGGCGTCTGGACTACTGACATTTCTTTTTCTAGAAAATACCCAGCTTTGGCACCTGGAATATTCGAAAACTAACAAAACAAGGGAACATTTACACACGTGGCAGCAGAAATGGGGGGTACTTAAAAATTGCATCCTGGGACTGTGCGAAACAGTATGCAAGGGAATACAGAAGAAACTGAATACAGGAGATGTGGTGCTGTCCTCATGGTATTAGAAAGACAGCGCACATCCTGGTGAAACTGTGGCTTTTATACTATCAAAGGAAGCTCGAAATCAGTGTAAGACGTCTTTTACAATCAAGCTTCAGATTTTGGATAAGAAGGGATGGCCTAAATACAAAGATAGATACTGACAACAACGACTTTGCAGAGGTCATGAGAAAACACAGACTTTGGACAAGGGACACATGGACACAGCTGGAGGAATATTCATAAACTCGTGAACTTGAAATCAACATGTTATATATGGTAGTAGGTTTCTATATAAACTAATTCATAAAGCAACAATGATACTAGGAGACCACATAGAAGAAAATCAGATTTGTTGCATGTGCACAATATAAAAAAAAGAAGTTTAGATCATCACTAGTACGAAATTACCAAAGCATGGTGGGAAATCATGTTGTGCGCTTTCAGCTGAATGTCCTGATGACGTCAATAATTCTCATGTGGCCATTTTATTCTATTCAATTTTCCTTCAGAAGTAAATCAATGACACGCAAAGAGTGGCACACTAAAGCACAGAAGCTTCATCTGTGTTGAGCAATGATGCTTTCCTGTCTAAATATAAAAATAGGTTTGAGACACTTATTCACACTAACCTGAAATGTTTAATATCAGTGTTGAAAATTTAAGAAATTTTTTTTCAAATGACAAACTTACTTACTTAGTCGTTCCACTTCTACTCTGGGGTGTAGAGCTTTGCCACAGAGAACACCATACCGTGCTATTGACGATCTTCCTCTTGGCTTGGTTCCAATCTAGTTCTCGGACCTTCAGGGATTGTATAAATATTGCCCTCCCAACGAACTCTAGGTCAGTCTGGAGGTCTTAATCCCAGGCTTTTGATTTCCCATATTAGTCGGGGTATCTGATCTTCTTCCATTCAGCATTCATGGTAAACCATCGTAGTTTGGGACTGTTCTAATTGGGTCTGCAGAGGCTGGGTTTTGAGGCCTTGCCGTATCGTCTGGTTGAGGACCATGTCTCTTCTTGTTTCTTCAACCATCTTCCTCAGATACCTCATTTCTAAGGCTTAAAGCTGACTTTTGAGAGTTGTAGTCATTGCCAATGACTCGCATCCATATCAAGGATGGAACACTGATAGAGCGGTGTACAGCCATTTTCGTCCTCTTGCCAATCTCGTCTTTGCTTAGGAATACTCGATTCAATGCCTGAAAAAGTATACCAGCTGCCGCTCTTCGGGTAGCCAACTCTTCTTTGATGCCTCCCTTCCAGTCTATGATAGCTACAGGGTATTTAAAGTGGTTGACCTGTGTTGCACGATTCTTTTGGCTGCCACTTCTGTTGGTGTATGTGTGGGGGTTGTATGACAGAGACAGTGCAACTGTCTCTCACAGCTGACAGTGTTGACGTCAGCAATGTTGGGCTTACTAGCAGTGGCCGACAGTGTTTAATATGTGAGCGAATGTCATGGGTTCTTTAGGTTTTTAAACGTCTCATGTAAACCCACACAACAGTAACGTTAGGTCAGGAAACAGACCAACGGGTAAGACGAATTAGTTTTCAACTTATACACAGTTTATTTACGACAGTAAAGTTGACATCATGGACAACAGATCACAGCAAATCACAAGGTATGATAGTAGGTATAATCCATAGATAAATTGAGGGCAACACCAGCAACTTATCGTAAATCGACATAGCATACAATCCGTCAGAAAGTTGAGTGCATCACCAGCAACTCATCATAAATGGTAATAATATATAATCCGTCAGAAATTGATTGCATTAATAGCAATTCATTATAAATGGTAATAGCCGGTATAATCCATGGCATTAATAATATATTGAATCTCTTCCCTTCAAAAAACACTCTGGACACACTAGCCAGAATGTAAGAACCGTCTCGAAGCTCTGCCAGATACCTGATGACCGAGATTATTGTTTCTCAATACAACTCAGTACATCTTCACTCAAGCGCGAACTAACAGCTTGAGATGTGAGCTCAGATCACCCGTATCTCTCCCCCAACTACTCAGAACATCTGAACACTTCCTTTATGTTTAAAAAACTAACACATACTCAGTTGAGCTATGTTCAAGCACCCAAATAAAAAATCATCTCATAACTTTAAACGTGCTTACAAGCGTGTCTATAAAAAATCAGACCCGTACATAAAAATCCCAAACACTTAACTCCCACTCAAAAACATGACTTAACAACCTGCTCCATGAATGGTTCTCCCTGCATAAAAAGCCTTTTTCCTTCTCTTGAGATCACCATGAATTTTGTTTTGGAGCTGCTGATAGCCATCTTTCTCTTCTACAGTTCTTCCTTCTAGACTTGCAGGTTGGATGGAAGATGTGCCTCTGATTTAGTAATCCTGGCAACAACGTCTGAATTGCCAGCTCCGAAATACAGACTGTCTCATCTTCCAGTACCCCACTGAATACTTTTTGGTCCTTTCCATACATACTTTGGTGACTGTTATGGGTGTGTTCGTTTTAGAAGGATTTGTCGATTTCGACACGTTGAGTGAAATCGACAGTGTGAGTGAACTGTCAGAATTATAGAGAAAATAATGTGTGAAAATAGGGTGAACGTATGACAATCTGGAAGAAGATTCTATTATAGGTATCTCTTTTTCCAAGCCCACAACTCACTTATGCAGTCTTACGAAACACCCGCTCTCTCTTCTTTCTCACATCCAAATAGAAAATATAGTAAGAGCTAAATATGCATGGAGAAAGGTCATGAACAGCGCGTTAACAAAGGTTAAAATTTATTAAAGTTCTCTTTAGCTTGTACAGAAGGAAAATAATAAAATTTCAGCAATTGATAATAATTGATCAAATAACATAGTTAACAATTATATCAATTCATACTTCAATGAACAAAACCAACAAGAAGGCCTCATTCATACATAAAAAGAAAAAAATCCACCAAAACCCTCCTGTATAACACCAACAAAATAAATAAACAGAGTTACAATCCTTCAGCTGCGTGTGAGAAATACCAAATAACACAGTCAGTGTCTTTCATGAGCCGGGTTCACACAAACAACAAGATAGGTTGTAGATTAACTCTATCTATATTCTGTGTCTATATTTGGACCACTATTACAAGCAAAATCCGTACTGACCAGTAGACATAACAAATCGAGGTCAACTCCAGGCAACTTTCTGTATGCGCTCTTATCCGGCGCTGAGAAATATAACAGGCGTGTCTCGTCTACGGAACTCGATGTGCAAATCAGGTGAGTGATAAGTGTAAATCAGTGTTAATGGACGCCACCGCTGATACCGCTATGTTCATTGATATCAGTGGGGAATAGAAGAGTCTGTCTGATATAGATATATGTATGTATACGCCCACACAGCGCTACATTATATAAATATTGGTTGCTGCTGTCACTATGCCTTGACTATTCAAAGTGGGTGTGTATTGGTGCATTCTTTCATCACAGCACAGTAACACACATAGAAGCCATGTAGCGTAGAACGACTGGTGATGGTTAATGAACAGTTTTATTAACGCTACACACACAGTCATGATGACACAGACGAAAATTACGCATACAGTACAAAGCATAGGTAAGTCAAATCATAAGTTCAAAACACCCCACAGAGCTCCATTATAAATCGTGGTGCACTTCTCATCGAACATGCACAATAGCAAAATCCCTCAAAGACTGCCTTCACCGCAGTTATAAATATGGCCTTATAAAGTCGATAAGTCTCCGACTCTTAAATGTCTTCTTCATAGAGCTCAATTACAGAATCATAGTGCACCCCTCATCGAACGTGCACAATAGCTAAATCCCTCAAGGACTGCCTTCATAATAGCATCCTAATAGCTCCATAAACTTCTTACTGCAGTTAATATCAAATACGGCCTGTTCAAAATCCTGGCCTTTATAATAGTTCCATAAACATCTTACCGCAGTTAATTCAAATGCGGCCTGCACAAAATCCTGGCCTTCATAATAGTTCCATAAACATCTTACTGCAGTTAATTCAAATGCGGCCTGTACAAAATCCTGGCCTTCATAATAGTTCCATAAACATCTTACTGCAGTTAATTCAAATGCGGCCTGTACAAAATCCTGGCCTTCATAATAGTTCCATAAACATCTTACTGCAGTTAATTCAAATGCGGCCTGTACAAAATCCTGGTCTTCATAATAGTTCCATAAACATCTTACTGCAGTTAATTCAAATGCGGCCTGTACAAAATCCTGGCCTTCATAATATGTAACACATAAAGACTATTCAATACAGTCCGTTACAAAAGTCTCCATCGAGACGCACATGGCAAAAACACTCTAAACATCTTTACCGAACACTGGTCGGGAACACACACTTAGAAAAACACCCTCTTTGACTTCACTCTGTCAACGCCAGAACCCCACTCCAAGCGGTCACACACAAAAAAACTCCCGCCTAAACAGTCACGGGACTTCGCAGTTCACCACCGCTCAGTCCCTTCCACGGACTAGCCGTGCGAACTATTTACAGTTCTAACAATACAGACCAGCGCTCATAACGCTATCTGTACACTATGACCTCTATCAATATTTGTTAACCCAATTCATCGTTAATCAAGTATACAAGCGATGTAACCCTTAGTTTACTGTGACCAACCCATATACAAAGTATCACCTCCCTTTTTAACCTTAACATCTTACCACCACCCCCGGATAAAAAATGATTTATCATTTTTTTAACAAACACTACATCAATGAAAAATGAGGGGTCAGCTAAACTCTAAAATACTCATACCAAAAATTAGCTTATGTTAAGGTAATAATAATACACGGACAAAAAATATAAGCAAGTGTACAATAAAACAAATTATGCACAATAATTTGCTAAGTACATTAAATAAACAGTTTCAAACAAAGTTAGCTATGATCACTGTAGAGCAAGTAGTATACAACAAATAGAAAGTAACAGATAAGATCAAGCAAAAGAGGCATGATCAACATCAAAAATCAGCAATGAAATCAATATAGTAACAAAGATCCATAATCCCATATGATAACAATCAAGTAAATCAAATCCTTACATTCAACTAGATAGAACCTACATAAAAACTACCTCATACCAAACCATATAATTAACATAACAATCCTAAAGAAGGAAGTATAAGAAGTATAAGGAGTAAACGTATACAAATAGAATTAAGTGACACCAAGATGAACCATAGAAGCATCACGAAAGTATAAACTGCTTCAAAAGAAATGAAGTGAAACGAAGAATCATCCGAAAAGAAAGAAGAAAATTCAAGAAATGAATGTATAGAATAAGTAGTAATACATCCTAATAACTATCTAAACAAACATTGTATTGTAAAACAAATACAATCATGACAGAAAATCATCGAACAGAAAGACATAGTATATATATATATATATTAAACACTAACGAAGGATATAACTAGATAATGCATAATAAATAATTTAACCAAATTACAACACTTATTCATAATAAAATGAAATATCACAGGCATCACACACAAAAAAGTGTGATTTGTAAAAACACAAATATCACAATCTCAAAAGAAAAAAAAAATTATTATCTTTTTCTCTTTTTTTTTTTTTTAATGTGGAAATATCAATATATTATTACACCTAGTGTACAATTAAGCACTGAACACATAAAAAATACAATACTTTCACAAAGAAAAACAAATACATTCTCCAAAATTACAATACAAAAAAGTTTCTTAATCGTTAAGTTAAATAAAAATAGTATTTTAAATTTTTACAAGTTTCAACCACTAATTAACAAATCAAAAGTGAAACGAGCTTTTAACAAAATGTGAGACATAAAGATATATTCCCATCTCTAAGTAAACACAAATGAGCACCTACAAAAAACCACACTATTAACATTATACCAACTTGCACATATAAACATAACATTATTTCTCATGAAAAAGTGTTTAAGTCAGACTACTAAATTCTTCAAACAAATAATAGTATCTACTATCTCTGACAATTCTACATGTTATAATTTTAGTTCCAAAATAACATTTCACAACACAACAATTTCTTCATATAACCTCTGTATAAGGTAATATATTAACTACACATGGAGTCCAATACGAAAAAGAAAAAACAAATTTAGTAACCAAAAAAAAACTCTCTGAAAGCGACTAACGCATAGTCACAACCAATGAGTTGTGCTTAGGGCTGACAATCTCATTATGTATAAAACTACCACAACAATTAGTCCTGCAAAATCATATCAATGTTTTGATGTATCAATTTCACAACAGACCACATATGGTCAAACATAATATGAGCAAATGAAATAGTCTTCAGACTAGTGTATGTAAATACAAAAAATCCATAATTTCATCAACAACAAAAAATAACAATCAAAGACAAGTCAATACAAAATGAAATGTTACAATTCATTACAATGATAATACGTACAATATTTATCAACAATACAATTATTTAAATAACCAGATAGAGTACAAATAATGCATAAATATAGACATACACACTATCCAATGTAACATTATACAATACAATCATATTATTCTATACAATAATACATTATCCTAAAAAAAAATCAAGTATAAGAAACATTGTAGCAATCAATTCCTAAAGAAAAAAAAATAGGTCAGAACTCCGCTCCTCGATGGTATTTTATAAACCGCACGGAGTGACATCAAATAATACTGGGTCAACATGTTGGCTGGGTTACGCTTGATTGAGCACACGGTCGTAAGGTAACAAACATTTCTGTCACAGGTAAAGGAAAAACAGGCACGCTGACCTTTATCGCACAGCTGCTACTGTTTGAAAAATACAAATGAAAATCTTCATTTTAATCAACTGTAAGATTATCATGAAAAACGGATAGGTTAAACGCACAATTACCTATACCCGTGGTTATGAAAACCTCTGGTCTTCATATGATGTCACCAACTCTTCCTTCACACATAATATACAACCCAGGAGGCTTGGGTCAACCTGACCGAAAATGACGGTCATCACGCCAGTAGTAGGCTGAAATAAAGTGACATACACAACAACGAGATTCTCTCTCGTAATCCAAAAAACATAGCAATAGTAGTACTTGGGACATCAATAGTTACTGTTACTTTATTTACTACCAATGACTTTGGGATTTTGTTGCACACAGTTAACCTGGTTATCCGTAGTAATATTTTGAGAGTTATTATCTCTATTACCATTCCCCTTATCATTCCATTTGCTCTGCCTAGGACTGCAGTTAGCATTGTTATGCTTAACATATCTTCTAGGATAGAAGTATCTAGTAAATGAATCTTGTTGACTCCTAGAATAATTATTACCAAGTTTGTAATCTTTAATGTAACTATTCCTACCATAATTTCTCAACTCTTCAGAATCAATCTTTTGAGATCTGTTAGACTGTCTGGAAAAACTACCATTTAATGGGCTTCCCTGGTACAGTCTAACATTATGGTTATCTCTTTTACCAGAACTGTTGTTATTCCTTTCTGTGTTAACATGCTTATCTGCTGTATCACACTGCCTATATTGTGTATGACAAGCAGTGGAACTCATAAAATCCTTATGGTTACCAACATGATATTTGTTATATTTATTACCAGAATTAGATATTACACATGAAGTATCTTTGCTGGTCTGACGCCAATAGCCATTAATCTTCAATGTAGCGTCTTCCGTACGTGGGAAATTATATCTGCCACGCCGAGATTTAAGTCCATCATGTTCCATTTTCGAATTCGCAAAGAGTGTATAGGGCAGGCTCTTTGCTTGTTTATAAACAACCTTCTGTCTACTATTGTCAATGTTAACAGTAGACAAATCTTTGATGCCCAAAACAACATCTATCAAAACATTCACCCTTGTTCTCAGTTCAGTAATTTCAGCAATATTAAGAGAGATCTCTTCGCTTAGTTTCTTATTTAAGTTATCAAATGTCATAACTTTGCGTCTCTCTTCTGTAAGTAACTTCTCAATCTTAATCACTTTCCTTCTCTGCACCGTTAACTCTTCTAACCTCTGCTTATCATCCTTTTCCTTATTTGCATTCAACTTTGTTAAGTTCATCTGAAGTTTCTCAGTGTCACTATCATGACTATCTACAAGCTCATGAGTCTTCTCTGTAGATACCAAATACTTTTGTTTAAGTCGGTGACTAACAATCACATTGTCACTCAATAAGCCAGTAAGTGCTTCACTTACATAAGTTTTCACATTTCTTGGCTTGAACTTTTAATTTCTCGTGTATTTGTTTCTTTTCCTGCTCTTTTCGAGTGAAATTACCTATTACGCTATTCATATGTTCTATCTGACCTTCCAAGTCCTTTACTCTATTGCATTCTGAGTCTAATGCTGTTTTCACACAAGAAAACTCCAAGTTTGATTTATGCAAATCACTTGTGAGTTTAGATACTGTTTCTTGTAGTTTTCTCTTCTCAGCTATATCCTGCAAGATAATCCCTCTTTCCTGAAGCGCACTGTGTTTGATTACTTTTATTCGCTCCTTCTCTTCTAATTCCTTTTTCTGATCATCCTGCATGTCATTGCGGATTATGTTGTGTAAAACCTCATGCACAAAATTGTATCTAGCCTCATCATAATTGTACACAAACGAACGCAGATATTCTAACACATCCGCCAAATCTCTAGCCAAGATAACTTGAGGACCTGACGAAAAGTCATCGTTAGCAAAAACCGACAAGGCTTCTACCACATTAAACAAAAAACCATCCAGCACGTATTTCTGAATTGCTGGGCCTCGTAATCCATCATAATATTTAGCTTCTTCATATAAATAATTCAACACTGGCGTCATATCGTCTGTAGCCATATCACACTCCATGTTAATTCAATCACTGAGTGATTATAATTATTACAAGTTTATGTCAATATATGGTATAAACTTTTGAATCAAGATAAAGTAAGTCAGTACTATGTCACATGAGCAACAATCAATTATGCATTAAATCTCATAACAATACGCTATCAATATGCAATACTCAATAGAACAAATAATGACAACTGGAAGGCTTGAGAACATCATACAGAGACACAGTTTTCACACAAAAAATCACTTATCTTGTAAGTAGAAAACCGTTCCGTTCTTTCTCTGTTACCACTGATGAGCATCAGACAACACACCATAAGCACACTCCCTTGTTGAAAGTTACTGGAACAGCACTGGACTCGTCGTCAACTGTTACCTCTGGCACTTGATTCGTCAACTGTCACCTCTGGTACTTGATACAGAATAAAATAGGAAACTTGACTGCTGCAAATATGTTATAGGAAGCATGTATACATTAGACACATCACTGTGTTACCGATCACAGGTTACCAGCGACACCAAACTGTCTGTACGCAATGCAGGTGTCAATAAGGCTTGAAATGTTTTACTGCCGACTCATTTAAGCTGTAAATAAGCACACTTGATAGGGCGACCAACACAGGTAAATCTGAACTGGGTTCTAAATCGAAGCTCCGCCCACACAGGGCTAACTACTGTTACAGATGAGAAAATCCTTAGTGCATACGCCACACTCAAGGCATACTAAATACAGGTCAAGGTCTGGTAGAAACAATCTTACCATGTGAAATCATGAGCCTTGCGCCCCAAAGGTATGCTGATATTCATGAGTCTACTCCATAAACAATTGATGAAATCCTTTGAACGCGAATTTTGCGGGTTTTAAATTCCAACTTTACTGAAAACCACACTGATAAGTATAGAATTATTATCAGTAGGTAATTGAAGAGTCTGTCTGATATAGATATATGTATGTATACGCCCACACAGCGCTACATTATATAAATATTGGTTGCTGCTGTCACTATGCCTTGACTATTCAAAGTGGGTGTGTATTGGTGCAATCTTTCATCACAGCACAGTAACACACATAGAAGCCATGTAGCGTAGAACGACTGGTGATGGTTAATGAACAGTTTTATTAACGCTACACACACAGTCACGATGACACAGACGAAAATTACGCATACAGTACAAAGCATAGGTAAGTCAAATCATAAGTTCAAAACACCCCACAGAGCTCCATTATAAATCGTGGTGCACTTCTCATCGAACATGCACAATAGCAAAATCCTTCAAAGACTGCCTTCACCGCAGTTATAAATATGGCCTTATAAAGTCGATAAGTCTCCGACTCTTAAATGTCTTCTTCATAGAGCTCAATTACAGAATCATAGTGCACTCCTCATCGAACGTGCACAATAGCTAAATCCCTCAAGGACTGCCTTCATAATAGCATCCTAATAGCTCCATAAACTTCTTACTGCAGTTAATATCAAATACGGCCTGTTCAAAATCCTGGCCTTTATAATAGTTCCATAAACATCTTACCGCAGTTAATTCAAATGCGGCCTGCACAAAATCCTGGCCTTCATAATAGTTCCATAAACATCTTACTGCAGTTAATTCAAATGCGGCCTGTACAAAATCCTGGCCTTCATAATAGTTCCATAAACATCTTACTGCAGTTAATTCAAATGCGGCCTGTACAAAATCCTGGCCTTCATAATAGTTCCATAAACATCTTACTGCAGTTAATTCAAATGCGGCCTGTACAAAATCCTGGCCTTCATAATAGTTCCATAAACATCTTACTGCAGTTAATTCAAATGCGGCCTGTACAAAATCCTGGCCTTCATAATATGTAACACATAAAGACTATTCAATACAGTCCGTTACAAAAGTCTCCATCGAGACGCACATGGCAAAAACACTCTAAACATCTTTACCGAACACTGGTCGGGAACACACACTTAGAAAAACACCCTCGTTGACTTCACTCTGTCAACGCCAGAACCCCACTCCAAGCGGTCACACAAAAAAAACTCCCGCCTAAACAGTCACGGGACTTCGCAGTTCACCACCGCTCAGTCCCTTCCACGGACTAGCCGTGCGAACTATTTACAGTTCTAACAATACAGAGGAAGTGGAGGGGAACTGCGGTAAGACGTGGAATACAATGGATGGGTTTGAAAAAAAATCGAAAAAAGGTAATTCGTCTTACGAGGACAAAAGACAAAGAAAATAGTCTACGTTACGGCCACAAAGCCTTCGTCAGGAAAGGAAAGAAAGTGACGCTATCTGTACACTATGACCTCTATCAATATTTGTTAACCCAATTCATCGTTAATCAAGTATACAAGCGATGTAACCCTTAGTTTACTGTGACCAACCCATATACAAAGTATCACCTCCCTTTTTAACCTTAACAGTGAGGTCTGGTTTTGAGATCTTATGGTGACTGAGCACTCGGTTAAGAATACAGTAAGATGCTTCCAATTAGGCTGGTGAAGCTGCGCAGATTGATATACTGGATGTCACTATGCTCTGACTTTTACTAAATAGGCGAGTAGAAAACCACTACTGCTCAATACGACGTCAGATTTGCTGTAGCTGGTTATGACTGCATGAGCTTAAGTTTCCATAGAGGGATATGTGAAGAGAGTTGCAGTTTCAGGTATTAGGTGACAACTATTGGAGCTAGTTGTTTGCTGGAACCGTGAGGTAGAGGAGAATGTTACATTCCTCGACTAGGATCCTGCTGCTGCAGCAGTGGGGTACCCTGGAACCCGAGATGACGAGAATTAGGCAACACAAAATCTAGTCTTGTGCCCACCATTGCCTGTCTAATTTGGTCATCTACAGGCAAGTAAATTGTACGAGTGCACTAAATGTTGTTGTTGTTGTTTTTAAAAGGGGATGGGTAGATAGCGGGCACTTAACAGCTGACCATTATTGCCTCTTCTCGTTCCATCATGGTCTACCCTGTTCAACCTGAAAATTGGTTATAATCGGGGTATTTAGTGTCATTTTATTTAATAATTTTGTGTTACGTTTAAATAACTATTGTCTTTTGCAGTTGCTGGTTTTAATTTATATTAGTATTTGTCATTTTATTTTCAGTTTTGTATTGTATATAGATAACTATTGTCCTTTGCACTTGGTTTTAATTTGTATTATTGTTTTTTTTTAATGAGTAAACTAATCAAGATTTATAGTCTACAAGGAGACGCTAACCCCAGCCACCTGCAAGCGCGTGCTTTCACAGGTGCTCGGGTCGCTCTGCTTACAAGCGTAATCTCGAGTAACATAAATGTTATTTAGACTCTCCATCAAAAGGCAAAGAGACATGGAAAATTCCCAGAATAAAACATAATATTATCTCCCGCTAACTGACATTAGAAAGCGACGGCTATCAAGGGCCACTACCAAGGTACGAACGAACTAGAGGTTCTCTCCCCTGGACTGAGATAAAAGAGCTACCCGGCTTTCAGAGGGCAGCCGAGCCGCTCAACTACACCGGTCAGAATCAAAGAATCTAATACTCGGTCAGTGGTCAAAACACTGTTACGAGCAAAAGAGCAGTCCCGAACTGGCAAACACCAGGTGCATCTTATGTAATATTACCACAATCTGACGATCGGCTGGGTCACTAAGAACCGATCGATGCATTTATAATGTGGGACAGAAGCGAAATCAAACTCGCCCCGCCGTGGGGTGGGTGCTGAGCGGGGAATAACAGGGCTAAAAAGACGACAAGAAGAATTAAACGAACGTGTAAGTGCGTATAGCCGGTGACACCAGAGAAATTAAAATAGTAAGGAAACTGGGACGGATTGAAAAATACAAATTATCAGTCGCTTTGTCACTCCGTCAGGAGTATGAAACGTTAAGGTGACAGAATATCATCCTGTCTTACAACAGTGTCTTGTAGAAACTCTGTTGAGCATGGATCAGAGAAAGAACAAACTCTAAAGAAAAACAGCAATTTAAAAAATCAGCGCAATGAAGTGATGGGAGGTAATGGGCGTTATTTCAATAGGGGGTGCAATTTATTTTCAAGACTGTAATGTGTGACTTTTCCGTAATTTTCCGAAAATGTGTAATGAAAAAATTGCAATATGGTGGAAATTTGTCACGGACGAATGTAACGGCGCACTAAGAAAATTATTTACATATTGAATTACATGATGTAAAATGTAGAGAAGCAGATGTGCCATGAGACCATCATTCATATGAATTATCGCTTCTTGCAAAGGGACCAGTTCGAGTGGTCAAAATAAAGAGAGAAAATGGAACTAGAACTGGCATACCCTCAGGAAACAACCAAACAGTAAAACCATGACTGTAACCCATGGTCTTCAGTGTGGTCCCTTATGAAACATCCTATCCCAAGCCAGGAAGTTTTGTCGGAAATTTGCTTGTTTGTATTGTCAGTCCTTGTCCTCTTTATTCTTTCAAGTATGATCCAGTTTAATATTTTCTGTGGCATTGGTATTAGCATTAATCCTATGTACACTCTTTCAAATCTCTCCATCATAAATATGCTAATAAAAAAAATAATAACATGGAGAATGGCAGATACAGACGCTTTGGGTCGATGAAGCTGTTGCAAAGCAAATAATAATTACATATCTGGATATGGTCTGAGATTGAAGGCTCCGAGTAAACTTACAAATCAATAAATCAATTAATCATAATATCTCTCTTCTGCTCCATTTATATTTGTTTCCCAGTCACTTGTCCCATAACGTTTTTCTTATTCTTTGTTCATTCTCTTTTCTCTCTTCATCTGTTCTGTTTTTCAATCCTTTTATGCTGAGGTTCTTTACCTATATTTCTTTTCAATTCTTCTTTATCTCTTTCCATCTCTCTATTCCTGTTCATCCATCATCTTAAATCATGTATGTTCACCAATGTTGTTCCCTCATGCTCCTGACATTTTCCAGTGTTCTTTTTTTTTTTCTTCTTCTTCTTCTTCTTCTTCTTCTTCTTCTTCTTCTTCTTCTTCTTCTTCTTCTTCTTCTTCTTCTTCTTCTTCTTCCTTTTGTGCGACGTACGAAGCAAGGAGCCACCACTGCATTCACGTGCTCTTGTAGCAGTGTTTTCTGTGGCAGTTTGTTTTACATGTTGAGGTTGCCAGTCCCATGCACAACCTCATAAAAATGGCCTTGTACGACATGCCTGAGGTTACAGTAGTCCTGTTTTATCTTTGTCTCATCGGAGACCCTTAGAAACTACACGTGGCTTCTTCAGTGTCTGTCTTATCTTTTATCTCTTCCTGTCGTAATTTTTGATAAGATAGGTCTGAGATATTTATGGTCCTGTCCGAGCAGAGGTGATAGTGGTAACTATGTGAGAGTATGGTTAAGAAATAGTTTTCTTTTTCACGAGGTGATAGTGTAAGAGAAAAGCCAGTCTCTGGATTGAGTAATTTCTCTAATCCAGCCTATCATTACGATTATATTTAAATCAGACGCACTTCCTCTCCTTGTACCAAATACAAATTATACTGCACCCACATACACACAATTATGTGACAAATACGCACAAATGTGAAAACAAACTATGGATAACATATATGGGCAGGGGTTGACCAACACGATAGCTTAAGGTTTATTAAGTTTATTATCACTAGAAAAACCACAACATCAAGCATCTACATCAATAAAGAATACTTTACAGACAAAAAAATGTAATTAACCCAATAGGCTCTCCCCTCTTGTAAAGGAAACCAATGAAGATCCCCACAGAGGTAATTAACCCAAAAGATCAAAATTTAACAATGAGGTAGGGAATAGTCAATACTGGAAAATGACAAGTTCCTAATTTAATCTATCCCGTAAATACTCAGATTAGTAAGAAAAAAATAAGATTTGTATGCTGGTGGTAACACAAGAAAATAAGTTTCTCTCTTTCTGTTCATTCACTTCATTCATACAGTGACCACACTCATATTCGCTTACCCAATAGTTGTTGCAGTCATTCCATGGAAATAAACTCTAACAGGTACTAAGACTATACAGAGTCAGATTCTTTGCCAATTTCAGCCCCAGACTATCCTGGTTGCTGATTGCTAATTTCAGGTAGTCGCTGAAGTTGGAGTGTTAATTATATTCCTGGATAATTCTCTTATCGCTGCAGTTAGTTGGTTGGAATAAGTCTTCCATGTGGCGGTCACCTTCATAGGAATAAATATTCGTATTTTTTTTGCGGTGTTATCTAGCCTCTGATGGCTAAGACACTCTGTGACGTGATTAAAAAAAATTAAAGGATAATAATCCTCGGCTTCTCTCTGAGGTGATGGCCGAGTATGAACAGTTAGTTCTCTTGAGTGTAACCCCGTGAAAAAACTACTGTCATGGGTCAGATAAATGAGTATATAAATTCTGCCACAGCAGGCTGATAATATTTATATGAAAAAATATTCTTGGAATGTTCTGTTCCAGTTAAAGGTTATATAATTATTGTTGGTTTTCTTGTTTTGACTTCTCTTATAAATGAAGAAGGTGGACCGCACAGGGGTCACAACACGAAGATTCGACAACAACAATCTCTGGATGCTTATAAGACCATAAGACCACTAGATCGCAGGGATATGATCAGCCTAGATTTAAGGAAGAAAGGCAAATATTTATCCATAATTAATATCATATCTTAACACGCGTTAAGGTAAGACCTCTTTAACCACTCTGTTAATAAATTAGATTTTAAACCACAAGTGTCTAGCTTAACTTATCGCTTTTAACGCGTGATAGAAAAACTAAGTCATTTACAAACTTACACATAATGTATTAGGGATAAATATACTCCGTCAATTTTCAAACACCTATCATCTTATTAGTTAATTAAAACAACTCTTACTGGGTGCTAGCGAGTAATTAAATTTACGTTACAGCTGGAAAAATTTAGCTATATGTTATTTAGTACGCTATTTAATTAACACAGAAAATCCCAGTTAAATATAATGAAAAACTTTAACATGTAAGATCACGAAAAATACTAATATATATTTACCGCAAAGCAGAAAAAATGAAACTCTCTCCACGAATCTTAAGTAATTCACTATGTAAAAGGCTCTACGATATCGAGCTAGATTATTTCAAAAAATTCCTGAAGCGACTGATAACTGAGTAGATGGGCATATATACTGACATAGCGCAATATCACTGGCGAATGACGAAATTCACGCCTTTGCCGATCAACGAGGTTCAGCGGGGAGTTCTTACCTGATAAAGGATTTCTCCGTTCGCTTTGTTACCCAGTGAATCGACATCAAAAGCTCCTAATCTCACGACTGTCGCTCTCTCTTAGGGAACTTCAAAAGCCATTGCCTCGCCCGTGTTTCAGGGACGATGCGCTGTCATGATGTCCTAATTTTGACAGCTCTGCGTTCATCGAGCTTCAAGTAAACGTACTTGGCCCGTCCCCTTTTGAAGGAATGACAGTCAGAGATCTGAATAGCTGTTTTGTCAGCACGTGGAACAAGACAAGTAGGCGTGGCTAAACTATGCGTTAGACAGATAGCGAGAAAGGCATGGCTAATGCGTAACAAACGTGCAGTCTAATTAGGGAAGCAAAGGTGGGAAACCACGTTGAACGAGTTGGTTGATTGAAATGAGGGGAGCCGGTGGGAATCAAGCGAACTGGTCAATGTAGTCCATTCTCATAACCTGTCACACTTCCCTGTTTCCTTCCTACTGTCTTCCCTTATCTAATTTCTATCTTCTTCTCTTTCTTCTATATCTTGCAGTCTTTCTCTGAGGTATTTTCTCTATACTTCTGGTAAAGTTGGTAGTCATTTCCGGTCAGCCATGTGATTCTAATCAGGCTGCACTTGTTTTTATTTTCCATTCTTATTTTTTTACTTAGTTCTCTTTTTTCCGTTCTGTTTATGATCGTCTGTCCCTGACGATGGCCTGGTGTCCGCAACGTAGGTTTTTTCTGGTCTTTTGTAGCTGTAAGATGTATTACCTTTTTTCTCCCCCTCCCTGCACCGTCTTTCTAAAAAGTCCCTCTCTCTCTCTCTCTCTCTCTCTCTCTCTCTCTCTCTTTCTCTCTCTCTCGCTCTCTCTCTCACTCACTCTCTCTCTCTCTCTCACTCACTCTTTGTACCCTTCCTTATCTATCACTTTCTCTCATTCCCACCCTCTCTTTGAGGGCCTGGATGCCAAATTCTTAACCCTTCGAAAATAAAGTTCGTTCGTTCGTTCGTTCCTCTCTTTATACCTTTCTGATCCTACCCTCTCACTCACATGACTTCAATCACCTGAACGTATCAATGATCACACTGAAATTTAATTACACTTCTCCCCAAATCAAACACTCTTCCCCTGAGGCATTCTATTCGTTTTACCGGAATAGTTGGAAAGATCAAATCATGTGCTCTGGGATGCAGAGAACCGCACGGTAATTCCATTAATCATGTTTGACAAGTTGCACACACCGGCAATAATGGCTCTAACGTGGTTACATGTAGGAACAACTCTCAGTCAACACACACACACACACACACGCACACACACTCACGCACACACACGTGTATGCGCTATATATATATATATATATATATATATATATATATATATATATATATATATATATATATTTATATATATATATATATATATATATATATATATATAACAATGACATCAGATGATAGATGTGACACAGAGATGAAGAAAAGGATCGCTATGTCCAAAGACGCCTTTACTAGGATGAGCAGCGTAATGAAACACTGAAACATCACCATAAGCACAACAATTCGCTTACTAAGGGGCTACGGGTGGTCCGTTCTTTTATATGGATGCGAATGTTGGACAATGAGTAAACAAATGGTGAAAAAACTGGAGGCAGCGGAAATGTGGTTTTTGAGAAGGATACTGAGAATTTCGTGGACAGAGAACAAAACAAATGCCGAGGTATTGACAGCGGCGGGTGTTAATAGATCGCTCATCAAAACCATCAGGAAATGACAAATGAAATTTATGGAACTTATTAACAGAAGAAGAGGAGTGGAGGAATTAGTCTTATGTGGGAAAATACCAGGAAGAGGAAGGCAGAGTGTCAAAGAAAAACTACTTACACTTTGGATTTTATGAATACTTTCATACACTTAGCTCAAACCACTAGGGGACGACCATAGCATACAGTAGCTGAAATTAATTAACCAATAACACCCGAAACAGGTACAGTCCCTTTAATAAATACTGCACACACAGAAGGCATACACGGCTGGCAATACATATGAGAAAACAATGCAATATAAATGCCAATCTAGCTTGCCATAAACAACAACTCAATCTAACAGTAACATCATCACCGACATATTCTATCCAGTGAATAACACCATGAATTTCGCTCACCGGCAAACCCCTGTACTGTAGTAAAGCAATACTCAAATGCAACATAAATAATCATACATGGTCTACAGAAAAGCCGTTCGAGAAAACTTCCACAACCCCTCGAGAAATAAGGCACTAATCCTGACCATATGAATAAATAGCAAGAACTATGACTCCAATGGCATCCAAATACTCCCAGCAAAACTGCTAACAAAGGGACAACGTCCTCCCAGGACGACGGCCATCACCTCTAATCATTTGCGCCAAAAGTGTTATATCCTCTTCCGTTCTGAGTCACCTGACCAGACGGGTTTTTATTCTATCGATGTTGTCACTCCCCAGCGTGACAAACTTAATATTTCGGCGAATGTCTATACTGTGACATCCAAACCCCCCCCCCCCCCCCCCCCCAAGAAAGAAAACGAAATTTCTTCCACCGGAGGAGTCACGCTCAATCCCCTTTGGAGTATGAAAGAACACAATGCCGAGACGGCACCTCCTCATCTACCTAGAGAATGCCAAAGTTGTCCAACACCATTGTCGTTCATGCCTTCTCACCCAATGGACTACATACAAACAGACATGAACCAAACACCAAAGGTACTGACAGTCGTGAAAAATCACAACGACTGTCCTACCCTGGTCTCTCACACACAATGCATTTTATGTTTCAGTAATACCGAAGCAAACATCAATAATAAGACATCATCTCATCGTATAAACAATCCTTTTCTACACAATATAGACATAGGTATCTGATAACATGATTCGTACATAAGTTGAGTACAACTACAAACATATTGCCTTTATGGCATCATGTCATATAAATCATATACCATAATATATCTTCATAAACATCAACTGTAATGATTATAATACATTTCTTACATAGACCATAATAAATACTCTCTTCAAATGTTCCTGTCCCCCACCAACCTCATAACCTGGACAGGACATCTGTCACAATGTTATGTACACCCTGAATTGGTACAATCGTAAAGTTGAATTGCTGCAGCAATAATGCCCAGCGTGTCAACTTCGCACTGGTGAATTTAGCCGACTGCAAAAATAGCAGTGGTTTGTGATCTGTTTGGAGGAAAAATGCGCGCCCAACAGATATCGTGCCAGCTTAGACACCACCCAGACAATCGCAAGGCACTCTCTTTCAATTGTAGAGTATCTAGTTTCTGCTGTCAACAACTTTCGACTAACATACATTGTAAAGTATAACATGTCATAGCATAAACATGCATTGCAAGGAATCTCACAATCTTTACAAGTTTACAAAACACTCATATTCATATCAAAAATGGTACTGAGGGCATGGGTCAGACTCTAAGGTTCGGTTCAGGTCAACCGAAACATCTTTACTGAACACAAACCCGAAATCTAACCCTAGCTATTGCTGGATTATTAGCAGATGGTTCTGAAGCAAGGACATATGCTTCTGCCTAACTGCCTTACGCGCACTCTACCCATTCGCAAAAGTCACCCGTGCCATTTTGGTATTGTCGCGCAATGACACTACCTCACAAATCTAACCGGCGCGACCTCATCAAACACTCTTCTGAGTGTGCGCCAACTAGCACTCAGGGGAACGTTACGCACCCAAACTGTGCGATCATTAGCTTTCGGAACCTCTTATAAGTTCCTACTGCTCCTAATCAAGTCATTTGGTACTTGCCGCGACCCGCATCTACGATGTACCGTCTGGTCATCCCCCTTGAGAGTTTGGTGATGCTGAGCCTCTGCTCCAGCCAGACCCATAGCACAATGCACTCCGCGTACATTGCCGATGATTAAATCGGCAATCGGATCCTCAAGGACGAACGCGTTCACTCTACCCGAGAGGAACGGAGTGTCCACATTAATACTCGCCTGGCGGTAAGACTCAACTTTGCCCCCGAACGTGGTGCATTTTACAGTTTTACCTGTAAGACAGGAGTCGTCGATGCACGATCGACGCACCCCAATTGTGGTGCATCCAGTGTCCCTCAGTACCCGGACTGGTCTATTCTCCACCTTGCCTTCATGGAGAATCACATTGCCAGTCTCATGGACTGCCGATAGACATGATGCCGCATGCCCGCATTGAAGCACTACCCTCTCGTTCGCGTGGAACAGAGGGCGACACCCCGCACAGTCTTCACTATTGATTGTGTCCAACACAAACGCAGAATTCGCGTGTTCTATTGGGATGGGGCACCTGTCAGCGCAATGATTCTTGTCACCACAATTGGAACACATGCGCTCTTTCTTCTTCTCATTGCGTGTACTTTTGTTGGAGCTTTTCGATGACGAAGACCCCGTATCAGAGTCAGAAGATGGACTCTCTGAGGAACCACTCCTCTGCTTATGATGTTTGGTTTTATACCAAAATCGGTCTTCGTCTTGAGAGTCTTCGAAGCGTACCTGCTTTCGCGTTTGGCGCTCCCCTCTGTCGCTATAACTATCATATTGTTGGTTCTGCCACCTCGGCCGACCATTCCTATGAGATCAAAAATTCCCATAGCTACCTCTACGCGGCTGATAGGGGCTGGAAAGCTTCTCATACTTCTGCTCTTGGTCTCTGTCTGGCTGATTTCGCCAAGAATGGCGCTGAACTTTGCCGACACTGGCAACTAAGTCTTCTGACAGACCAGACTTCTGAATGGGTTTGCCCGGATGGGCAAGGACATAATGGTGCCCCAATTGGGCCATGGACTCAATGTCCTTCGGTTGCCGTTCCTGAAAGAATGCAACCAACTCGCTGGAACACGACTTGCCTCGCAGTACCAAGTCTAGCAAGCCACAATAGTCCTTAGTTATCCCCTCCATTTCGATCCATCTATTCAACAGAAGTTTGATCTTCGAGATAAAATCCTCGAAGTCCTGGTCTGCGCTTGGCATCGCGTTTTAAAAACGCGTCCGGTAGCCATCAGCAGTCAGACGGAACTTCCAGAGCAACCTTTCCTTTACTTTGTCGTAATCGGCCCTTTTCTCTAACGGGAGGCTATAGAAAGTCTCCATCGCAGGCCCCACTAGCAGCGTCGATAATAGAGATGGCCACTGATATCTGTCCGCCTTATAGGCCACACATTCGGCTTCGAATCTTTCAAGGAAGAAATCTAAGCTATAAATTGTATCATTAAAATTTGGCAGACGCAGCCTAAAGGGACGATGAGCCCTCCAGGAGTCGTGTTCTGACCACTCGCACCCACTTACCATTTCTTCAATTGTATTTCTTTATCAATTCTCATTCTCTCCTTTTCTAACTCTAATTCTAATTCTCTCTCCGTCTTCTTTTCTTGCAATTCGCCCTATATCTTCTTTTCTTGCAATTCTCACACTATCTTCTTTTCTTGCAATTCTCTCTCTATCTTCTTTTCTTGCAATTCTCTCTCTATCTTCTTTTCTTCCAGTTTTCGCTCTATCTTCTTTTCTTGCAATTCTAACTCCCTCTGTTTCCACTCGTTTTCTTCTTTCATCCTCCTTACTTGTAACTCCTTATCTTCTTTCATCTTCCTTTCTTGTAATTCAAATTCTCTTCTTTTTATCTCTAGCTGTTTTGCTCGAGCATCTCTTAAGGCATCCTGGTTCTCCTTTGATTGGAATTCTGCCTTGGCATAATCCAATAATTCTTTTCCTGTGTACCCAGCTTCCTAGCCTATCCGCATGAAACTATCAATGTCCATGATGTACACTCAGAATACTCACTCTTATCTTACTTACTTACTTAGTCGTTCCCCTTCTACCGTGAGGTGTAGAGGTTTGGAAGAGAGAGCGCCAGACCATTCTATCAGCTGTCTTCTTCCTGGCCTGGTTCCATTCTAGTCCTCGGTAATTCAAAGGTTGTCTAATGTTGTCCTCCCAGCGGACTCTAGGTCGTCCTGGAGGTCTGGATCCCTGGCTCTTTGTTTCCCATGCTTGTCGTGGTAGCCGATCTTCTCCCATTCTGCAGACATGGCCAAACCATCTTAGTTGGGACTGTTCTATTTGGGTCTGCAGCGGATGGCATTTTAGGCCTTGACGGATCGTCTGGTTGCGGACCATGTCTCTTCTTGTTACTTCAACCACTTTCCTCAGATACCTCATTTCTGAGGTTTGGATCTGGCTTTTGTGGGTTGTAGTCATTGCCCACGACTCGCATCCATATGTCAAGACTGGGACATAGGTGGAGCGGTATACAGCCATCTTCGTTTTCTTACCAACCTCTTTCTTGCTGAGGAATCCACGATTTATGGCCTGAAAAATTCTCCCAGCCGCTGCTTTTCGAGTGGCCAACTCTTCTTTGATGCCTCCCTTTCGGTCTATAATAGCTTCGAGATATTTAAAGTGGTCGACCTGCTCCAGGACCTGTTCTCCCAACTTAATCTGATGTTTTCTTTCTTCTCGTGATATCACCATGGATTTTGTTTTAGAGCTGCTTATGACCATCCCTCTCTTCTCCAGCTCTTCCTTCCAGACTTGCAGGTTGGATTGGAGATGTGCCTCTGATTTAGCAATCAGGGCAACATCATCAGCAAATGCCAGCTCCGAAATATAGACCTGTCTCATCTTCCAGTACCCCACTGAATACTTTCTTGTTCTCTCCTTACATGCCTTGATGACATCGTCCATAAGGAGTATGAAGAGGTAAGGTGATAGGATATCACCTTGTCTTACACCAGTGGTGGTCCTGAACTCTTCTGATTTATGGTTCGCTGTCCTCACATAATTTCTGCAAGACTTGTAGAAGCTCTGTATAGCATGAATCAGAGGTGCTGGAATATTCTTCTTTGCCAAACAGTCCCAATGTTTGCTCCAGGGGACCCTGTCAAACGCCTTTTCCAGATCTATGAAACAAAGATGGATCTCACTCTTATACTCAAGGGCCTTTTCACTCAGCTGTCTGAGTGTGAAGATTAGGTCTTGAGTACTTCGGTTTGCTCGGAATCCGCACTGGACCTCATCCAATTGTGGTTCAGCTAGGCGTCGGAGTCTCTGCTCTAGGATTCTAGAGTAGATTTTACCAGGGACACTGAGAAGGGATATGCCTCTATGGTTTCCACATTGTCGATTGTCACCCTTTTTGAAAATTGGTGTTATGATGGCAATCTCCCAATCCTTTGGTATGGTCTTGTTGCACCATGCTGCCTGTAGGACCTTTAAGAGTAATAGGTCGCCTGATGCTCCCATGTACTTAACCATTTCTGGTGTTATACCATCATGCCCTGCTGCTTTTCCCATCTTGATTTTCTCTAGTGCTGCCCTCAGTTCTTCCATCTTTATGTCATCTTCACCATCATTGGTTTTCTCTTCTGTGCTAGTAGTTATCATTTCTGATGCTTCACCATGCTCACCATCCATGAGTTCTGAGAAATATTCTTTCCATCTTTCCATTACTTCCTTCGGGGCAGTAAGCAATTTGCCTTGCTTGTCCTTTATAAATTTGAGAGGGCATTGTTTTTCTTTCCTCGTGTTCTTTAGGGTCTTATAGAACAATTTCTGGTTTTCTTGTGCATCTTTTTCTAGCTTTTCTCCAAATTCTTCCCAGGACTTCTGTTTTGCCGCTAGCACGTTGTTCTTTGCTTCTGTTCTGAGTGTCACATATTCTCTATATTTTTCCATTTGTCCTGTTGTGTTTTTAGCTCCTAAGTATTGTTTCCATGCCATTTTCTTCTCTCTTATTTTCTCTTTGACTTCCTCTGTCCACCAAGGTGTCCTCTTTCTCTGGTTCCCAAGTCGGACTTCACTTATATCACAAAATAAATCTTTGCTTGCCAAAATATGCAGTAATAACAGTAAATATAGATATCACTTCTCCAATATACCCATATATATATATATATATATATATATATATATATATATATATATATATATATATATATATATATATATATATATATATATATATATATATATATATATGCATGTAAGTAAATATCACCTCACCTTTCACTGTATACACATCATTAACCGTTATCTTTTATAGTATAAATAACGTTTCACTTAGCCCCTTGGCTATTGTCTAATCACTGTGAAAATTTGATCTTTCTGACCACTTAGTTTCTATGATACCCTCAAACAATCTTACAATAGTCGACAGTTGTATAATTACAACTGATAAGACTTTCTGATACCTTGACACCACTAAATCGACTTAGTTCAAAAATCAGGTTTTACTTCAAAGTCTGTTACTGGCACCCACACTGGTGCTATATTCAGATAATACTTCACTTACTACTAATCTCAATAACCTATATTATGCAAGTACTACCTATGGCACAATGAGCACTACACAGATGAAATAATCACATACATCACATTACGAAAACAAAATTCCAGTCACGAGGAACAAGATGATAGACCAAGAAGAGAAGAGGTAGATTAATATATACAAAGCGTGACTGCACACGAACGAAAACAAGGGATACATGTAAACGTATTTACAAGATATCAAGATGGAACAAGAGAAAACACCACTTAAACACAACAAAAGAATTACTGAATGTACACGACAATATCAATACACACTACACGAATACGCCTAACACCCACAGGGCTTGGAATGTTAAGCAGGGCAGTCGCAGGAAATCTGTCTGCCTCTCTCCAACACAAAACAAACACAGCCACACCCTAAAAGAATAGGTCTAATCCAATCTTTTAACACGAGAGGCCAAGAATGGATTAGGCTCACCACCCTTCCTCCTTTGAATATACCAATACACTATAACACCAAAGACTCAACAAAAACTACAGTCAACAATGAGTTGCTGGAAGCTATCTCTCCCACTAATCACTATATTCACTCCAGTGAAAAATAAACTAAATAATTTATAAGCAAAATTAATTCTATAACACATTAACTAAATAATCTAACCACACCAAATACTAAAGAACGCAGGGAAAGATCTAATCTAACTACCTATTCACATACATATTCATATACTAAGTAATAGAACGTAGGGAAATAGACAGAACAAAAGGAAAGAAAAACAATAACAAACCAAGAAGCAAATAAAGGAACAGCACTACACTACTCTACAGATCAGACTATATGATAGCTAGTATGAGATAGAAAGACAGACAAGAAAATTTAGAGTTTCAGGAAAAACCAGAAAATATCAATATAATACATTATACAAAGAAAACAAACAAAGACTTAACTGAAGGTCCAACGGCGCCTGCGCAACAAGTATCCTCAGCACTGGCGATGCGTGATGAAAACGTCACAAACGAAACTCCACACTTGAAAACGTGTAATGGAACAAGTATAACTCCAGCGAAAAAAATAAAAGTCCAGGAAAACAGATTATCTGAAAGACTGAGAGTCAGTTATTCTCCACGATGACTACACTGTTCTATACAGTGCTAACAAAGCACTGTCCATGATAATAACAGAACTGTCTAACTTCCTACAAGTTCAGCTGCACCGTTAGTATCACCAGTCTATACGTTGGATAAATACATGTAAGTCCCTGGGCACTGTTATACGAATGTTACACGAAACGTTTATTTCACAGTTCGATACTCCAAGGATCACAGCAGTCTTAAAGGTAACGTACACTGGACCCCGCAGGTCGGCAGGATACACTGCACATAAGAATTCACCCCTGGTTGGGCACGTCTGCGTGATAAGGTCACGTCAGAGGCGTTGACTTTCACCCCTGGTTGGGCACATCTGAGTAGTAAGGTCAAGACAAGATGTCCAAACCAATGACATGAGGTACTGATAAGTAGCTTTTGAGGCCATCACATTGATAAAGGCATTTCTTTGTTGTGATGTTCCTGCTTTCATAGGGTCATACTGGACACGTAGATGGAAGGTCAACTCGTTCCGACACAGTGCTGACATCGAGTGAGAATGTAGATGTAATATAACGCGAATGTGTGTATAGTTCTGTTGAGTTGACAAGTCACTCACTCAATCATAAGTAGAATTCAATAAAGGGCAGACTACTGATGACGTTTCATACATTTATTAATGGACGTACACTTCGACATCACGAGTACAGTCACTTGGACAGGTTGGCACAAAAATCATCGTATACTTGAAAAATGGGTGACAATATCAGATGTGCATTTATGTGGCATATCAATATAATGGAACGATAGTATGCAAACACTCAATATCCTGGTTGTCTATCGTCTCATGCTCTAACTGACTAATCGCGTCAGTAAAGGTGGATACATAAACATCAACAATGGTTCACTGACAGAACCTTCTCCTGGCTAAGTTTCTCAAGCCGTAAATTCATCCAATGTTTATAGCAATAATGTTATACCACGGTAGTGGGTTTTCATAATATGTAGATCTCTGTACCATCATCAGATAATAAGATCTTCTCTGTTCTCCGACAATGATCCGCTTACAATGGCGGGAATCCAAGATGGCTCTCCTCCGTGAGCTTCGCTCACTCAGGATGAGAAATTATGAAGCAGAATTACTTCATTATACATACGTAAATGTCCTCATTGGGCTTCTATACATTTCTGCTATCAATAAGGCTGGTTACATCAAATAATCTAGTGCTGCTAGATAACATGTCATGTTCATCTGTAATCAACAATCCTAGATGCACGATAATACGTCTCTCAGCTAGGCTTAGCAAAAAAGGTGCAGCAAAAAAGGGTATGGTTTTACCTGGTTTTAGGAAAACACATACAAGCGAATAACGCACGCCATTCCTAGGCGTTAATAATGGACATTAGGAGAATCTCTGATAATACAGTCATACAGAGAAACAATCTCCTTCCTAGAATAATTCACAGAGATCCATCTACAAAACTTTCTAATCGACCAGCCCATAGCAGCGACGACATGACGGCCTTCTCTCTCTGTCGACACACCCCATCGACGCCTGCGCAGAAAAACCTTTCACCCCAGAGTTCAGCTCACAAAATAGTCCGACATAGAAATACAAAGATACAAAGATATAAGACCGAATCACCTTAAATAGTCAAGGAATAAATATAAATTCGGGCCATAAACATTTTAAGCAAGACCAATCTGTTTCTGGCCATACCAGACGAAAAATGACGTAAATCTAGTATTCATCCGCCAGATTGTGACACAAGAACAGATAACCCATAGAACCGAATACTACATCGAACAATCAGGGTTCTGTCCCTTAGACTGAGAATCATTGATTCATAAATAAATAGTTACACTTTACATTTGCATGCCTACCAACAGTAATCTGTGCGTCACACAAAAGAATATGTGCGCAACAGACTACCACACCCCCCGGGAAAAAAAATGAAATCTTTTTTTTTCATCTGAGAGCAACAATCAATAGGTTCACGACGCATGTATAATGCGCAGATGAGGAATATCAGCAATTTATAACGCCAAATTAAGGCAAAGTCGAAGTATAGATCGACTGGTGAGAATATATCTCAACATCTCAGAGAAACTATTTCTCTAAGTATAAATATTTTTAGGGAGGTGTTACCAACGCATACTACAATACTGGCAATGACACAATGCATACAATAATTTCAATCACAATTTCATATTAAGTACCATAAGTTCATGATTGACAAAAGAAAAATCATTAAAAGAGTAGCGGTGAATATACATTAGTGACCCGCATGGTGTTTATACACTCACCATATCATATATTACAAATGTGTACATCTTTTGATATAGGAAAAAATAACTGTTGTAAAGTTAGACACATTAAAAAGTCCAAGATTTAACAGTTAGGTGGAATCATGTGGGCATCTAGACAGAATGTCTGCCATCACATTTTCTGAACCACGGATAGCTCGCACCGAGAAATGAAAAGGTTGAAGAGCAATGGCGTATCGAGTTGATCTCGAGCTCTTCAAGTTTTTACTTTGAATAGCCGTAAGAGCTTTCTGGTCAGTTTCCACTATGAAATGCGCACCAAGAAAGAATCTTTGAAGTTTGAGAATTGACCAAACCATCGCCAAAAGTTCACGGTCTAAAACCGAGTAATTCCTCTCTGCCGCATTAAGTTTTCGTGAGATATACATTACAGGATGCAGAGTTTCAGAGTATCTTGCATTAGTGCCGCTCCAATCCCAGTGGATGAAGCATCACTACGAAGAACAAATGTCTTATCTGTAGTAGGTAACATTAAGATAGGTGGAGTTGAAAACAAATTTTTAATCTTATCCAAAGAGGATTGGCATTCCTGAGACCAGTGGACTATATCAGGAGACCCTTTCTTTAGTAACGAAGAAAGCGGTGCCATGATAGAGGATAGATTCTAAATGAATCGTCCATAAAATTGTATAAGACCTAATAGACTTCTCACCTGCTTTTTAGTCTTAGGAATAGAGATGTTAAGTATTTTATTGGTATTATGGTCCTCTGTCTTTAGGAAACCATGACCGACACGGTGACCTTGGAAAGAAATTTCGCTAAAACCAATACATGCTTTAGAGGGTTTCGCTGTCAACTTATGCTCGCGTAAGGTAGACAGTAATTCACCTAATCCCAAATAGTGATCTTCCCAAGTATCACTAAAAAGACAGATGTCGTCTAAGTACGCAATGACATCTGACCGATGAGATAGGATTCGATGCATCATGCGTACGAATGTAGCCGGGGCGTTCATAAGGCCGAAAGGCATGAAATTCCATTGAAACAAACCCCTAGGTGTAGAAAAAGCAGTAAGAGGTTTAGCTCGTTCACTTAATGGGACTTGCCAATATCCTTTTGACAAATCAAGTTTAGTGAAGAAATGAGATTTAGAAAGCCTAGTAAGTAGCTCTTCTAGTAAAGGCATAGGTTCAGTATCGAACTTCGTCACCTGATTCAATTTGCGATAATCAACGCAAAGACGTATGTTATTGTCTTTTATTACGAACAATAACCATCGGCGAAGAATATGCTGAACTGGATGGTTCGACTATTTTTAATTCTATCATCTCATCCAATTCTTTCTCGACCTGTGTCTGAAAATGTACAGGTATAGGATATGGTCTGACCCTAATAGGATTATGGTCAGTTAGAATAATGTCATGTTCAATGACATTAGTGTGTCCAGGAATGTCAGTAAGGACATAATGAAATGTTTGTAACATAGAAGAAACTTGTCGCTGTTCCTCTAGAGATAAATTAGGAGAAACAGTAACATTTTTCCATGATTCACTTGAATGGAGTGGAATCACTGGAAGAGGGAGATTTACATCCAAGAAACTTGTTTCTTCATCCTGTATTACTGACAAGGATGAGAAATGACCATGTGGTACTGGAGAATCGTCCGTTGCCTGAAAAATAGGCAGCAAATACTCAGGACGTTCATGGAATTCCGTAAGCATATTGATGTGGAAGGTTTTATGCTTTCCATCAATATCGACAATATAGTCAACATCGGAAATTTTCTAAATTATATCGAACGGACCTTTCCATGAGATAAGAAGTCTATTTTCCCTACAAGGTAGCAGAACATATGCTTTGTCCCCAGGACAAAGTTGTCGTAAGGTTCTTTTCTTATTGGCAAATTGCCTTGCCTTCTGTTTGGCAAATTCAGAAGAAGAAGTTGCTAATCTGCATGCTTCGATAATCTTTTGTCTAAGCGCGATGACATATTCGTAAGAAGATTTTGTGTCATCATCAATATTATCAGCAGTTATAAGATCATGAAGCAAAGACATAGGGCCGTGCGTCGCGCACCGAAGACAAGTTCAAAGGGAGAAAATCATGTATGTTCATTGGTGACCTCTCTATACGCAAAGAGGGCCGCGGGCAAAACCCTATCCCAATCTTGAGGATGATCCTCAGTTATCTTCCCTAGTAAGTTTTTGAGTGTTCTATTTAGACGTTCCACCATCCCATTAGACATAGGATGATAGATACTACTCAATGATCTATCTATCTTCAGAGTAGACATCACTTGAGCCATGGTATCCGATATCAATTGGGTGCCATGATCTGATAATATTTCTCCGGGAAATCCCAGACGAGAAAATATTAGCCAAAGAGCGTCTGCAATATCGGCAGTGGAAATGCTCTTCAGAGGTATAGCCTCTGGAAAACGTGTGCACATGTCAACACACGTTAAGATAAACTGATGTCCTCTGGCAGATTTGATCTTAAACGGACCAATAATGTCTATTGCTATTTTCTGAAACGGCCGAATAGGAATATCTGCAGCCAGAATAGGTGCAGCATGGCGTGGACCTTTGGATTTGACTTCTTGACATACCTTACAAGATCGGCAATAAATCCGTATGTCATTGTTTACGAAAGGTCAAAAGAAAGCCGCAAGAACTCTTGACTTAGTACGGGAAAAACCCATATGTCCAGCACACTGAGAGTCATGAGCGTGCTGCAAAACTTTACCTCTCAAATTCTTGGGAACAAGAATCTGAGAATGCATTGACGGAGTAGAGTCTTGGACCATACGCACAAGTACGCCATTCTTTATTGTAATCCAAGATTTTCGATTTGTATCTTTATTTGGATCATCTTTTGTTGCATGAGTGAAGAATTTCTTTAGAGTGGGATCATCTTCTTGCTGTTTTATAAATGAGTCACGAGAAATTACCAAGGAATCATCTTGGTTATGCACTTCAGTATCTTCAGTAGATGAAGTTTGAGGCATATTGAGAGCTTGCGCTCTTGTGACTACTGAATTAGCGGTTTGCATATTTTGATCTTCCCAAGCCGCAATTTTTTGCGGAGTGCATTCTTTGACTTCGTAAATACGACCAATGATGAGATCAGCGATCGGATTCGGCAGAAGACATGCATGCACTTCTCCCGTAAAGAAAGGAGTAGCAATATTGATGATAGCAGTAGAGTACTTCTCTAAGGTGCCGCCAAATGTTACACATTTGACTACTTTGCCTGTGGCAAGGGAAGGATCTACGAGTGACTGTCTAACACCAATGGTGGTGCATCCAGAATCAAAAAGAATTGAGACTGGGCTATCATTTACTAGACCTTTATGTAAGACAAGAGATCATCTTCCATCATGCGCGACTGACGCAGGAAGAGCAGGAAGAGGGTGACCACAACTTAAAGTAGACACCGTAGTTGGCTCAAAAAATGTTTTGCATTGGGGGCATTGATGTGACAGTACGGACTGTTACGTCTAATTAGCACTAAGGTGCTGCCACTTAATTATAGTTAGGGTAAGAATACATAGCAAGATTTAACACTAAGTATTTGAGCGTGTCTAGTTAGTGTAATAACACTAGTCACAAATACTATGAGTGATTTAATTAAGGTTAAGAAATGACGTCATCGAACTTGGGGTAGAATTGCCCAGTAGTTAGGACGGAAGTGATGGTTTGAGAGAAGGGGGGTTAAGTGAGTTGGTTTTAGGCACGAGACGAGCGAGGCAGTGATTTTGGGGTTTTGGACCATCTTGTACGTTCGATGGCTGTGTGTTATTTCTTGGGATGACTGGTTTGTATACCACAGAAGCACATGTATTTATGAACTATTATGAAGTTGTCAGAGTATGCAGACACTTAATAAAGGTGTACATTCATATTTAATCCAGCTTGAACTTATTTCCTGAACGTCAGTAGGAAGTGTCGTTTGTTTACATCAGGTAATAGAGAAAAGAATGTTACCATATTTTCGACGATCATGCAGCCTAAAACATAAACACAGTTACGAGTCTCCAAAAGAATCACCTGGGTTATGTTCCTATTCTGTAATCACCATCTCTGGCAGTCGCCAGTAAAACAACAGATGAACATTGATAGAAGATTCCACCCCATTCTCACCCTGTCACACTAGACTTGATTTGTCGCCGTGACCTAGCCCGGTCACATCTAACTTGATTTGGTGCCGTTCCCGTCCACTCCCCCGGCCACATAACTTGATTTGGTGCCCGTGACCAGCTCGTAACTGTTTTTTATGATGGATTCACCCACTCAACAGCTAGAGCATCAAGTATTTTTGTTGCAAAAGAAAAACCATCTGCTTCAACAACAACTGTCACAGCAACAAACAGCTGCTGGAAGGGCACACTGGAACAGTCTCAATAAAAGACACTGTCGCATTACAGTGAGAAACGTTATCAATGTAATCAAACAGGGAAAGATATTTGAAATAAATAATGTTACCAGTGACCAACAAAGATGTATGGTAACGACAGAAAATGGACTAAGAGCATATATAAAGCCAGTAACACAGTGGAGAAAAACCTTTAACAGACGTTATCATTCCTGTTCCACCGCTGAGGTTCATATCCCTCCACCTGAGCTGTACTCACGTATCCACTCCCGTGACACTCGCTTGGCTGAGTTACCCTCCGTTACTCCAGGCCCCTCTCATGCTTCGCCTCTGCATGATATTATTGTACCTCCTATTACTGCCGCAACTCCTGTCCATACCTCCCTTCCTCCCCCTGTTCACCTCTCTTCTGACCCCGCTTTTCCTCCCTCTGTTCACCTCTCTTCAGACCCCACTTTTCCTCCCTCTGTTCACCTCCCTTCAGACCCCGCTTTTCCTCCCTCTGTTTATCTCTCTTCTGACCCCGCTTTTCCTCCCTCTGGTTATTTTCCTCCACCTCCCTCCGACCTTGATACAGCCCCTGAGTCCGACTCTTCAGATGTTGAACCTTCTCTTTCTCCTTATGGTTATTTTCCTCCGCCTCCCTCCGACCTTGATACAGAACATGAGCCTGACTCTTCAGATGTTGAACCTTCTCTTCCTCCTTATGGTTATTTTCCTCCACCTCCCTCCGGTTATTTTTCTCCCCCTTCCTCTGATCTTGACTCTTCCCCCGATTATTCTTCTTTTGATATTGGACCTGATGTTCCTCTTCCCTCAGCTCGTTTTCTCTTTAGACGTCGTCATCCAAAATTCATTTACGATTCTTTTCCCTTTCCTAAGCCCCTTCACCAGCGGGCCGCCCATGTACGAACCCGTTTTCGTCGCTCCCGTGGTTCTGTTCATTCTCCTTACCGTAGTCCCTCTCCTCCGCCTCTCCCTCCCCCTGTCACACCTCCGTCCCGTAGATTGCGTGTTCCCCTCCGTTATCCTCATACCAGTCCGCAGCCTCCACCCCGACCCTCCCGTTGTTTCCCGTAGTCCATGCCATTGTTCCTACATCCCAACCTACACAGTACGATCCTCGCCTGTTATTGTAAGCCATTGAAAGATTGGAAGCAATGAACATTTTTGCAAAGACGTTTAAAAATTGAACTGCACTTACCTCCAGATGCCGTCTCCGGTCAGTTGACATTTCCTGCCCTGCTATTATTTTTAGCATGAAGTCGACCCTGTGTCTTCCGATGCAGGTCTCCTACACAATACCCTCCTGCTGAATTGCTTGATCCTGATGCTACCTTGAAGACCAATCGTTACGCATCCTTGAACATCTGGGTTACACACTTTACGCACATTTCCAGTTCAGATAGGAAAGTCCAACAGCCGTTATTTATGGAGAGCTGTTACATTTTCGTCCGCAAGAAAGACATTGCCGAATCTGCCAGTACATGAACATTTCCCTCACGACATCCTTTCGACCACTGCTGATGGAGATCCACCAACTCAGAAGATCTCTGCAGTCCTGATATATTGTAGTTGATGCAGTTCCCTTTTACACGCGTTAGCGTCATTATGTCACATTATTTTTGTCTGATCTCATTTTTTTAACCATCTTTTGTACCCCTATGATTTTTTTTTGTGTTTTTCTTTTTGCCATGTTTCTGACGTAAGATTTTGCCCAGATTTTTTTAAGGTTTACATCGTTCTGTTGTACGAAATAAAAGTGATAAATAATGTACATCTTCACCCGCCACTAATGCTGGCATCATTCACGATTCATTATGATGATGACACCATATTGCATTATGATTGTTTGAATTTTCGGTTATTGTTACACCGACACTCATTCAAGTGATTTAACTATTTGCCCATTTATATATTCTATACCATTGTCAGTTGATTACCATGTTTCCATTCCATTCATTGTTTCGGGTAATTGTTATACCGGCGTAGTCATATTTTTTATTATGAGATTTACCCATTTTGCCCATACTTTGCCACCAAGTTTTGTGGTTCTATGTCCACTTGTTCCATTCATATTTTTTTTTCATCACCCACTTCAGTGAAGTGTAGGGTGACAGCCATTTTGGGCATCCGCTATATTTTATGTGCACCCGCCATATTTTTTTTTGCCAATTCTTTTTCCTTGCGACGTTAACTCGCGTGTCATGTTATTTTATGTTTTATGATTCGCACAAGTGTGAGAGATATTGATGACTATAAACCCATATAGCGTTTAGTTAGTTCGTTGATGATTGTTAGTTACTGTTCTATTTCGCCCATATATTTTTTTTTGCCACTTATTAGTACTATTTGTAGCTACCATAACTTACATTTTTTTTTCCATCTGTCCCTCGTTTATGTTATGTCCATCAGTCCCTACCCCTTCATGATCGATTTTTTGTGTGTGAAATGTTAATGGTGTTATTTCATCCATTATTCCCATCTATTGTTTATTGTAGTCCTTCTGACATGATTTATGGTGGGATACATGAATCCCAATAATTTTGTTTTAGAGTTAGTAAATTTTTTTCTAGGAAATAAAGTGTCTCCTACGGGATACACTTTAGTGGCCCCGGGCGTATGTGACAGTACGGACTGTTACGTCTAATTAGCACTAAGGTGCTGCCACTTAATTATAGTTAGGGTAAGAATACTTAGCAAGATTTAACACTAAGTATTTGAGCGTGTCTAGTTAGTGTAATAACACTAGTCACAAATACTATGAGTGATTTAATTAAGGTTAAGAAATGACGTCATCGAACTTGGGGTAGAATTGCCCAGTAGTTAGGACGGAAGTGATGGTTTGAGAGAAGGGGGGTTAAGTGAGTTGGTTTTAGACACGAGACGAGCGAGGCAGTGATTTTGGGGTTTTGGACCATCTTGTACGTTCGATGGCTGTGTGTTATTTCTTGGGATGACTGGTTTGTATACCACAGAAGCGCATGTATTTATGAACTATTATGAATTTGTCAGAGTATGCAGACACTTAATAAAGGTGCACATTCATATTTAATCCAGCTTGAACTTATTTCCTGAACGTCAGTAGGAAGTGTCGTTTGTTTACATCAGGTAATAGAGAAAAGAATGTTACCATATTTTCGACGATCATGCAGCCTAAAACATAAACACAGTTACGAGTCTCCAAAAGAATCACCTGGGTTATGTTCCTATTCTGTAATCACCATCTCTGGCAGTCACCAGTAAAACAACAGATGAACATTGATAGAAGATTCCACCCCATTCTCACCCTGTCACACTAGACTTGATTTGTCGCCGTGACCTAGCCCGGTCCCATCTAACTTGATTTGGTGCCGTTCCCGTCCACTTCCCCGGCCACATTGAGATGCTCTCCCAAAATCAAAAGCAGAACATGCCATGTTATTAGAGTTTTTATTATCATTAGTCTGATCACAGGCTTCATGTGACTCTTGCTGCGCAGAGTTTGCCTGATAATGTTATTTATGTCCCTTGTGTTGCGATCTACCATGCTTATTATTGCCTCTCCAATTATTATTGTCTCCTCCATTGTAACCCCTATTTGGGTTTGAGTCATAGTTCTCATGGTTACAATCATTATGTATATTATAATGAGTATCTCTGTAACTGTGGTCTTGTTGTCTCCATGACGGATGACTTGGATAGTTCCTATAATGACTTCCTCTGCGGAAATTCCTATAATTATGGTAACCCCTGTATCGAGGGCTGTCAGCTCTTCTCCAGTTCTTCGAAGAAGAACCTTGAAATGATTGATTACCCTGATTTTGATAATTATTCGAGTTACTCTTTCTATCAAACCTGTTTTGTGGTCCTTGAAACTTGTGTGAGTAATTAGGGTTGTATGGTGTTGCTGAAGCAACTGGCATACTTTCCTTAACCTTAGCGTTGCTAATAGATTCGTCCGGATGTGCAGTGACGTATTGGGTACAATATTGTTCCATTTCTTTTAGTGTCTTGGGTTTACACTCATGTAGGAATTCAAGGAATGGTTTATTTACACTTGACATAATCTTGTCTCTGAGCAACAAGTCCATAAAGGCTTCATATGTCTTTTCAGCTTTGGACAGCTCAATCCAACGATTAAATGTAAGACGTGTCCTTGCAATGAATTCTGAGAATTCTACCCCTGTTTCAGGTACCATTCTCTTAAACAAAAGAAGGTAACCTTCCTCTGTCAATTGACATTTTTTTTAATAAGGCTGCTCTGATAACATCATAATTATCCTGGTCAGCCTCTTCTACCAAGCTTAAACTAGTCAGAGTGTCACCTTTCAGTATCTCTGATAACTGATTAGCATATTGTGATCTATCCACATTATGATTTCGACAAGAACGTTCAAACCTATCTAGCCAAACTGTTATATCGTCACTGGATGGATTAAATGCTGGTAGCTTAATCTTGTAAATAAAAGGTTTACCACTACCACCAGATGACTGATTAACATTACCCATGTTTGTCAATTTCAATTTTTCTAACTCAAATGCTAATAGTTTTTCCTCATGTTCCCTTTTTGCCTTTCTCTCCTCGGCTTCAGCTTCTCTTTGTAATCTTTTTTCTTCAGCTTCTAATCTTTTATTTTCAGATTCTCTCTGTAATCTTTTTTCTTCAGCCTCAGCTTCTCTTTGTAATCTTTTTTCTTCAGCGTCAAGTTTTCTTTCCTCCGCTTGAAGTTTTCTTTCCTCCACTTGAAGTTTTCTTTCCCCCGCTTGAATTTGCAACCTTAAATTCTCAGCATCTATTTTCTTTTGTTCAGCTTCTGCTTTCAATTTATTTTCCTCTTTTTGTTTCTTTTCTTCTGACTTCAATGCCATGGCCCATTGAGCAAACGAGTATTCTTCCAATTCTTTACCAGACTTGCCTAGGGATTTCCCTATCTCAATAAAGTAATCTAAAGTCGACATAATGTTTAACAATATGTGACTAGTTACATGAAAAAGTCAATGAAATTTATTCCACCGTAAATGAGAGCAAGTTTTAATAAACTTGAATAATCAGCTCCCTTTATCCCAATCTCTGTGGGAGACAAGCCTTTAATAAGGTCTTGTATACTCACTTGTATAATAATAATAATAATAGTAATAAACTACAAGTTTATTCTATACTACAAGTGTACTACACAGCTAGTAGTGTATGATCAAATATACCTTATCTAGCGTATGTCAACCAACAACATAAACAAAGGACTATCAAGAAAGACAACCTGGAAACATTCGCAGAAATCAAATAAGTTAAATAGGAAAACTGAAGAAAATAATCACAGAACCTGTGATGACAACCGCGAGGAAATAAACAACACAAATGTCGTCACAGTGTATAAATATATAGTTGTATAGAACTAAATGACAGGAAAGATGAGACCTACAAATACAAACAAATCAAAACAAAACTAAAGAACATAAAAAATATTACAAAAACAACGAAGAAAAAAAAACACGTCGTCACAACTAACAACAATAGCAACAAATTGTCGCTAGCAAATTTTCAATTAAGAAAATTCGCGCCTATAGAACACTAATATAAGCCCTCTATTACGTGGGAAATCTTATATTAGCCACCTTACCCAACCGCTCACAGACATATACACAACACTAATACATGTAACACTTAAACATAAATATATATATGTCATATAATGTAATCATAAATACCTAAAGAAGAAATAGCATGACAATATGATGTGTTGTAAAGAAGGCTCAGTGTTAGAATTAATGGTACAGTTTCTAATTACCAATTAACTAATGAATTGCCACTTTAATAAATAATTAATTCTGGCCTAAACTATTACAAAGTTCAATTTTGAGCAGCACACCAGAAGATCCACCGTTGAAATATATGCACTTCTCGCTAACACAGTTAATACCCTGCTGTGCCCTGGTGTCTGTTCTAACACAAATGTCAACAAGCGCTGACCTAGTTACTGCCTCTGCTTTGACAGGTCAGGTCACGTAACAAAACTGCTGACTAGCTGACATCGACTGTAAACATGTACTACTGGTGTGTATGTGTGTCGTATGCGGCCACAAGAAACCATCTGGTATCAGTAGCTGACGTCTGGCAATGTCCACTGTGCAGGTTAGACCCAGAAATCTGGCCTACCACATTGATTAGTAAGATCAGTACCGTTTCCCATAATTTAATTGGACGTAGAGTTCGACATCACGAGTACAGTCACTTGGACAGGTTGGCACAAAAATCATCGTATACTTGAAAGATGGGTGACAATATCAGATGTGCATTTATGTGGCATATCAATATAATGGAACGATAGTAGGCAAACACTCAATATCCTGGTTGTCTATCGTCTCATGCTCTAACTGACTAATCGCGTCAGTAAAGGTGGATACATAAACATCAACAATGGTTCACTGACAGAACCTTCTCCTGGCTAAGTTTCTCAAGCCGTAAATTCATCCACTGTTTATAGCAATAATGTTATACCACGGTAGTGGGTTTTCATAATATGTAGATCTCTGTACCATCATCAGATAATAAGATCTTCTCTGTTCTCCGACAATGATCCGCTTACAATGGCGGGAATCCAAGATGGCTCTCCTCCGTGAGCTTCGCTCACTCAGGATGAGAAATTATGAAGCAGAATTACTTCATTATACATACGTAAATGTCCTCATTGGGCTTCTATACATTTCTGCTATCAATAAGGCTGGTTACATCAAATAATCTAGAGCTGCTAGATAACATGTCATGTTCATCTGTAATCAACAATCCTAGATGCACGATAATACGTCTCTCAGCTAGGCTTGGCAAAAAAGGTGCAGCAAAAAAGGGTATGGTTTTACCTGGTTTTAGGAAAACACATACAAGCGAATAACGCACGCCATTCCTAGGCGTTAATAATGGACATTAGGAGAATCTCTGATAATACAGTCATACAGAGAAACAATCTCCTTCCTAGAATAATTCACAGAGATCCATCTACAAAACTTTCTAATCGACCAGCCCATAGCAGCGACGACATGACGGCCTTCTCTCTCTGTCGACACACCCCATCGACGCCTGCGCAGAAAAACCTTTCACCCCAGAGTTCAGCTCACAAAATAGTCCGACATAGAAATACAAAGATACAAAGATATAAGACCGAATCACCTTAAATAGTCAAGGAATAAATATAAATTCGGGCCATAAACATTTTAAGCAAGACCAATCTGTTTCTGGCCATACCTGACGAAAAATGACGTAAATCTAGTATTCATCCGCCAGATTGTGACACAAGAACAGATAACCCATAGAACCGAATACTACATCGAACAATCAGGGTTCTGTCCCTTAGACTGAGAATCATTAATTCATAAATAAATAGTTACACTTTACATTTGCATGCCTACCAACAGTAATCTGTGCATCACACAAAAAAATATGTGCGCAACAGGTACCAAACACCCTATCAACCTCTTATCATCTACAACATCCTAACACCGATCTCCTTCCACCCAAATACCGAGGTTGACCAAGCTATCTCCCATATGACACTCCATTTGCCGTCTGGGCCAATCTAGCTAGATGGTACCAACACCCCAACACTCCGCTGCTCCACCAGGATCACTGTTGTCAACCACCAATAAGACCATGAAATACACAAAACTGCTCTGTGTGACGCACGCTGCAACTCTAACCTATTACTTCACGCACTTGTACCTAGACCTGCCACCGACAGTGTAAACAACCTGAAAATTAAACGTGCAACACAGTATGAACTACAAAACTGAAACGCATAAACCGACTGAAAATAGCCATTGCAACTGAAACGCTGAAATTAGGTCAGTCACCGTAACCCAGGTCAAACGACCGTAAACAGTACACTACACTGACAAACACACTGACTCTCTACTGGACAACTGAAAATAACTCACTCCCGTGAACTGGCAGTGAATATGAAGGAGCCAATACGGCTGCAAACTTTTAATACTCTGTGTGTACGATTCTTAATGGCCTGACTATAGCAAACACAGGCTCCATGGCCTTGCTATCAATAATATTCCATCTAGAAGCCATCTAGCTGGGAATTACATATCACAATATACAGAAAAACCACTGGCCCCACGGCCTACAGAATAGACGAGCCATCCAGGTGTCAAAGATAAACTACTTACACTATGGATTTTATGAATACTTTCATGCACTTGGCTCAAACTACTAGGGGACGACCATAGCATACAGTAGCTGACATTAATTAACCAATAACACCTGAAACAGGTACAGTCCCTTTAATAAATACTGCACACACAGAAGCCATACACGGCTGGCAATACATATGAAAAAACAATGCAATATAAATGCCAATCTAGCTTGCCATAAACAACAACTCAATCTAACAGTAACATCATCACCGACATATTCTATCCAGTGAATAACACCATGACTTTTGCTCACCGACAAAGCCCTGTACTGTAGTAAAGCAGTACTCAAATGCAACATAAATAATCATACATGGTCTGCAGAAAAGCCGCTCAAGAAAACTTCCACAACCCCTCGAAAAATAAAGCACTAATCCTGACCATATGAATAACTAGCAAGAACTATGACTCCAATGGCATCCAAATACTCCCAGCAAAACTGCTAACAAAGGGACAACGTCCTCCCAGGACGACGGCCATCACCTCTAATCATTTGCGCCAAACGTTTTATATCCTCTTCCGTTCTGAGTCACCTGACCAGACGGGTTTCTATTCTATCAATGTTGTCACTCCCCAGCGTGACCAACTTAATATTTCGGCGAATGTCTATACTGTGACACAGAGAAAGATGTATGTGGAAAGCTTAAACAACTGAGCAACAAACAACAGCATGAGCAACAACAACCTCATTAGACTATCAAAAGACAGAGAAGATTGGAGGGTCATGATTGCCAATGTCTGTTCCAGACCAGGCACCTGAAGAAGGTATATATATATATATATCTTCTTCTCTTCTTCCGTCCTTAGCCAAAGACCGACCAAGCAGTCAGAGGCCATCACGCCTTGTGGCGTCTTAAGGGCAACAGAAGATTGATTTTCTCTGTTGTAGTTTCCCATCACGCCTAGCGGCGTCTTTAGGGCAACAACAAATAGATCCATCTGCCGTTGTTTCCGTAATCGGTGTGACAAGCCAACGGGTGATCAGCCCATTGGGCATATATATATATATATAATGGGATAAAAACCATCAGGCAATTTATTATATAAATTAAACTAGCAGATTTCCCCCCAAAAAACTGAACTTTTAATATCTCACCTGGCTTGCGGTACTTCGATATTTTGAGCAACCATTATTATCTGAGCAACCAGGACGGACCCTCCACGGTTAATTCTCGGATTAACCCTGTGACAACTATACATCTCACCTCTGGCATATCTACTCCAATAATCATGTACTCCATTGTAGCTCTCACGACTAGATCTGCTCCAATCATGCCCTACACCATACCTCTCACCTCCAGCACTTCTACTCCAATCACGGCCTCTACAGTACTCTCACTCCCAGCTCACCTACTCCAATCGTGTCTCCACTACTCCTCTCATTCCCAGCACATCTACTTCAATTATGCCCTCCCTGTAACATCTCACTCCCAGCTCATCTACTCTATCATGTCCTCCAACATACCTCTCACCTCCAACATATCTACTCACTAATGTCCTCCACTATACCTCTCACCTCCAGCCCATCTACTGCAATCATTTCGTCCACTATACCTCTCACTGGCAACAATTTGGTTCATTTTCATCTATGTACCTGGTTAGAGCATCACTGTCATATGAGGGTTAGAGCATCACTTTCACATGAGGGTTAGAGCATCACTGTCATATGAGGGTCAGAGCATCACTGTCATATAAGGATGTTAGAGCATCACTGTCACATGAGGGTTAGAGCATCACTGTCATATGAGAGTTAGAGCCTCACTGTGAGAGTTAGAGCATCACTGTCACATGAGGGCTAGAGCATCACTCTCACATGAGGGTTAGAGCATCACTGTCACATGAGGGTTAGAGCATCACTGTCATATAAGGATGTTAGAGCATCACTGTCATATAAGGATGTTAGAGCATCACTGTCACATGAGGGTTAGAGCATCACTGCCAAATGAGGGTTAGAGCATCACTGTCACATGAGGGTTAGAGCATTACTGTCATATGAGGGTTAGAGCCTCACTGTGAGGGTTAGAGCATCACTGTCACATGAGGGCTAGAGCATCACTCTCACATGAGGGTAAGAGCATCACTGTCACGAGGGTTAGAGCATCACTGTCATATAAGGATGTTAGAGCATCACTGTCACATGAGGGTTAGAGCATCACTGTCATATGAGGGTTAGAGCATCACTGTCATATAAGGATGTTAGAGCATCACTGTCACATGAGGGTTAGAGCATCACTGTCATATGAGGGTTAGATCATCACTGTCATATGAGGGTTAGAGCATCACTGTTATATGAGGGTTAGAGCATCACTGTCACATGAGGGTTAGAGCATCACTGTCATACGAGGGTTAGAGCATCACTGTCACAAGAGGGTTAGAGCATCACTGTCATATGAGGTCTCCCTTAATAGCTCAGTCGTTAGGTTATTTACTTCAGCTTGGTCCCCTATGGGAATTAAAGCTGTAATGTAAATTTCATTACTGTAACCAATATCCATTTCCGGGTATATGAACAAAGGGCGCATGTTCAAATGTAAAAGATCTTGAGGTCAGTTTCAATGGGTCTATTTTTTTCGAAAGTTTCCTTTAGCATTTTTAATAAGAGTGGTCCGAGCAGGTGAAAAAACTCAACTGAGAGGTCATCTGGACCAGGGTTTTTCTTTGTGTATTTGTAATGTATTTAAAGCAGACTGTAAGTTGTTTAATTTCAGGGGTTCGTCCAAAATGATTTTCTCTTGGTCACTTAATCGTCTATGTCTTAAAACATTAATAAACCGTTCGTTCGTTCGTTCTTTCTTTCGTCGACTATATTGCTGTTATACCCTGTTCAACCAAAGAGGTTATAATTGGGGTATATTGTGCGTTAGGTTCTTCGATGCTGGCCGGTTGTTAGTCCTGAAAAGGACTGGTCCAAAAAAGGACCACTAGCTGACTGTCTGGATTCTCTTCGTTGTTTGTCTGTTCCTGGTGCTGTGCCGTGTTCCATGGTGTTTTTCATTTCCTGTATCACTATCTGGCTTGTGTGGTTTTGTGTTTTTTTGCCCTCCTCGTTTCTGTTTCTTGTGTCTTCCTTTTCTCTTGTATCTGAAATAGCGCTTTTTCTATTATTGTTGGGAGTAGTTTTTCTAGCGTTTCCTCGATGACTTATTCATCTGATTGGTCGTTCGTTTTAGTTTCTCGTATGTTGTTAGATGTAATTTCCTCTATGGCTATTCTTTCTGCCTCTATTCTCTTGAGTATTTCTGCGTTTTCTTCTTTCAGCTTAGTCAGCATCTTGATATCTGTTTCTATTTGTTGCTGGATTCTGTTCATGTCTTCCAACATATGTCTAATGCTCTGCAGATCTATCACATCTTCTCCACTGTCAGTTTGATCTTCAGGAGTCTGCCTGCTTCTGTTCTCGACCTTGAGTTTCAGTTTCATTTCTTTAACTTCTGCTGTCAGCTGATGTAGCTGTCTTCTATCTATCGTGCGCTGTTTGTCTGCAACATCCGCAGCCACTCTGTGTTTTGCCTCTTTGAAAGGGATGTATCCTCCATCGCCTTGATACAAACTGTATCTCTTCTGCACGTTTTCTTTGTGTGGGAAAACTGCTGGCAGTTAGAGCACTGCATGACAGGAGGGATATATGCTTCTGTCCTTTTTTATGTAGTTTGGAGCGTCAGTCTCTCAGGTCTTGTCGATCCTTTAATAGTTATTACAATCAGATTTGTATCTTTCTTGTCCCAAGTTTTTAGCCTTTAGACCTGCGTGATTTAGACATCTGCGTTTTTGGTTTGTAGGTAGCTGTGAACCTCGCTTGCGGGCCATCTTGGATCAACCCCTCTTATGACCAACTTCTTTGTTGTCTTGGATTTTTCCACCATTATTTTTATCTGTTGGGACAGCTGATACAGAAGATATCGCGGAGACAAGTATAGACGCACTACGCAGAATTCAAGACGGAGACGAGTTCCTACAAGAAGCAATATTAGAAGTAACTCCTGACGTGCAAGCCAACAAAAACCCCGAGACGCACACGACTAGACCTAGTCCGGACGAAACAACAACTGATAACAACTCAAAAGCTCTGGTACAAGAAAAGGCTCATGATTTTTGTTCTAACCAAGACCGAAGAAGGGAACAAAGGACAAAGACTAACAACACAGATGCGATGCAGGAGAGGATCGTTGATCACCCAGTTGTCTGGACGTGAGGCCTCACTCAGGGACCTACCCGATGATAAAGTGATCGGTATCCTCGAGGTAATAACTGGCAGGAGAGGCATGGCTAAAGTAGGGAGGCACGAAAAGGGAGTCGTGCTTTCCCTCAACATTTTATTTATTTATTTATTTATTTTTAATTTTTTTTTTTTTTGCACTATGGTATTGTGACAGCGCCATCTTGTCACTACCATGGTCTCTGTGGTTTAGTGCCTTTTTACCACATTATCTTCAAAAAGAAGATTTATTACTAGGCCACAATAAAGCCTACAAATAGTTGTGTGTTATATTTGATAGTTGTGTGTTATATTTGATAGTTGTGGGTTATATTTGTGTTTTCGCTATTTCTAGAGCGATAATCGCGTGTGTTATTTAATTGGCACAATCAATATGCGCAGCGCACTAAGTTGAGTGATTAGGCTTAGCGGCTTATATAAAGAAGGGCCTAGCCGGCGAACGGGCCTATTTTGCAAGAGCCGCCCAGAGATAACAAACGAGACGAGGCGCCCTGTGTGGGTAGCAGATGGACAAAGAAACCAGAGCACGTGAGCTATAATTGTTAGCGTATTTTGTAGAAATTAGCATTCGTGTTCTATAATTCTGAAATTATATTCAGCGTGAGTCTGTTCTAATGTTTAATGAAATAAATAGATGTGTTTCATGAGGAGATTTCTTTTTAGGACATTAGATTTAGTTCTGAAATGATAGATGAGTGAAAATATGTGTGGATAGATTTTAATAGTGTTAAGTCTAAATCACAGCTGTAAGAGTTTAGTAGCAATTATTTATTCAACAGACCGGGCAAGAAAGGGAAATATAGCAGAAAACTATTAGATACATGGAACTGGACAGAGATGTTATCAGGGACTGGAATTTAGATAATATTAACTGTTATCAAGATGGCAGCCCCGGGTTCCTGAAAAGCATCATGCAATGTGTATAAAGGCGGCGCGTCATCATGCATGTGTATAAAGAAGGCGCCAGCAAGTCTGCATAACACGCTTAGTTTTCACGCGTTGTAAGCCTATAATGTTACGCTATTTTATATAGGGTGAATTGACACGTGGGTGAAAGCAGGTTAAGGTAATTTTCCCCAGTAAAGGGAAAGAAATAGTTTTCGTGTTAAATCTCCTTTAGGTGATGAATTTAGTTCTAGTTGTTCAGTCAAGAGTAATTTTATTTTATTCTTTAATGTAAGAGTAATTTAGTGTAATTCAAGATAATTGATCATAATACTACTGTATATATTTAATGGGTTACATTGAGATTAGTTTAATTACATCTGTTGTGTACACAGTTTTGTAGTGCTAAAGTTCCCTTTGAGAAGATGAATCTAGCTTTAGGTATTTAGATTTCTGGTGAGCGCAATACCACTCCTTTGTGCGTAAGGCACGTTGAGACAGGTGATTCTCTGTTTGCTCCTTGTGGAGCATGGAAACACCAATGCGGCTGGTGTCCATCACAAGCCCACAAGAAGCATGTTTATGCTATTGCAGTGGTTGTTTCGGTAACGATATGTTTTATATGATGAGTTCCCAATCTCATCAGTCGGCATATACGACATGCTTCAGAGTGCAGGGATGAATATTGAGAAGGATCAGAGTCGAGGTGTTGGTTTATTCCCATTAAGGAGAGTATTCGTTGTACATATATTTGAATATTATTCTATGTCCATTTTATTATTATTTAATTATTGTTATGTGTAGAATGGTTTGTGAGAGCACGTGGGCTCACTTGGAGATATATATCTCTCTTCTCCGCTCCTGAGGGAGCATGGGGCCACCAGTGTGGTTTGCCTCCGCATTAAGCATTCAGATGCTCTTGCAGTAGGGGTTTCGGTAGCAACCGGTGTTACACGGTGAGATTGCCAGCCTCATGCACAACACCATACTAGTATCGCTAGACGACATGCATGTGTGTGTGCATGATAGTTGAATGTTTCACGCAGTGTGGAAGAATGACAGTTTGACAGGTGAGAGCATGGTGTTTCTGATTATTTAACTATTATGATTTTAACTAGCCCGTGCTTTGTTTGCGTTTCAGGATTAGCAACTGAGCACTGGCTGGGTGTTTTGTTTGTTGGTTTATTTGTTTAATGTTTGCTTCAGTGTGCTCTTTGTCACTGAATGGGTTGTAAAAATAAATACAGCCCCTGCATTAAAATTCAAGAGTTTTATTGTTGATCGGGTCGGTTGCGAGTGTGCAAGAAAGTGATCACATATCACAACAGCATTATCATCATCTCACCCACCCTATCACAGTATTATTTTATTTCGTGACATATTTTTTTTCCTTTTTTCCCATCTTTATTCGTATTCCGTTTGAATTTACAAAACATGTTCATTTTACATATTTCAATAAAGAAGTTTCAATGAAAATACAATGAGCAGCTGCTTAGAAAACCTTTCACTCCCTCGCACACACTTATTTACACACTATTTTTTGCACTCTGAAGTTTATTATTGAGCATTTTGTGTGATGATACTAAAGATTGAAAAGAGAAGGGGAAAACGGATAAAGAATTCACACACCCTCGTTCTTGAAATTTTAAAGCGCCTTTTTTTTATAGTGATAATAGTCAAAATAAGGGATGAGAAAAAAAAAACACCTGAATGGCTAAGAAGTTTCAGTGAAGGGATAATGAAAACCCCTCTTTTTTCGTTTGTGTTATAAAAAAAATAACCCTGTCTTTCTTATGTGCGATTCCATTTTATTTCCACAGTCGTGCTATCCTTGCTGAGAGCTGGTTATACCATATATAACTCGTCTTTGTCACAGGAAGCATTCGTTCAGATCTGATTTCACGGCCGAGTGGGAATTGCCCGAACCGGCCTTCAAAAATATAAAAAATTTTTTCAATCTTTATTTGCATTCCATTTGAATTTACAAAACATGTTCATTTTACATATTTTCATAAAGAAATTTCAGTGAAAAGACAATTACACATTGAACAGTTGTATAGAAAGAAAGAAAAGAAAAGAAAAAAAAACTTTCACATCCTCGCACCCACTCATTTACAAAAAACTCTTTCTTGCACATTTAAAAAGGTTATACATTGTACATTTGTTTGTAATGATAGTAGTGATTAAAGGGAGAAGGGGAAAAGGCATAAAGGAACCATACTACCTTGTTCTTGAAATTATAATGCACACTCGTTTTTATAGTGATAACTGGAAAGGGGGAGAGAAATAAGGAGGGGAAAACTGATTAGACAAAACTTCCACTAAAATGTTTCAGTGAAGATACAATTAAAACGCTTCTTTCCCGTTTCGCTTTCTAAAGTGACGCTGACTTTCACTTTCCGATTCCATTTTAATTCCTCAATCGTGGTCGCCTTGCTTTGTACTGGATGAAATAACAATCCTCCTTTCATTCATTCAGTGACAGGTACATTCTTATTTATATAAAACTTTATGTAAGGCAGTTACGCCGTGAAAAAAGTTTTGTGTTCCTTTTTTTGTTTTTTTTGGCTGAACCATTCTACATATTTATTGTTCGGTTTAAATAACCGATCTAAAATTATTTTTTTTTCTTTTTTAAACATCTTTATTCACATTCCGTGGAAATTTACAATGACATATGCATTGAAACATTAACAATAATAGCATGCATATAAGTATAAAAATGAAAATACAGTGAGCAGCTGTATCCAACAACAACAAAGAAAAACCTTTCACTCCTTGCACACACTCATTTACACACTCTTTCTTGTACTCTAAATATACATTGCACATTTTTGTTGTTGTAATCGTAGTATTCATTTACTATGTAGATATATTTGTGACGGAATATCTGTCTCTGTCCTTTTGTGTGATCTCTCACACCTCCAGCCCTACGGCAGTATCCTTTTTTTTTCCTTCATTTTTCTCTCCGATCTCTTTTATTTGGCATTTCATTTTTCCCCTTCATAGATTTTACTCTTTATGCTGGACATAGCATGGGGAAAGTCTCAGACGGTCAGTGACAATATTTTATCGCATAATCTGTCTGACCATCTTTTCAAGCGACGGTTTTTTTTTTTTTAATTTTTTTTTTAATTTTAACATCTTTATTCACATTCGGTGGAAATTTACAAAGCCATTTGCATTGAAACATTGACAATAGTATGAATATAAGAATAACAATGAAAATGCAATGAGCAGCTGTTTAAAAAAAAAAAAAAAAAAAAAAAAAACTTTCATTCCTTGCACACAGTCATTTACACATTCTAGTACTCTAAAAGTTACACATTGCAAATTTTGTAATTGTAATGTTGAAAAAACCTTTTTTTCAACCGCTAGTTGCCGACTTTCCATGCTGGCGGTCGTCGTCACAGTCCCAGTCCCCATAATTACAGGTTCCGGACACATTTGGTTGTTCGTAAAACTTCAACGTGTCACAGCCCTCCATAGATACACCGTTAACAAAAATGTCCCGTGTTCCGATTTTCCCTGCCACGATTTAACGACCACTGTTTGAATGCTTGGCGGTCGCTCTGTCCCAAGCCCTTAATCACGGGTGCTGGACTTCGCTGTCGTAAATCTTCAACGTGTCACAGTACCCTGTAGATGTCGAAACTGGGGCGAACGGATAACATTAACGTTTCCCAAAAACATTTTTTTTCCTCTTTGTGGACACCCACGCATTCTGACCCGTGCAAAATTATCCTATAAAAAGCTAACTTCTGCATCATCCGTTTTAAAATAATAACAAAGTAAATAAACTACTCATGTATATATGCATTCAAATTCAAAATTAATAACACTGATAATAGATACATAGACAAATAAAACAAAAAAAATTTTAAGGCAAGCTTCTTTTTGCAGACATGACAAAAGGGAGTATGAAACATTTTAAACATGCATACAGTCTCGCACGTGCGTGTACCCAAGAAAAAATATTGGGTGATGTAGTACCTCATCTGTAACGTTGTGTGTGGGGAGGAGGAGGGAGGATGGGGATGTGTGTCTAAGGTTTGGGGAAGTTAAGGAAAGAAAGAAAAAGGACACATTTGTATATATACGTATATACATATGTATATACACCCACATACATATATATATGTATATATATATATATATATATATATATATATATATATATATATATATATATATATATATATATATATATACACATGTATATATACACACATAAATATACATATATATATATATGTCAAAAACAAAACTACTTACACTATGGATTTTATTACATAAATACTTCCATACACTTGACTCGAACCACTAGGGGACGACCATAGCATACAGTAGCTAACATTAATTAACAATAACATTTGTAACAAGTTAAGTTCCCTTTAATATTATGCACACAAAGAAGCCACACAAGGTTCGAAATACAAATGAATACAATGCAACAGGAATGCCAAAAAATCACTTGCAACGATCAACAACTCAATCTATCATTATCAAAAACTCGCGAGTACGTCATACTGAGTAACCAATACACTGACTTTTGCTCACCAGCTAAGTCCTGCACTATGATAACGCCATATTGGACTACAAATGGCTTCTCATCAATGAACTACGAAAATAATGATGATAGAAATTACACCACTGTCCTAGACAGATGTAACCACAATTAACGACATGAATAAATGACAAGCACCCTGAATGAACAACTATGGCATCCAAAAAATCCCAGCAAAATGCTGAAAGGGAACGACACAGCGACCACTCCGGTCGGTAGCCAGAAACTCAACTGCCTTTCCCCGCCAGAATTCGGGCGCACTTCCTTCCAAGTCACATGATCAAACGGGTTTTTAATTAATATCAAGGTTGTCACTTTACAGCGTGACCAACTTAATATTTTATAATATTTATACTGTGACAATGAACAGAATATATATATATATATATATATATATATATATATATATATATATATATATATATATATATATATATATATATATATATATATATATATATATATATATATATATATATATATATTTATTTATTTATTTATTTATTTATTTATTTATTTATTTATTTATTTATTCGTGAATATATATATATTTTTTTTAAGGGAAACTTTATTTGCTTTCTTTTCAATTTACAAAATCGTGTATATTTTACAAAGTGAAATACATGGAAAGTACATGGACAAGTTTTCAATTTAAAATCATGAGCATTTTACACAAAGGAAACATGATAAAAAGGTTACATGGCAACATCAAAACTCCTCTGTTCTCGCAGGTACTTTTGTACACATGCAAACCCAAGTGATAGAATTTATATGTTTTAGACAAGGGCTTTAGTATGTATAAATCCCGAGAAACAAATGTGAGAAGGAAAAGAAACAGGATGTGCAGTATTGGTGCACGTATGTCTAACCATATACATACATACGGACTTACAAATGTTAGGATAGACAGAGAATGAGATAGTAGTGAGACGGAGGGAGGGCCGTTGGGGAAAGAGTCGTTTTACGAATCAAGGCTGCCTCGTTAAGGAAGAGGTACCATCTCAGGGGCTATTGATAAAACTTTCTCACGAAAAATGTGCAGAAATAAACCAGCGTTGAAAATACGATGATTAAACATGGCAAGATTCCGAAAACACCAAATCTGATTCCGAAATTCTGATAAAATAAACAAGATCAATGTGTGTGTTATTTTCTGCTCCCGGAACTACGTTTAAGAAGATTGCTTTGTATATATCTGATTTTTGTGACGTTTGTAAATCAATGATTTTCTACAGTGGTTTCATTGTAGGTGTGATTGTACTGCATTCAAAAAAACAAATGATCTTCTGTTTCTTGGATGCTTTTCCTACATAGCTGACATTTTGTTATTTGGTTGGATCTGTGTGCTTCTCGTTTTGTTGTGGGTGTCATGCTGTATATTAGTCTGAAAGTGACCTCTCTTGCTTTAGCAGTGATTTTTGGGTTGTGCAAGTTAGTGAAGGTTTCGGTGTAATTTTTTATAGCATATTTCTGTCCTCTTTTAATCCTTAGATGTAATGGTGGTGCTTGGAGTTTAACACATTAACTACCGCAAGCCGCTGTCAGTGGCTCACAAAAAAAAAATAACATTTGGACCGCAAGCCGCTCAGAGCGCCAATCTAATTTTAGTAATGAAACGAATGAAAAATGTACTGAAACGCTTTCTGATCTGGTTCGAGATTTTAAGTTGCCACCGGAAAACAAATTCCCAAAGCATGGTTGTTGTAGAACACTGGAAAATGGATTTTGTTCATATTTTTCAGCATTTTGGGTTAGTTACCAAATCGTGTAAAACTGTTTACCGTGGCAACTAGTGATAGGACTACAAAAAATGCGTGTACATCTCGTCTAACGGCTGAATAGGATAGAAACTTGTTTCAACAATTGACTGATAGATCTAGCGACGAGGACAAGAGTGAAAATGGTGTGCACATTGATTGAAATTGTGATTTTGATAGAGATGGGGCGCAAGCAGTTATAATTGTGAAAATATTGCAAGTCCTCGGCCATTGGAGGGCCTTGAAATAGCAACAACCACTATTAGAGTTACAAATGGTACTTATTGTAATAGTACATTCATTTATCTTTAAAATGACGTGTAATTCATAAAAATCTGTAAACAATTACGAAAACTACAGCTTACTTTGTGCAAACACCTACAGGATGAAAATGGGAATAAAATTTAATTCGGCCACAGTGTGTTTCTCACTTCGGTAGTTGATGTGTTAACTAAATGTTTATATATTGCATTTGTTTTCTGGTGAATCAATTTTCCATGTCCTTGGATGGCTTGTATGCATGTCTTATAAAATGAGGGCATGGGGCCGAAGTAATGGGCGACTGCATTGTTCAGTGGTCTCAGTTTGGAAAGTCTGAGTCCATGTAATAATGAGCTAGTGTGTGTCGTTCTGGGTGTTTGGTGATGCTGCCTGTGTGTTTAATTCTGAGTGCCTGGATTTTTGTTTCTAGGTCTTGAAGGGCAGTTCCTCCGTGTTTCTTTTCTTGTATTAGTGCCTTGTGTTTAGTGTTGTAAAATGTGCGCCCAAAAACGAATGCTCTGACCTGTTTGTTTAAATCCGTGATAGTCCGTTTTGGAGGGTCGAAAACTGTGGCAATGTAAAGTAGCTTAGGGAAAATGTATGTATTTACAATTAAACTTCGTATAAAAATCGTTGTAGTTTTGTATTTGTATCTGTGCAGCATGTCTCGTATTTTGGATGTTAGATTTTTCCATGTGTCTCTGTGTGTGCGATTTATGTGTGAAGGAAAGGTTGTACCATAGATTTTGATGTTGTTTGTTGGTGTTAGTCCAAAGGGAAAGTCTGCTTTGTTCTTCCATTTGCCTATGCACATTATTGTTGATTTTTGAACATTTACTTTTGCTCCGCTACCTTTGCTAAAGTCTGTGAATGTGTTTAGTATAAACTTTATAGACATTTTGTTTGGTGGGAAAAAGATGGTGTCATCTGCATAGGCGAGCAACTTTTGTACACCTTTCCCTTGTATGAAAGTGCCCTTATTAGAGCTATCTTTTTTTATGTTCTCTAGTAGTGGTTCTAGTGCAAGAACATACAGTAAAGGAGAGAGGGGGCATCCTTGTCTTACAGATCTTGTAGCCTGAAGGTGTTAGTTAATGTATGATTTACTAACACTTTGCTCTCGGGCTTCATGTACAGAATATTAATCCATTGTCTGAAGTGTTCACCTATGTTGCAATGTGGTAATGTTTTGTGGAGGTATGAGTGTGATATTCTGTCAAAGGCTTTCTCCTGGTCAAGGGAAAGAACAGAAGACTGACAATCCTTCTGGTGTGTGTAGGTGATTATGTCTCTTATGAAATGTGTGTGTTGATGGATGTTTCTGTGCTGGACGCTACACTGCTGGTCTTCGTGTATGTAGCGAAATCTGTGAAACAATCGCTAAATTCAGTAAGATTTTACTTCTATGATAATAAATAAACTCGCCAGTCTGTGTTTGCCTATCGTCGTCTTCTACGCCAGCAGAGCGCTGAATTTTATACAGTAGTAATGCTTAGACAATGATCCCGCCGTCAAATATTACACGCTTTCCTAGTTTCGTCCTTGAGACTTACAATTAACATGTGCCAGAACTGCGACACCAAACTGCCGTTCTGAATTAACGTAAGATTTTAACTTTAACGCCACTAATAGTAGCAATTCGGATATTTTCAAGAAGTGTAGAATGAAACTGCAGTAAGAATTAACGCCAATATTAACGCTGCCTTGCAAAACTCCTCTTCGCTCGACACGCGGTTCTATGCCTATATCCACGCTGTTGGACACGCCAGAATATATAAACACACACACCAGTGTATTTCGGGCTGAAAAGTAACTATAAGTTAACATACGGCAAACGCATTGTCGAATTGTGACGTACTACAAAAGCGCTGTTTCGTTCTGAATGAGAACGACAATTAAAGAAAAAAATTACGATTTAACGTGGAAATTTTTTGAAAATATAATACGAGAGGGGGAGAAAAGAAGCATAGTTGGTAGTGTCTCGATTTTGTTGTTTACAAGCGGGGCAAAGAAGGTTAGATAGAAGAAAAACTTAGATATTTTTCTTATATGCTAAAATAAAAGACAGTGACGAAACAATGACATTAAATGGGTAATAGAAGAGTAAAGTGTTAATGTATCTTACCGTAGATAGAAAAATATGTTATTTGAAGCATTGAAGAAGAAAAACGATAATAGTAAATATAATAATTAAACGTATAAAAATATAAGCACTGTGTGACAAATAGCAACGGGATCAATAATTATTTATCAGAATTTGAAACACTCAATAAATAAAAGAGATATTGACAGAAAACAGATGGACTAACAGACTACATCTTTCTCAGCTTGACAGATATTGGGAAAGGGTAGGGTAGTCCAAGATTTGAAAATTGAGTTCAGTTTTGGAAAAAAGGACGCTATAAGCCTAACAGTCCCTGATTGGCTGGAGTCTAATATACTAACGGAGGAATAAAACTAGTTTGAAGGTAGTGGTAGTCGCCACTTGAAAAAATTTGTATTACACTAAAGTTGTGTGAAGACAAGATATTAGTACGATCTTGTTTTGCTGATCTGCACCAGCAAGCGATCTGGATTTGACCATATTTATCGCAAATCAAACTTATTAGTGTTAATATTTCTCTGATGCGGTAAGAAAGAAAACATTTATGTCATCATTATTATTATTATTATTATTATGTATGTATTATTGAATATGTATGAAAATTATGTGGGTAGAAGTTTATCTAGAGGGAAGTCAACATCAAACTTTGTGTTGTTTCACAGAGTTGTTAGAAAATATATTAACAGGGTGTAGAAAAGCCAGACAGGCTTTCTGACACTTTGGGAGAAAGTAAAATCAAATATTAATGGGGAAATTGTTGTACAGTATTATGACATAAGACCAGGAAAACCACTGGCTGTCTTCTTCAGCAAGTCACCGTGATTGTACATGACTTGATATTATTAACTTAAAATGTTTCCTTTGTCAAGGAAAGTGTCAAACTATAGTTTGAAGTTTATTTGACCATGAATGGGGTAACAAACCAATTAAGAACGTTAACTAATTGTTTAGTTACCATGCTGAGTCTGAATATGATTGAAAAATGTTTATTAGTTAGGGAAAGAGAGAGTATATCAGAGGTTGAGTAGGACGCATTTATATCGTTCCAGGGTTTCATCTATGACTCAAAGTGAACCCAGGTAAACCTATACCTGTATATACTTCTGCATCTAAAGACTTGAGGCAGTATCGACTGTGTGCCTCCTTTTTATATTTCAAGAGCAGAATCCGGACTTGGCGGGTGGAAGCTGGTGATGTGAACATAATTCATCCTCTATACCAGAAGATACTAAGTTAAGAAATCGTCTCCGGGCATTTGATATATCAAACTCAACTACTCTCATTTCCCAAATGTGTATTAGATCATTCAGATTATAATGACGACATACGTTTTATCAATCAATACCCATTCATAGGAGCAAGAGTAAATTGACACTGTTCCAGATTGACATATTTAATTAAAGTTGTGAAAAACAATATACTCAGTTATAAATTGAATCACTTTGATGTAAATACTTTGAATTATCATTTTGAGTTTCAATATTCCAGTATACACAAAATTGTGATACTGGAACAATAAATTGTAAAAAAGATTTCACATTTTAAACTTAACTCTGGGTGTTGTTAATTACTTTTCATAGAGGTCTTAGGTGTATTTGTTGTCATTTTATTACAGCACATTTCACATTACCCTAGACACTAGCCAGATAACAGACATACACCATTATTATACTTAGGATAAAATACGTCGCAGGTTGAGGTCGTAGGGTGGTAGCAGAAAGGTCCCCTGAAAACACAAACCCTATTATTTATTAGACTCAGGGGCCTTCACAGCTTGACCTCACATCTTCATAAAATTCACATTTTACCATTTAACATCAAAATCAACCACATAGATTTGGTCGCTCGCTCCGGGATTTTAAAAGTAGGAAATTAAAGATTAATTGGAGAGTTGGTTTGAGGTATTATTGCCCAGTATTTTGTGTTTAGTTAGAGGTTGGTTAACTATTTTAAATTATTTTGATAACATTAGATTATTATAGTATTAACAATAAGATGGCAGATTTGGCCAAATTCAGATCTGCTGCTGTGCAGGCTGCAAAGGAAATGGGGATGGACGGTCAAGGTCTGATTGCCTATGTAACAGAAGAGTGTAATAAGTTTATTGCTCGAGAAGATAAGAGGCTAGGTAGAGGCTGATAGATTAGCTCAGGAGAAGAGAATTTTGTTAGAAGATGCCAGGGAGACTAAGAAATTAGAGGCTGAGAGGGAGGCTGAGATCAAGAGGCTGCAGTTTGAGGAAAAGAAGCCTGAGGCTGAGGCTAAGAAACTTGAGGCTGAAAGGGAGAAAGAAGAAAGGAGATTAGAGGCTGAAAAGGAGAAAGAAGAAAGAAGATTGGAGGCTGAAAGGGAGAAAGAAGAAAGTAGATTTGAGGCTGAGAAGGAAGATAACAGACTCCAAAGGGAACATGAGTTACGACTAAGGGAGTTGGAATTACAAGGCCATGCTCCTGAAAATGGAAATGGCCCATCCACCTCCGACTCTGCTGCAAGCCAGGGTGCCTCCAACTCAGCCATGGGGTTTCATTTAGACCCATCTGTGGAGAAAGATGATGATATTGAATTATTTTTAAGCCGCTTTGAAAGGCTAGCTACCATATATGGGTTAGAGAAAGAAAGATGGACTATGAAGGTATCCCAGGGACTTAGAGGAACCTCGTATGAGGTATTCGCCAAGCTGAGTAAAGATGACCAAGACGACTATGACATTCTTAAGCAAGCTCTTCTAGTTAGGTATGAGAGGAATAGCGAATTTTATACGTAGAAATTTAGGAATGCCAAACTGTTGACTGTGGAGACTTATCACCAGTTCTCTGCAGGCCTGGAGACATACCTGGAGAAATGAACTGCTCTGGGGAAAACCCAAGATTTAAGGGAAATCATTATGACTGAGCAGTTAAGAGAGTCCATGGCTCCAGACCTGAGAAAAGTTTTCACGGAACAGGTTGCTGGGAGACTAGGGGAGATCTTAAATGTGGCTGAAAGATATCAGACAGCCCAGTCTGAGATGGCAGGCATAAAGAAGAAGCCTATAGACCATAATAAAGCCCCACAAACCCAAAACCAACCTAAATTTGAACATAGGGACAAGTTTAATAAAGGTAAAGCCTATTATGATATGCCAAGTTTTGACCAACGCGATAGAAACCCGCAATTCAGTGATAGAAAAACTTTCCCTCCGGGAAATAAATAGTGTAAATGGTGCAAGAGGAACACTCATGACACCAAAGTGTGTACTAAGAAGCTATCTACCTTCGCTGCTATGAAAACGGGGAATCAGGGATTAAATTTGAAACCTACTGGACAGCAGGAACCTTATCACCCCCAGTGTGTGAAGATGTTATATGTAACGGGGTCAAACTTAGGTGCCTTTATGATACAGGCTTAGATTATGACTCAGTCGTAAGCTCTCACCTGGTGCGTCCAGATCAATCCACCACAGAAACAGTGGAGATCCAAGGAGCAGCCAAGGACGTAGCAACCATGACACTTCCCATTGCTAGAATCAGTGTAAAAACTCGCTATGTGGAAGGAGTGATTAGAGCAGCAGTGATAAATGAACCAATCTACCCTCTAATAATGGGGTGTAGATATGTCTTCTTGGGGAATCCCAAGAGACCTGTGATCATGGCAACAGTGCAGACCAGGTCACAGTCAAGGAAGGAGGAGGATGAACCTATAAATACTCATCCAGAGGAGATGAGGAAGGCACAGGCGGAGGATAGGTCACTCAAGCCGTGCTTTAAAAAATTGCCTAAATGCCATACACCTCCAAACAAAGGAGACTACTATATGAAGAATAAATTGATCTATAGGAAGGCTGGAACTGGATCCAATGGTCATGAACAGCTAGTACTTCCCACTTCGTATAGGGTAGAAGTAATAAGGAGTTTACATGTTGGACTAGATGGGGACCATGAGAAAGTAGGTACCATCTGCCAAAAAAGTTTCACAAAAATATTATTGGCCATGCGTAAAGGAAGATATTGAGAATTTTGTGGAGGCCTGCGGCCAATTTCACGAGGGAACACCCACACAAGTGGAAACTAATAATCAGGACCTAGAAACGCCACGGGGCAAACTTAGGCCGGAAAATAAAATGAAAAATAACTATGGTAAAGTAGACATAGTGGAATGGGAACCCCCTTTTCACACACAGTTTTTAATTGAATTTGTTAGAATGGCCACTATGCGTCGAGTACAAAAAAGGATCTCACTCCAGTCTCACCCGACAATCCCTCGGTCGGAATTCCATGAACTGGGTGAAAATAAAAGAGAGCGAAGTTCTCTCACTTTGAATTTGAACCTGAGGGGAGACAACCCCAGGAAAAGAATTGGTAGTGGAAGGTTCTTATGTGATGACAAAAGGAAGAAAAGTCACCACCACCACACTTCCAATTACATGAAAATTGCCGGTACCATGAAAAATATGTAGGCAACCCTGTTATTTGGGAGGTCAATAAAAGGTCCATTGGAAACCTTATTAAGGACGTGGACAGATGAGAAGGTAGAAGAGACTGTTACCTCATCGTATCAGTATGTGAACGAGCTGACCACTCGTCTCAAAACTGGCTGGAAACGTGCTAATGATAATCTCAGACAAGCCAGGAAAAAACATGCTGCTTATTTTAACAAGAAAGCGAAGGATAGAGAATTAGCTGTGGGAGAGAAAGTGCTTCTTCTACTACTCGGCAGCAGTAACAAGTTGCAAATTGGATGGCAAGGTCCATATACGGTGTTAGAGAAGGTGTCTAGAACTAATTATAAAATCGACAAAAAGGGGAAAGAGAAAATTTATCATGTGAACCTCTTAAAGAAGTACCTGGACAGAGAAATCCAGGATAAAACTCATCTAATGACCTTGTCGATAGCAACGGGGATGAAACATGAACCACTCGACTCTCACGAGTACCCACTAAAACCATGTGAAACACAGGCACACGTGAAAATCAGTAAGCATCTGACTAAAGCTCAGAGAGAGCAGGTTCAAAAGGTTCTGATTGAACATACAGACGTGTTAACGGATAAGCCGGGGCACACAAATCTGTTAGAATATGATATGAAGTTAATAGACCCCACACCCATCTGTATGAGAGCCTATACTATTCCTTTCGCTAAGGAAAAAGCTTTGAAAGAGGAGATCGATTATTTGTTGAACGAAGGGATCACTTCTCACAGCGAATCTAATTATAGCTCTAGTGTGGTTTTGCTGAGGAAACCCTCTGGGGAACATCGTTTGTGTATAGATTACAGAAAACTGAATGCTGTCACAGAAAGTCAAGTGGATCCATTACCTGATACAAATCGGCTGTTTGCCAGGCTGAACAAGGCAAAATATTTTTCTAAGGTGGATCTTAGCAAAGGCTATTATCAAAAAAGCAACCGCAAAATGGGAATGCTTAAAAACAAGCATACAATCAGCAAATGCAAATTTACCTAAAAAGGAGTCTAAGAAAAATCAAATTTGGATGACAGATGACATCTTGAATAAAATGGCAGAAAGAAAGAAAGCAAAAAATACTCCAGAATATAAAACAATAGACAATGACATACGTACTATGTGTAGAGAAGCAAAAGAACGGTGGATAGAAACAAAATGTAAGGAAATAGAAGACTTGGAAGCGAAGCACATGACAAGAGATATGCATGAAGAAATAAAGAAATTATCAAATCGGTCGCGGTTTGCACAAGGAGGAAGCTGTATCAAGAACAAAAATGGTGTAATATTACTTGATGAGAAAGACATATCAAACAGATGGGCAGAATACGTAAAAGAACTATTCGAGGACAACAGAGGTAAAAAACCATCACCAGATTCTAATGAAGGCCCACACATTCTCAGATCAGAAGTAGAGAACGCCATTCATATGATACAAAAAGGAAGATCAGCAGGCATGGATAACATAAACATTGAAATGATAGAAGCTCTGGAGAGCTTTGGTATAGATACAATCACAGAAATATGCAATGATATATACAATACAGGATATTTACCACACGACATGAAGACATCAGTTTTTATAACATTGCCCAAAAAACCAAATGCAACAGAATGTTCAGACTTCAGAACAATCAGCCTGATGAGTCATGCAATTAAGATACTGCTCAAAATCATACAGGAAAGAATAAAAAGTAAAGTAGACAGCGAAATCCAAGAAGAACAGTTTGGTTTTAGACGGAACAGTGGAACAAGAGAGGCAATATTTTGCCTAAGAAGATTAGCAGAAAAATATACAGAGGTCCAAAAAAGTATGTATATTTGCTTCATTGACTATAAGAAGGCTTTTGACAGAATCCATCATGAGAAAATAATTGAATGCCTCAAAGACATAGGTATTGATGGAAAAGATATAAGAATACTCAGTAACCTTTATTGGGAGCAAACTGCCACAGTAAGATCGGGAAGGAATTATTCACCATACATAGACATAAAAAGAGGTGTCAGACAAGGTTGTGTGCTGTCCCCCTGCCTATTTAATTTATACACCGAAAAAATTTTCAAACAGATACAGGAAATACCAGGACTGAACATCAGTGGAAGATCAATAAACAACCTTAGATATGCAGATGATACCGTGTTGTTAGCTGAAAGCGAACAGGAGTTACAAGAACTAGTGAAGCAAGTGAACAGTATAAGTCATGAATATGGACTCGACATTAATATTGAGAAAACTAAAACTATGATAATTAGCAAAACAGACGATAAACCCACATTAAAGATAAGCGTAAATGGGAAAATCCTGGAACAAGTCAAGAGCTACGTATATCTTGGTCATATAATAACAGAAGATGGCAGATGTGAAACAGAAATCAAGAAGAGAATAGGAATGGCCAAAGCTACATTCAACAACATGAAACATATACTGACATCCAAACAGTTATCTCATAAATTAAAACTGAGAATCATAAAGTGTTATATATATTCTGCATTTCTGTATGGTGCAGAAACATGGACGATGAATAAGCATTTGGAAGAAAGAATTGAGGCTCTTGAAATGTGGATATATAGAAGAATGGGGCGTATCTCATGGAAAGAGATGAAAACAAATAAGGAGGTCCTAGAAAATCTAGGTATGAAAAGAGAACTAATGAGAGAGGTCAAAGTTCGGCAGCTAAAATACTTTGGGCACATAAAAAGGCATAACACCTTGCAGAAGACCATAACAGAAGGGAGAGTTGAAGGTAAACGTGCAAGGGGAAGACAGCGCTATAAGTGGGAAGATAACATCAAGAGATGGACGGGAAAGAGTCTATCAGAGTGTACCACCAAGACAAGAGACAGAAGACGTTGGAGATCCATTACAGCCAACCTCCGTTGTGGAGATGGCAACTGATGATGATGATGATTATCAAATTCCAGTAAAGCCTGCGGTTCGACCTTATTTAGCCTTTAGCACCTCGGAAGGCCATTATGAGTTCAACATGTTGCCGTTTGGGTTGAAAAATGCCATGAGTGTGTTTTCCAGGATTGTAGTGAAATCTGTGAAAAAATCCCCAAATTCAGTAAGATTTTAATCCTATAATAATAATAAATAAACCCGACCGTAAGAGTCTGCTTAAAGTCGTCTCTACGCCAGTAGGGCGCTGCCTTTTGTGCAGAGGAAATGCTTATAAAAACGATCCCGCCGTAAAAATCTAACACGCTTTCTAGTTTCGGTTTCGAGACGTACAATAAACATTTTAACATCTTGCCCGATCTGCTGCACGAAACTGAGGCAAGACTTATAATTAACGATCTGCCAGAACTGTGCCGCCAAACTACTGTCTGAATTAACGTAATCTTTAACTTTAACGCCATTAATTGTAGCAATCCGGACAATTTCTAGATCTGCGGCACGAAACGGCGGCAAGTATGAACACAAAATTAACGCGCTGCCGTGCATAACTGTTACGGTATATGATATTAACGCCGTCTGCTAAAGGTTAGCGGACGTGCAAATGTAAAGGTTAAGACATTTAATATATTGCGATAGATGTTTCAATTATTGAACGCTCCATACACGATCGATTATGACGTGTCTAGCGTTGTTTGGGTCACAGTCGGTAACTAGGAGACGCTACCCTTTGTTACTTGACCGCCAAGCTGAATAGCTGCGTTTTGTTAACCTTCCAATTCAATGGCCTGATATAGCCATTTATATGTGCATTATGATGGACCAGGGTCAGTCCTAGAACTCTACATGAGAGGAAACTTATGGAGGTTAGTGATTAACTAAATCCTTGGAAGGAGAAAGATAATCGTCTACTTTATACGAAGTAATTAGACTCACAGTCTCACTGTCGGCAGGTAGCCATTCTATCTGCGCGTGCATATAGCTGTGATGTTCTGACGACAATTACTGCATTGTATCCTTAAACGGACATGGACATGTAAAACAGCAGTCTACGCTATTGATTGATTGATGCATGTACCTCATATGTGAATTGAACTGTTTATGTATGTGTGTAATCCATATTAAATTGTGAAGGACTCGAACCGGAGGCATTATTCGTTGAATCACGTTACACCATTCAACCATTATGAATTATGTATTTTATATCAAGTTGCTGAGTTAATAAGATGAACAGTTGTTTACATCTTGATGCCAAGTTCAGGCATTACGACAACCCAAAGGTGAGGTTCACCCCATTCGCGTACGAATATTAGCACGATCAGAATTCAAGCAACACAACCAGTAACCACACACGAAAGTCCTTCAACAAAAGTGGCGGCCGAATGCGGGGAACGACAGAAAAAAGAAACAAACTTCTGTTCCTTACGCACATGTTAACCACAAATATTTACGATCAATTTTCGATCACATGATCCAGTCGAAGATGACGCAGTACTCATTATAATGCCTAACAACGTGACGTCACCGAAAGTCGTGTAGGTGAACTGTCGGAGAAACCAAAGCCGTTTCTAAGTCTAACCAGGGGAAACATGAGCCATTGAAGCAAACACACGATATGGACTACAGGAGCAGACAGTCAAAGGCACAGGCCTAGCCGTCGACGACAACGAGCATCAAGTGAAGCAGCAAATAAAGATAAGTTTAGCTCAATAACTATTGTCGTTAACGTGACAGTGCTAACTGAGTCCATGCCCTCTGCCTACATCGGCATGTTTTTACCTATGTTTAATGTACTTTTTGTTGTCTTAATGTGTTGTTAATTAGTGGATGGTAGGGAGGATGAACCGAAATTAGATTCTGTGGCTCTCACGATGCCTGAATTGATTTCGGTCGTTTCTTAGGGCAGTTAAACGATTGCACTTTTGGAAGCCCCATTGAGGTTTGCCATTGGACTGTCTGTCCAAATCTGCTGTCGTTTGACGATTTGTGTTAGCTGTACCGTTCCGTAGATAACTGGTGTATTTTATTCGTACTCAGTTCACAATTTTATTCAGTTTTGTATCATGTTCGTTAACTATTTCGTCCAGTCTACTCTTACTATCAATTTATTTTATGATTGTTAAATGTTCGTCCGTTATGAGTCCTGTGATGTCATCATTTTTTGCAGTCATTTTTTTTGGTGTACTTTGCATATTAAGTTGACCTCGGGTCAATCTTTGACCCTTCGTTTTCCGTGTGACACTTCCGCTTGTTTTATTTAGTTCATAAATTCATTTTTAATTGTGAAAATGTCTTGTTTGCGTCTTGACATTGCTTGTACCCTTTAGTTGCATCATTGTTTTGTTTGTCCTCATGATATATATTAAATGCGACATTAATAATATAACATTATATTCAATAATACACTTGTAATTTAATTTAATTAATTTTTTTTTAAATTTAAGGTTAATATGGGACATTGCATAATTATGCAGTGATAGTCCAAGAAAGTAGCACTACAATTTATAAGAGATGCCTAGGGCATAATAATATAATATATATATTGACCAAATAAAATAATCTTATAGTCTACCTTTGAGGTAATAGACCCATTGTATATTATTTAATATACTTTTCTGGTACTAAGAGAGTGACTTAGTACATTGAACAATATAATTACTAGGAATCATACCCAACATTATTGGATATTGAGATTAATTGTGTGATGTAATTACATTATAGTTAACAGATATCATAACTATTTATGATATAGTTAGTACTTAGATACAATATTGTTACAAAATATTGTCTATTAGTTGAACTTAGACATTAGAGTTCAGTACTATTGTGATTATTTATATTGAATATTCCTAAGTTGAGTAAGTATAATAATTACTCTGAAGCTACTATTGACTATTTTAATCAGTAATTATCAATAATTACTTACCAGATAAAAGTCAAAATGCTTACTATAGACCATTTCGTTAAAATTGGTAAGGAATATGGTTATAAATCTCAAGAACTTCGTCAGTTTGCTGAGGCAGAACTGGAAAAACATAAAGCAGAAATGGAGGAACGTGAAAGAAAAGAAGCAGAGAAAAAGGCTGCATTAAAGAAAGAGGAAGAGGAACAAAAGGCTGCATTAAAGAAAGAGGAAGAGGAACAAAAGGCTGCATTAAAGAAAGAGGAGGAGGAACGTGAGATGAAGCAAATTGCCAAGGAAAATAGATTAAGAGAGATTGCTCAACGTGAAAGAGAAGAGCAAAGAGCAATTACCAACAGGAAGAAGAGAATAAATTGAAACGAGAGGAAATTATTTTACAACAAGAAATGGAATTGGCGCGTATTAAATTGGAGACAGCAAGATTACAAGCACAAAGTGCTGATGCAAACCAGAATAATAACGCACAAAATGGATCGTCATCCAGCCAAACTAAACATTTCTACAACTTTAAATTACCCACTCTCAACTTAAACGTGGACGACCTTTCATCGTTCCTGTCACGTTTTGAACAGACTTGCAAAACAAATCATTTGCCTGAAGAGTCATGGGTACTCAAGTTAAATGAATTCTTGGTTGGAGAACCATTGACGGCTTCTCAAAATGCTGACCCATCAATAGCAAATAACTACGGTGCTATTAAGTCCTTGCTTTTACGAAGGTTTCACCTGGACGAGGAACACTGTAGGTTGAAATTTAAGGGAATTTTACCTGAATCTCCAAAAGATTTTGCAGGATTCATTGCGAACATACGCAATACATTTAATAGATGGGTTGAACTGGCAGAAGTCAACAAATCATACGACAAATTAGTTGATTTACTACTACGGGATAAGGTATTATCTTCGGTTAGCCAGCCATTTTTTGCATATTTGCAGGAGCGTAAACCAGGTACTATCGACGAGTTAGAAAAAATTTCTTTAAACTACTGTTCGGCACATCCGAATGCAACCATTTCTAACTCCTCATTAAGAGAACCTCTACCTGTGGCGTCTAATATGGCCTACAATCATAATAACAAACAAAGACATCACAGTGTAGACAGAAGTAGGTTCCAAAGAAATCACAATGTTAACTTTCAGAAGGGACATAATAATGATTTCAACAATAAAAATGAGTTCAACAGAGGTAGATCACGAGATAGAAATTATTCACCTCAAACAAACTACCACAATGGTCAACATAACACTAATTATAATCGATCACATACTCCCAATAATAACAATAACTGGAATGGTAATAATCATGGCTCGAGACATCGAGATAATAGTTACTATAGAGGACGACGAGATAATTCTAACAATTATACTCGGAATCGATCTCATTCTCGGGGATCATCTCATTACAACCATAATACAGGGGCGGCAGTTACAAATAATACTACCCCTATAGCTCAGGTCCCACTTGACAATAATACAACACAGTCTTCTGCTGCATGTTTTGCTATTAATTATAATGTGGCAAATAGTTGCCAACAATGCAATCTTATTTTTCAGAAGGCGAAAGAAACAGTGCTTAACTGCGGACATATTACACCAGAGGTAGGTCTTGCAGTCAACGATGGAACAGGCTTACTAATTTTTAACAGGGGATTAGTTAATGGATCCGTCGTCTCAGTGCTGAGGGATTCAGGATCCACGACGATTGGTGTACGTCAGTCGCTGGTACATCCTAGCTGTGCGACAGGAGAATATGTACGCTGCATGACATTTGGTGGAACTATTGAGTTTTACCCCACAGCTATTGTTCATATTAGAACACCCTTTTTCACAGGGAATGTAAAAGTATGTATGCTAAAAAAGCCTATAGCTGATCTGATGGTTGGTCGTATACACGGCAGTAAAGATTGTACTCCAGATGAGATCATAGAATGGGAGAAACATAACCTATGCACTGGAAACGCCGTGACGACTAGAGCGCAGACTCAACTCATGGAGAAAGTTAGTGATAATAAAATGGATGCAGACAACCAAGAGGAGTTTGTAGTCAATTCACCTATTGACAGGGAAACATTTGCAACCAAACAAAAAGAGGATAAATCTTTAAAAAAAATTTTTAAGCTGGTTGATAAAGTTGACAATCTATCCTCAGGTAATAATAACAAACATTGGTTTGTTATTAAAAATGACATATTGATTAGATGTTTTAATGACAAATCACAAATGAAACAACAAGTTATGGTCCCGTATACTTTTAGACGGTACATTCTTCAACATGCACATGACTCACATTGTGCTGGACATATGGGATATACTCGAACACGATCTCGAGTACTGTCTTCATTCTTTTGGCCAGGAGTGTCAAGAGATATTTCGCAGTATGTACGTTCCTGTACTACATGCCAAGAAGTGAAAGCACGTGGAGCTTTTCACACGGCGCCTATTCAGGCTTGCGATATCTCAGTAAGACCGTTTGACAAGATGGCCATAGATATTATTGGTCCATTGCTACCATCGGCCAGAGGACATAGATTCGTCCTTACGTGCATTGATTTGTGCACACGATGGCCAGAAGCTATCCCATTAAAGACCACCACTACCACAGATGTAGCTGATGCACTACATCTCATCTTTTCTAGAATAGGGTTTCCTAGAAAACTTTTATCAGACCATGGGTCACAGTTCATATCTGACACCATGAAGGAAGTCATGAAAACTTGGAACATTGATAGGAATTTAAGTAGTATTTATCATCCTATGAGTAATGGTGCGGTTGAAAGACTTAACCGTACACTTAAACAACTACTACATAAGGTTACTGCTAAGCACCCTCATGACTGGGACAGAGCACTCCCAGCTGTTCTATTTGCTTATCGGGAGGTACCGCATGAACAAACTGGCTTCTCTCCCTTTGAATTAGTTTTTGGTGCTCCCCCAAGAGGTCCTATGGGACTAATAAAAGACTTATTAATTGACGAGGAGATGACTCAGGACACTCAGTCATCTTACGAGTATGTGATTAATCTTCGGAAGAACATTATTGAGTCTTGCCAGTTGGCAACAGCTTCTTCTGAGGCTGCAAAAGCTAAGGCTCGATCTCTACAAAATAGGTCTCGACGATTACGCCAATTATTCCCAGGCGATGAGGCTTATGTGTTACTTCCTCACAATAACAATAAATTATTGATATCTTGGAATGGTCCTTACAAAGTCATTGATAAAATTTCCGACGTTGATTACGTCTTAGATATCAAGGGACACAAAAAGATATTTCATATTAACATGCTCAAGCAATTTCATACACGTCCTGAACACTTACAGTCAATTTTTCATGAACTAGATGACAACACAGTATCTACTTGTTATTATTCTAACTTATCTGTCATCCAGGAAGAAGAATCTTCTTTTCCTGAGGTACAGTTACCGTTACCGGTACCAGTAGTTCAACCTACTGAATCTTGGCGGGATGTAACCATCTCTTCAACGGTTACACCGCAACAGCGTCTACAGATTGCTAATCTATTACAATCTTATCCAGATGTGTTGACCGACGTCCCGGGTCGCACATCGGCTATCAGTCATGACATTACTCTCAATGATGATACACCTATTCGTGTACATCCCTATTCGGTTCCTTTACATTTCCTTGCTAAAACTACTAAGGAACTTGAACAGATGTTGTCTCTGGGAATCATTGAGACTAGTAATTCGCCATTCTCTTCTCCATTAGTGATTGTCCGGAAGAAGGACAATAACATCAGACTATGTGTTGATTATAGAAAATTAAATGCTAAGACTATAGTTGACAGCGAACCACATCCACTTATCGACGACTTACTGCCACGTCTATCCAACGCAACTATATTTAGTAAGATAGACTTAACTAAAGGTTATTGGCAGATACCACTGACCGAAAAGGCTAAGTACTACACCGCATTTTCCACTCCACAAGGTCTATACCAGTGGAATGTGATGCCTTTTGGGCTTGTTAATGCGCCAGCTACCTTCATTCGCCTGATGCGACAAATTTTATCAGGTAGACCAGACGTTATTACATATATTGACGACATATGCTTGTTTAGTTCGTCGTTTGAGGAACATGTTTCGGGACTTAGATATGTTTTCGACACTCTAAGGAATTATCATCTAACTGCTAAACCTACAAAGGTGCAAATCGCGTGTAATGAGATAACCTTTTTGGGACATATCATTGGATCGGGATATATCCGAACGTTACCTAGTACAGTCTCCAAAATTCTAAACATAGCAGTTCCTCAGACGAAGAAACAGGTCAGGAGTTTGTTAGGACTTGTTCAATATTACAGTAGATTCATACCAAACTTGTCATCCATCACGGCTGTATTGTCTTCATTGTTAAAAAAAGACATGCCGGTGAAGGTGACATGGACTGGTATATGCAATGAAACTTTCAACAAAATTATAAATTTGTTCTCGCATGAACCAATTTTAAGACTTCCCGATGCTTCCAAAAGATTTTTCTTACGAACAGATGCTAGTAACTACGGCATTGGTGCATGCCTGCTCCAGAACCATGATGGCGTTCTACATCCTACCTTATATATTTCAAGAAAGCTAAAGCCGGCAGAAACAAAGTATTCCACAGTGGACAAGGAACTTTTATCAGTTATATGGGCAATAACTAAACTTGAAAAGTTTTTGCTTGGTGCTCCATTCACCATACAGACGGACCAACGTGCTGTAGCATCTTTGCGTCGATCTAACCACAAGAGCCCAAAACTCGCCAGATATGCAATCATCCTACAGCCATTTGAATTCTCCATTGAACATATTCCTGGCACTGAAAATATTGTGGCGGATGCGTTGTCACGTAATCCTATTGACGACGAATGATCAACATTGACATTCCTAAAACACGTCAATCATCACTACATTGGATATAACGAAGTATCAACTATAAAGGAACTAACCTTGCCTTCAATTTAATATTTATAAACACTATATGCATCACAGAATTGAACTAAAGACAATCAAGGTATACATATTGACATTGAAACTTCGTCTAACGTCCATACACAATATATGAATATTCGTTGAACAATCATGGAACAATATCTGACGACAAGTCGAACTTATTATCCTATGTGCACTTAATTCTTGGATGCTGGGATAAATGACATTTCTTTCCAACGTAAACGTTTGAACATTTTTGCCTAAAAGAATTCATCAGGATCAAGACTACGGATGGATCATCATATCCTATACTAATTAATTAGTTAACTTAACTTCTTAATTGAATTATTATCAATAAAATGAAATGTGAGAAAAAAATGAAATGAAAGAACAAAAAAAGAGAACGAAATATAAAAAGAAGAAATTATGAAAAGAGAAAATAAATCTCACACAAGTATTAGATTAATATTTTTTTTTAATGTACCTATACGTTATTTAGTTAGTTAAATTAGATAGTTATTATTCACTAACACTTAACACACACAATTAAGTTAAACTTATATTCGAATTTCTTTCTATTTCTTCTCACTTATTTTGTCTTTTCTTCTCTCATAACATCGCGTTACATTAGAATCTTAATAATTTAACTCTTAGTTTAATTAATTAATTTAATTTTAATTAGTCAAATTAATTCCTATATGACATACTAATACGACAGACCTTACTTTAATTTAATTCTATCATTCACTATTAACATTGGACATTTTATTTAGTTGATATAATAATATGTATAATATTGATATATAATGTGATTAATGTTAGATGACTATGACAAATAGTTAGTTGACATGACCGCGACACGGTTCTACTCAGAACATCGTCGGCCATATGTCACGATTGTGTTAAATTTTTTTTTGAAAAATTGTTAAGTCGGATAGATCTTGAAAAAAAATCTATCGATTTTTTTTCCCCGGTGTACAGGGAATTGTTACGGTATATGATATTAACGCCGTCTGCTAAAGGTTAGCGGACGTGCAAATGTAAAGGTTAAGACATTTAATATATTGCGATAGATGTTTCAATTATTGAACGCTCCATACACGATCGATTATGACGTGTCTAGCGTTGTTTGGGTCACAGTCGGTAACTAGGAGACGCTACCCTTTGTTACTTGACCGCCAAGCTGAATAGCTGCGTTTTGTTAACCTTCCAATTCAATGGCATGATATAGCCATTTATATGTGCATTATGATGGACCAGGGTCAGTCCTAGAACTCTACATGAGAGGAAACTTATGGAGGTTAGTGATTAACTAAATCCTTGGAAGGAGAAAGATAATCGTCTACTTTATACGAAGTAATTAGACTCACAGTCTCACTGTCGGCAGGTAGCCATTCTATCTGCGCGTGCATATAGCTGTGATGTTCTGACGACAATTACTGCATTGTATCCTTAAACGGACATGGACATGTAAAACAGCAGTCTACGCTATTGATTGATTGATGCATGTACCTCATGTGTGAATTGAACTGTTTATGTATGTGTGTAATCCATATTAAATTGTGAAGGACTCGAACCGGAGGCATTATTCGTTGAATCACGTTACACCATTAAACCATTATGAATTATGTATTTTATATCAAGTTGCTGAGTTAATAAGATGAACAGTTGTTTACATCTTGATGCCAAGTTCAGGCATTACGACAACCCAAAGGTGAGGTTCACCCCATTCGCGTACGAATATTAGCACGATCAGAATTCAAGCAACACAACCAGTAACCACACACGAAAGTCCTTCAACAATAACCCCTCTTCGCTTGACACGCAGTACAATGCATATATCCACGCTGTGGGACAACGCCAGACGATATAAACACACAGACAGTTTTCAATGTCCTCCTAGTGGTAAATATCTGACGTAACCGAACAAGTTAGTGTATTTGAATAAACCAAATGATAGAGAATGAGGGGGGAAGATGGCCGACTTGTTTAAAAGTTATAATTGACGATTGACAGTGACAAAACTGAAAATCTAAAACATAATGAAACTGACCATACAAATCATATATTAGGATAGCTTAGTGTCTCTCGGGCAAAAATATGCTTTAATATATATGGTAGTCCAATTATAAGCCAAGTTATTGAGATAATACTATATGTCTACGAACGTTAGGACGGACGGACTGTTGTTCTTGCTCGTTTATACATAACGTTAGTGGGGACGCAAGTTTAAAAAGGAGGCATTGGAGTAATTCAAATCCGATTGGTGGTATAAGAGTATAGGAGTAAAGGGGGCGGTAGGAAAATGTTAACCAAAACTAAACATCTTTTTGTATTTGGCATAACTAAGGTGGACTGACGAATGGGCTACGAGACACATAGTCTGTTTGGAATTTTGTTTTGTTTTACAAAAACTAAATTCAAAATTTGGTAGTCGCCTGATTTTATTGGCCAGCTCTAATAGATATTGGCTAAGGCTTAGAGGTCTCGTGGCCATTTGACAAGAAATTTTTATATCAACAAGTACGTTGAGAGCAGATGTGAAAAAGTTTAAAATAAATACTAAATTCACAGTCTGGACAGGGCAGAGAAAACTGAGGCCATATCTTTTGCCAGTCAACGTTATTTGTGTCATATTTCTTCGAAATTGTGGTAAGAATGCTTTATGTATTAATATGCTTGATTAAAACTACAAAAGTTAGATACTGCTATTGGGAAAAGTGAAGGACATGCCGGTAACAAACATTATTGAGTCACCACATTGAACTGTATTTGACTGTTGCATATTCTTATGATTTTGTATTAATATTATTGCATTAGAAGATGTTAATAAGCCTCAGTGTTCTATGAACACTCTTCAACATTCCTAGAGCGTTTATAATTAAGAAAAGAAAAGAAAATCATACAAAAGGAGATGTGGTTACTCCACGTTATTGTATTGAAGAAAAGTATGTAAAAGTGCAGTGGCGTATCTGCCATAGGGACCTGAGGTGTGGTCACAGAAAGGTGTGAGTCATAAAAATTAGGGGCTGGTGCACTTGTATGCACAGGAGGCTGACCCCATACCATCATGTGTACATAGTGATAAGAAATTGTGATCAGATGTGAAAAGGCCAGGGTGTCTTTTATTGCAGGGTTTTTATTTCCTGTTACCATCCGGTGACAGGAAACCTGATGAGTGATTGTAAAGACAAAAAGTCTCCTTTCAAAAGTTTATGCTGTCAGCAGATAGCCTGAAGGAGCTTGTGGGTGCTGATCTATATATTCTCTGCAGCGACATACTGACTTGTTATCTTCATACCAAGAATCCCAGGTGAAGTGTTAACATCTGGGACATCTGACACTTCATTCAAATAAAAATTGTTATTTCCAGGAATACACAGAATTATATGGGGCGTGATGAAACAACAGCTCCTCCTAACAAATGACTAACACTAGTAGCTATTAAAGTTTTAGTCTGTGAATACACCTACTGGAATAATATAGTGACATTATACTTATCTGACAAAGAGTCCAAACATTTTAGTTAATCAGTATATGTAAAATATATTTTCCTCATTTTTAAAGACCTGTCCAAAAGAGATGGCAGGACAGGCAGATTAAATTGTGAAAAAAAAACATTCAATTTTAAAGAAAATTTTAACCACAGTCTTATTCATTTCCTTATAGTGAGTTAAAGTGTATTGTGTTGATGTACCACCATTCTCATTTCACCCCTAGACACTAGTCACATCATACACCAGCCACTAGAATCAAAATACGGACCGTGTGAGATCTAGGGAGGTAGCGTTAGGTTGACTGATAATACATCATCATCATCATCTTTTAGAGTCAGGGGCCTACATTTGCTTGACCTCACACGGTTGACACAGACACAGCTGTCTTTCTTGTTAGGTATAACATCTTAACCTCCCCAGCAAATTACACTTGCTACATATATTGGTAGGCTTGTCCGGGATTTGAATTTCTCATATTACTACATAAATTGGGGTCCTGGTCTGGGATTTAGCAGTAACAACATTTCTATTTACCCAGGGAATCCACATTATTAATATTGCCCAAGATTTGGGAAGTTGATGAAGTGTCAGAGCCTGGAATAAGTTAATTAAAGTAGTACGTATTTTAGAAATTGAGTTTGAACACTTTAGTATTTATCAGATGGCAGATTTGGCAAAGTTTCGCTCTGCTGCTGTGCAGACTGCCAGAGACATGAACATGGAGGGTCAAGTCTTGATTGACTATGTCACCTAAGAATGGGATAAGTTTATTGCTAGGGAAGAACATAGGTTAGCTGAAGAAAGGAGAATGCAGTAAGAAGAAGCTAGGGAAATTAAAAAGTTGCAAATTGAGGCTGAGAAGGAGGCTAGGGCCTTAGAGGCTGATAGAGAGGCTGAAATAAAAAGGCTCCAATTTGAAGATAAAAGATTATAAAAGGAAACCAGAAGAAAAACGACTGCAAAGGGAAGCAGAAGATAAAAGATTACAAAGGGAGCACGAGTTGCGACTAAGGGAGTTAAGAGTTGCAAGGCCATGCTCCTAAAAATGGTCACAGCCCTTCTATCTCTGATGCTACTGTTAGTCAGGGGGCCTCCAACTCAGATATGGGGTTCCACTTAGATTATTTTGTTGAGAGAGATGATGATATCGAAGCATATTTAAGTAGGTACGAGGTATTAACTACAACTTATGGGCTAGAAAAGGAAAGATGGGGCCTGAAGTTATCCCACGGTCTTAGGGGAACAACTTATGAAGTTTTTTTTTCCAAAATGAGCAGGAATGACCAAGACAATTATGACATGTTAAAGCAGGCTCTTTGGCTAAGGTATGAAAAGAACGGAGAATTTTATAGAAAAAAAAATTAGGAATGCCAAGCTACTGTCGGGTGAGACCTATCACCAGTTCTCTGCCCGTTTAGAGACGTACTTGGAGAAATGGACTGCTCTGGAGAAAACCCAAGATCTAAAAGAAATGATCCTTATTGAGCAATTGAGAGAGTCCATTGCTCCAGACTTGAGAAAGTTTCTCATGGAACAAGGTGCAGAGAGGCTGGGTGAGTTACTTAATGTCACTGAGAGGTATCAGGCAGCCGAGGCAGAGGTAGCTGGCGCCAAAAAGAAACATGTAGACAATTATAAGGCTCCACAAAACTTTAATAAATTTGACAACAAAGGTAAGCAAAACTTTGATAGGCCACGAAATGACTATAAAAACAAAAACCCACAGTTCAAGGACAGAAAATATGATGAAAGAAAACCTTTTCATCAAGGTAGATTGTATTGTAAATGGTGTAAGAGAGAGGGACATGACACCAAATTTTGTACTAGTAAACCTTCTGGATTTCCTGCTATGAAAAGGGGGAACAAGGGAGAAAAGAACAAACCTGCTGGACAGCAGGAACCTTATCACCCCCAGTGTGTGAGGATGTAGTCTGCAATGGGGTCACCATTAGGTGCCTCTATGACACAGGTTTAGATTTTGATTTTGTCGTGAGCTCGCACTTGGTGAACCCAGATCAGTATACCACAGAAACAGTGGAGATACAAGGGGCGACCAAGGACCTACCACTCATGACACTTCCCATTGCAAGAATAACAGTGAAAACTCGCTATGTGGAAGGAATAATCAGAGCAGCAGTGATAGACACACCCATTTACCCTCTGATATTGGGGTGTCGTTATGTCTTCTTGGGGAATCCCAAGAGACCTGTGGTCATGGCAGCAGTGCAGACCAGATCACAGTCCAAGAAGGAAGAAGATGAACCTATAAATACCCATCCAGAAGAGATGAGGAAGGCACAGGCTGAGGATAAGTCACTCAACCCTTGTTTTAAAAAATTACTTAAATGCCACACACCTCAGAGCAAGGGAGATTATTTTATGAAGAACAAATTGTTATATAGGAAGACCGGAACTGGAACAAATGGTCATGGACGTCTGGTGCTTCCTACTTCATATAGGGAGAGAGTGATGGAATTAGGACATGCGATTCCCTTCAGTGGCAGAGGCATTACTTTTTATATTCACGAGGTTAGGATTCCCGCATCAAATCTTGACTGATAACGGCTCACAGTTCAAGGGGAAACTAACAGAAGAAGTTTTTAGGTTATTTCAAGCCAAGCACTTTCATTGTAGTCCGTATCACCCCCAAGGGAACGGCCATGTAGAGAGGTTCAATGGGACTCTCATTCTATCCTGAGAAAGCTGGCACATGAAAAACCTGATACGTGGGACCAATATTTGCCCGCTGCGTTGTTTGCGTATCGGGAAGTTCCACATAATTCTACCGGGATGGCACCCGCAACCCTGTTATTTGGGAGGCCAATAAAAGGTCCACTGGAAGCCTTGTTAAGGACGCGGACAGATGAGAAGGCAGAAGAGGCAGTTACCTCATCATATCAATACGTGAACGAACTGACCACTCGTTTAAAAACTAGTTGGAAACTGGCAAATGATAATTTGAGACAAGCCAGGAAAAAGAACGCTGCTTATTATAACAAAAAAGCGAAGGATAGGGAGCTTGCTGTAGGGGAGAAGGTGCTTTTTCTATTACCAGGCAGCAGCAATAAACTACAAATCGGATGGCAAGGTCCATATACAGTTTTGGAAAAGGTATCCAGAACAAATTATAAGATAGACAAGAAGGGAAAGGAAAAAGTCTATCATATGAACCTTTTGAAGAAATATCGGACAGGCAAATCCAGGAAGGAACACACTTAATGGCCTTGTCTATCGCAACCGAAATGAAAATTGATCCTCTCACCTCATTTAAATATCCACTGAAACCCAGTGAAACGTTTGCACAGGTGAAAATCAGTAATCACCTGACAAAAGGACAGAGGGAGAAGATTCAAAAGGTCCTGGAGAAACATACAGACGTGTTAACGGTTAAGCCCGGGCCCACCAATTTGTTGGAATATGATATGAAACTACTAGACCCAACACCCATCTGTATGAGGCCTTATTCTATTCCTTTCGCTAAGGAAAAAGCTTTGAAAGAGGAGATAGATTATTTGTTACAAGGAGGGGTTATTTCTCACAGTGAATCTCCTTATAGCTCTTGTGTGGTTTTGTTGCGAAAACCATCTGGAGAACATAGACTGTGCATTGATTACAGGAAACTGAATGCTGTCACAGAAGGTCAGGTGGATCCATTACCTGATACTACTCAACTTTTTGCCAGGCTGAACAGGGCAAAATATTTTTCTAAGGTGGATCTTAGCAAAGGCTATTATCAAATTCCAGTAAAGAATGAGGTTCGACCTTATTTAGCCTTTAGCACCTCGGAAGGCCATTATGAGTTCAACATGCTGCCGTTTGGGTTGAAAAATGCCCCGAGTGTGTTTTCTAGGATGATGCGAAAATTGTTGGATCCCCTGAAAAATCCATGTATCTCGAATTTCATGGATGATATCCTCATTGCTACTGAAACATTTTAGGAACACGTTACCTCTTTGAATATGCTGTTTGATAGACTCAGAGAGGCTAACTTGACTGCTAGACCAACCAAATGTTGTATTGGATGTAATGAGTTGGAATTCTTGGGACATACTGTACATCAGGGTAGCATGACCCCTGACCCCAAGAATCTGGAGAAATTGAAAAGAGCACCGAGGCCACAAACAAAGAAAGATGTGCGATCTTTTGTGTCGTTGTGTGGTTTTTACCAAAAGTACATTAAACATTTTAACTCTATATGTGCTCCTCTGACGGATATTTAACTCGCAAGGGACAACCTGATACAATTAATTGGTCAGCACAAAGTGAATTGGCTTACCAGGAGTTAAAAGAAAAACTCACAAGCAGGCCGGTATTGAAATTGCCTGACTTAAATAAAGAGTTTGTCGTGAGAAGTGACTCAAGCAATGTGGGCTTAGGGGCCACATTGTTGCAAAGGTCCTCCTCACAAGATGGAGAATTGAACCCAGTCGCGTATGCAAGCCGCAAGTTGAACAAAGCGGAAAAAAAATTATTCAACAAGGGAAAAGGAATGTTTGGCGTTAATATGGGCAATAAAAAAATTCCAGATTTATCTGTATGGCAGGACATTTGTGGTCCAAACAGATCATCAGCCTCTCGTATTCTTATCACAAGCAAAGCATGAAAATGCCAGATTATTAAGATGGTCATTACTATTACAGCCCTATTTATTTATGATTGAATATATTCTCGGTTCTCAGAACGTAGGTGCCGATTTTTTGAGTAGACATCCTTATGATGAGAATCAGAAAGACGCGTAAGACTTCATTTGCGCTAAGTTATCTCTCTGATTGTAACCTGCAATGGATACATGTTTTAGGAAGGGAGGTGTGTATTGAAGTCTGTGAAATAATCGCCAAATTCAGTAAGATTTTAATCCTATAATAATAATAAATAAACTCGACCGTAAGTGTCTGCTTAAAGTCGTCTCTACGCCAGTAGGGCGCTGCCTTTTGTGCAGAGGAAATGCTTATAAAAACGATCCCGCCGTAAAAATCTAACACGCTTTCTAGTTTTGGTTTCGAGACGTACAATTAACATTTTAACATCTTGCCCGATCTGCTGCACGAAACTGAGGCAAGACTTATAATTAACGATCTGCCAGAACTGTGCCGCCAAACTACTGTCTGAATTAACGTAATCTTTAACTTTAACGCCATTAATTGTAGCAATCCGGACAATTTCTAGATCTGCGGCACGAAACGGCGGCAAGTATGAACACAAAATTAACGCGCTGCCGTGCATAACCCCTCTTCGCTTGACACGCAGTACAATGCATATATCCACGCTGTGGGACAACGCCAGACGATATAAACACACAGACAGTTTTCAATGTCCTCCTAGTGGTAAATATCTGACGTAACCGAACAGGTTAGTGTATTTGAATAAACCAAATGATAGAGAATGAGGGTGGAAGATGGCCGACTTGTGTAAAAGTTATAATTGACGATTGACAGTGACAAAACTGAAAATCTAAACCATAATGAAACTGACCATACAAATCATATATTAGGATAGCTTAGTGTCTCTCGAGCAAAAATATGCTTTAATATATATGGTAGTCCAATTATAAGCCAAGTTATTGAGATAATACTATATGTCTACGAACGTTAGGACGGACGGACTGTTGTTCTTGCTCGTTTATACATAACGTGAGTGGGGACGCAAGTTTAAAAAGGAAGCATTGGAGTAATTCAAATCCGATTGGGTGGTATAAGAGTATAGGAGTAAAGGGGGCGGTAGGAAAATGTTAACCAAAACTAAACATCTTTATGTATTTGGCATAACTAAGGTGGACTGACGAATGGGCTACGAGACACATAGTCTGTTTGGAATTTTGTTTTGTTTTACAAAAACAAAATTCAAAATTTGGTAGTCGCCTGATTTTATTGGCCAGCTCTAATAGATATTGGCCAAGGCTTAGAGGTCTCGTGGCCATTTGACAAGAAATTTTTATATCAACAAGTACGTTGAGAGCAGATGTGAAAAAGTTTAAAATAAATACTAAATTCACAGTACGTTGAGAGCAGATGTGAAAAAGTTTAAAATAAATACTAAATTCACAGTCTGGACAGGGCAGAGAAAACTGAGGCCATATCTTTTGCCAGTCAACGTTATTTGTGTCATATTTCTTTGAAATTGTGGTAAGAATGCTTTATGTATTAATATGCTTGATTAAAACTACAAAAGTTAGATACTGCTATTGGGAAAAGTGAAGGACATGCCGGAGCAAACATTATTGAGTCCTCACATTGAACTGTATTCGACTGTTGCATATTCTTATGATTTTGTATTAATATTATTGTATTAGAAGATGTTAATAAGCCTCAGTGTTCTATGAACACTCTTCAACATGCCTAGAGCGTTTATAATTAAGAAAAGAAAAGAAAATCATACAAAAAAAGAAGTGGTTACTCCACGTTATTGTATTGAAGAAAAGTATGTAAAAGTGCAGTGGCGTATCTGCCATAATGACCTGAGGTGTGGTCACAGAAAGGTGTGAGTCATAAAAATTAGGGGCTGGTGCACTTGTATGCACAGGAGGCTGACCCCACACCATCATGTGTACATAGTGATAAGAAATTGTGATCAGATGTGAAAAGGCCAGGGTGTCTTTTATTGCAGGGTTTTTATTTCCTGTTACCATCCGGTGACAGGAAACCTGATGAGTGATTGTAAAGACAAAAAGTCTCCTTTCAAAAGTTTATGCTGTCAGCAGATAGCCTGAAGGAGCTTGTGGGTGCTGATCTATATATTCTCTGCAGTGACATACTGACTTGTTATCTTCATACCAAGAATCCCAGGTGAAGTGTTAACATCTGGGACATCTGACACTTCATTCAAATAAAAATTGTTATTTCCAGGAATACTGTTACGGTATATGATATTAACGCCGTCTGCTAAAGGTTATCAGACGTGCAATTGTAAAGGTTAAGGCATTTAATATATTGCGATAGATGTTTCAATTATTGAACGCTCCACACACGATCGATTATGACGTGTATAGCGTTGTTTGGGTCACAGTCGGTAACTAAGAAACGCTACCCTTTGCTACTTGACCGCCAAGCTGAATAGCTGCGTTTTGTTAACCTTCCAATTCAATGGCATGATATAGCCATTTATATGTGCATTTATGATGGACCAGGGTCAGTCCCAGAACTCTACATGAGAGGAAACTTATGGAGGTTAGTGATTAACTAAATCCTTGGAAGGAGAAAGATAATCGTCTACTTTATACGAAGTAATTAGACTCACAGTCTCACTGTCGGCAGGTAGCCATTCTATCTGCGCGTGCATATAGCTGTGATGTTCTGACGACAATTACTGCATTGTATCCTTAAACGGACATTGACACGTAAAACAGCAGTCTACGCTATTGATTGATTGATGCATGTACCTCATGTGTGAATTGAACTGTTTATGTATGTGTGTAATCCATATTAAATTGTGAAGGACTCGAACCGGAGGCATTATTGATTGAATCACGTTACACCATTCAATCTTATGAATTATGCATTTTATATCAAGTTGCTGAGTTAATAAGATGAACAGTTGTTTACATCTTGATGCCAAGTTCAGACATTACGACAAACCAAAAATGAGGTTCACCCCATTCGCGTACGAATATTAGCACGATCAGAATTCAAGCAACACAACCAGTAACCACACACGAAAGTCCTTCAACAAAAGTGGCGGCCGAATGCGGGGAACGACAGAAAAAAGAAACCAACTTCTGTTCCTTACGCACAGATTAACCATAATATTTACGATCAAGTTTCGATCACATGACCATTACGAAGCTGACGTGACGCACGTGATCATGAATAGCAACATGACGTCACTGTTGCATTGTCGCCGTGAAGAAGACATCTTTTCAACGCCTTTCTAGTTCGCTTCAAATTTATCAAGATGCACAAGATGGACTACCGTTGCCTGCCCATCAGGAGCAGACAGTCAAAGGCACAGGCCTAGCTGTTGACGACCTCTCGCACTGATATAAGCAACGGAAAAGATAAGTCTAGGTGTTTAACTGTTGTTATTGCAAACAGTGCTAACTGAGTCCATGCCCTCTGCCTACATCGGCATGTTTTTACCTATGTTTAATGTACTTTTTGTTGTCTTAATGTGTTGTTAATTCGTGGGAGGTAGGGAGGATGAACCGAAATTAGATTCTGTGGCTCTCACGATGCCTGAATTGATTTCGGTCGTTTCTTAGGGCAGTTAAACGATTGCACTTTTGGAAGCCCCATTGAGGTTTGCCATTGGACTATCTGTCCAAATCTGCTGTCGTTTGACGATTTGTGTTAGCTGTACCGTTCCGTAGATAACTGGTGTATTTTATTCGTACTCAGTTAACAATTTTATTCAGTTTTGTATCATGTTCGTTAACTATTTCGTCCAGTCTCCTCTTACTATCATTTATTTGATGATTGTTAAATGGTCGTCCGTTATGAGTCCTGTGATGTCATCATTTTTTGCAGTCATTTTTTTTTGTGTACTTTGAATATTAAGTTGACCTCGGGTCAGACCTTGACCCTTCATTTGGCTTGTGACACTTCCGCTTGTTTTATTTAGTTCATAAATTCATTTTTAATTGTGAAAATGTCTTGTTTGCGTCTTAACATTGTTTGTACCCTTTAGTTGCATCATTGTTTTGTTTGTCCTCATGATATATATTAATACTACATTAATAATATGATATTATATGCAATAATACACTTGTAATTTAATTTAATTAATTTTTTCTGATATTTAAGGTTAATATGGGACATTGCATAATTATGCAGTGATAGTCCAAGAAAGTAGCACTACAATTTATAAGAGATGCCTAGGGCATAATAATATAATATATATATTGACCAAATAAAATAATCTTATAGTCTACCTTTGAGGTAATAGACCCATTGTATATTATTTAATATACTTTTCTGGTACTAAGAGAGTGACTTAGTACATTGAACAATATAATTACTAGGAATCATACCCAACATTATTGGATATTAAGATTAATTGTGTGAAGTAATTACATATAGTTAACAGATATCATAACTATTTATGATATAGTATTATTTAGATACAATATTGTTACAAAATATTGTCTATTAGTTGAACTTAGACATTAGAGTTCAGTACTATTGTGATTATTTATATTGAATATTTCTAAGTTGAGTAAGTATAATAATTACTCTGAAGCTACTATTGACTATTTTAATCAGTAATTATCAATAATTACTTACAGATAAAAGTCAAAATGCTTACTATAGACCATTTCGTTAAAATTGGTAGGGAATATGGTTATAAATCTCAAGAACTTCGTCAGTTTGCTGAGGCAGAACTGGAAAAACATGAAAGAAAAGAAGCAGAGAAAAAAGCTGCATTAAAGAAAGAGGAAGAGGAACAAAAGGCTGCATTAAAGAAAGAGGAAGCAGAACGTGAGATGAAGCAAATTGACAAGGAAAATAGATTGAGAGAGATTGCTCAACGTGAAAGAGAAGAGCAAAGAGCAATCGCCAGACAGGAAGAAGAGAATAAATTGAAACGAGAGGAAATTATTTTACAACAAGAAATGGAATTGGCGCGTATTAAATTGGAGACAGCAAGATTACAAGCACAAAGTGCTGATGCAAACCAGAATAATAACGCACAAAATGGATCGTCATCCAGCCAAACTAAACATTTCTACAACTTTAAATTACCCACTCTCAACTTAAACGTGGACGACCTTTCATCGTTCCTGTCACGTTTTGAACAGACTTGCAAAACAAACCATTTGCCTGAAGAGTCATGGGTACTCAAGTTAAATGAATTCTTGGTTGGAGAACCATTGACGGCTTCTCAAAATGCTGACCCATCAATAGCAAATAACTACGGTGCTATTAAGTCCTTGCTTTTACGAAGGTTTCACCTGGACGAGGAACACTGTAGGTTGAAATTTAAGGGAATTTTACCTGAATCTCCAAAAGATTTTGCAGGATTCATTGCGAACATACGCAATACATTTAATAGATGGGTTGAACTGGCAGAAGTCAACAAATCATACGACAAATTAGTTGATTTACTACTACGGGATAAGGTATTATCTTCGGTTAGCCAGCCATTTTTTGCATATTTGCAGGAGCGTAAACCAGGTACTATGGACGAGTTAGAAAAAATTTCTTTAAACTACTGTTCGGCACATCCGAATGCAACCATTTCTAACTCCTCATTAAGAGAACCTCTACCTGTGGCGTCTAATATGGCCTACAATCATAATAACAAACAAAGACATCACAGTGTAGACAGAAGCAGGTTCCAAAGAAATCACAATGTTAACTTTCAGAAGGGACATAATAATGATTTCAACAATAAAAATGAGTTCAACAGAGGTAGATCACGAGATAGAAATTATTCACCTCAAACAAACTACCACAATGGTCAACATAACACTAATTATAATCGATCACATACTCCCAATAATAATAGTAACTGGAATGGTAATAATCATGGCTCGAGACATCGAGATAATAGTTACTATAGAGGACGACGAGATAATTCTAACAATTATACTCGGAATCGATCTCATTCTCGGGGATCATCTCATTACAACCATAATACAGGGGCGGCAGTTACAAATAATACTACCCCTATAGCTCAGGTCCCACTTGACAATAATACAACACAGTCTTCTGCTGCATGTTTTGCTATTAATTATAATGTGGCAAATAGTTGCCAACAATGCAATCTTATTTTTCAGAAGGCGAAAGAAACAGTGCTTAACTGCGGACATATTACACCAGAGGTAGGTCTTGCAGTCAACGATGGAACAGGCCTACTAATTTTTAACAGGGGATTAGTTAATGGATCCGTCGTCTCAGTGCTGAGGGATTCAGGATCCACAACGATTGGTGTACGACAGTCGCTGGTACATCCTAGCTGTGCAACGGGGGAATATGTCCGTTGCATGACTTTTGGGGGAACTATTGAGTTTTACCCCACAGCTATTATTCATGTTAACACACCTTTTTTCACAGGGAACGTAAAAGTATGTATGCTAAAAAAGCCTATAGCTGATCTGATGGTTGGTCGTATACACGGCAGTAAAGATTGTACTCCAGATGAGATCATAGAATGGGAGAAACATAACCTATGCACTGGAAACGCCGTGACGACTAGAGCGCAGACTCAACTCATGGAGAAAGTTGATGATAATAAAATGGATGCAGACAACCAAGAGGAATTTGTAGTCAATTCACCTATTGACAGGGAAACATTTGCAACCAAACAAAAAGAGGATAAATCTTTAAAAAAATTTTTTAAGCTGGTTGATAAAGTTGACAATCTATCCTCAGGTAATAATAACAAACATTGTTTTGTTATTAAAAATGACATATTGATTAGATGTTTTAATGACAAATCACAAATGAAACAACAAGTTATGGTCCCGTATACTTTTAGACGGTACATTCTTCAACATGCACATGACTCACATTGTGCTGGACATATGGGATATACTCGAACACGATCTCGAGTACTGTCTTCATTCTTTTGGCCAGGAGTGTCAAGAGATATTTCGCAGTATGTACGTTCCTGTACTACATGCCAAGAAGTGAAAGCACGTGGAGCTTTTCACACGGCGCCTATTCAGGCTTGCGATATCTCAGTAAGACCGTTTGACAAGATGGCAATAGATATTATTGGTCCATTGCTACCATCGGCCAGAGGACATAGATTCGTCCTTACGTGCATTGATTTGTGCACACGATGGCCAGAAGCTATCCCATTAAAGACCACCACTACCACAGATGTAGCTGATGCACTACATCTCATCTTTTCTAGAATAGGGTTTCCTAGAAAACTTTTATCAGACCATGGGTCACAGTTTATATCTGACACCATGAAGGAAGTCATGAAAACTTGGAACATTGATAGGAATTTAAGTAGTATTTATCATCCTATGAGTAATGGTGCGGTTGAAAGACTTAACCGTACACTTAAACAACTACTACATAAGGTTACTGCTAAGCACCCTCATGACTGGGACAGAGCACTCCCAGCTGTTCTATTTGCTTATCGGGAGGTACCGCATGAACAAACTGGCTTCTCTCCCTTTGAATTAGTTTTTGGTGCTCCCCCAAGAGGTCCTATGGGACTAATAAAAGACTTATTAATTGACGCGGAGATGACTCAGGACACTCAGTCATCTTACGAGTACGTGATTAATCTTCGGAAGAACATTATTGAGTCTTGCCAGTTGGCAACAGCTTCTTCTGAGGCTGCAAAAGCTAAGGCTCGATCTCTACAAAATAGGTCTCGACGATTACGCCAATTATTCCCAGGCGACGAGGCTTATGTGTTACTTCCTCACAATAACAATAAATTATTGATATCTTGGAATGGTCCTTACAAAGTCATTGATAAAATTTCCGACGTTGATTACGTCTTAGATATCAAGGGACACAAAAAGATATTTCATATTAACATGCTCAAGCAATTTCATACACGTCCTGAACACTTACAGTCAATTTTTCATGAACTAGATGACAACACAGTATCTACTTGTTATTATTCTAACTTATCTGTCATCCAGGAAGAAGAATCTTCTTTTCCTGAGGTACAGTTACCGTTACCGGTACCAGTAGTTCAACCTACTGAATCTTGGCGGGATGTAACCATCTCTTCAACGGTTACACCGCAACAGCGTCTACAGATTGCTAATCTATTACAATCTTATCCAGATGTGTTGACCGACGTCCCGGGTCGCACATCGGCTATCAGTCATGACATTACTCTCAATGATGATACACCTATTCGTGTACATCCCTATTCGGTTCCTTTACATTTCCTTGCTAAAACTACTAAGGAACTTGAACAGATGTTGTCTCTGGGAATCATTGAGACTAGTAATTCGCCATTCTCTTCTCCATTAGTGATTGTCCGGAAGAAGGACAATAACATCAGTGTAGTGGTATTTGGTGGTATTGTATGATGGTGTTATTACTAAATGTAAATTGTATGAGGCCAGCTGTGAAGGCTCCTGAGATAAAATGTAGTGGTGAATTGTCAGAAGGCCTTTCTTGCTACCACTACGACCTCACACTTAATTTTTTTTTAATGAATGTGGCTACGTAAAGTGTCTAGGGTTATGATATGTAGTGTGGTGTAATGGATTATAAATATACCCACAGATATTAACAAGACTAATAATATTAATAAATGTTAAAATACACTGAACTAACTCACGTGTGTAAAATTTTTGATATAAGTATATTACATTTATTTTGTTCTGGGTCAATTTTTTAGGTTGACCAGAACTTAAAAGGATTTAGAGATTATGAAAAGAAATGCATAGAATATTATATCATAAATGCAATAGTGTACATATATATGTACTATACTAGTTAGTTTTATTAAAATGTTCTAGTATTCATCTACTTGGGAGGATAGTACTGTTTGTGCTGTTGGGGTGGCCTCATCACACCTGTCTATATTGACTACACAGTGTCCAGAAAATGGTGGGAATCTTTATGGGGTTCTTAGTAACTAAAGGGCGTTGGTGAAAGTCCAGCAGACCAGAGGCTCACTCATCTGGTAGTTGTAGCTCTGGTGCTGAAATCAGGTGGTCCCACCTCTCCGTGCTGGCGGGCAATAATGGTGGTCTCTGTCACAAATACTGCACAGATACACTCGAGTAAAGTCACCAACTGAATAGACCCTGCTTTGTTGACGACAGAAACTCGCAGCTCTGCAATCAAAGTATGGGCCATGTGTCAAAATCTATTCTCTACCCACGTCTGGACACAACAGTGACACAACAACCACATCATACAGACAGGTCAGATCTCTCTGACCAAACAGCACATTTACCATGGTGGTTTTACATCAGATAGATCCTCCCAGACCATAGATCCTGAAAAATATTTATTAGTTTTCGGCCCTAAAAGAGGATAGGTAATATGTATCATTATTCTCAACACTTGATCTGTCTTGCATAATCCTTGCTGGAGTTTATGTACATTGTTGGTCCCTAGACCCTGACTAGGGCGGGGGGTCTAGAGCAAATCCCTACTTGTTTGTAAGGCTAGATTTCGATATGGCAGTATCAAATCACTCAAACATGAAACAATATTCAAAATATATAAGGAAATAATTTCAATCTTACCAGATTATGAATAAATAACACAGAATTGCTAGCAAAACTCAGCTGAGCTGCTGGCTATAGTATGGCGTCCCTAAATTTATTTCACTTGCTTTCATATGGAATCACCACACTTTAAAATCTGTGTCTATCACTGAACAACTATTGAAGAATGGCCCCACTTTCGCGTCTGAGCGCTAATGATATGATTGTCTGTGGCCAATCACTGCCTCGGTTTATTTTAAATTTCAAATTTCCTACCATAAAGTCATTTCAGTCATGCTTCAGTCAAGTATGGATGTTTATCTGTTAGTCTGTCCGTCTCTACTTGTGTTTCTAAAAAAATGTGCTTGATTTTTGAACCAACCTTTCTCTCCCCTCCAAAATTTTGTCGTTAAAAGTTATTTTTAGACACAGCCACCACAATATCCCCTTTCCTCCATACTAAGTAAATTTGAACACCTGCGTCCAAGGTCGTGTTTTTTGTGTGCAAATTGCGACACTTTTTTATTCAACACAGTCTGTCGATGATGTGAACTACACTGTCTTTTGTCATTATCTTCAATATTATCTATCCGTTTGTAAAATTAAGACCATCTTAGTTCACTGCTCAGAATAGGCCATCCGGCCAGCTAATTTTTATATTCCTAACATTAATATTAAGAAAAAATTACTTTTTAATTTTGTAATATTCCTAACATCTGCGTTTTACCGCTCCATTCAAATCAAAAGCTTGGTATCGCAAAAGCGTCCAATAAATGACTGTGGCGTAACATATCTAGGGTCCCTTCTGTGGAGTTGCTTACTTTTTATGTCAACTTGGGAAACGTGACTTTTCTCCGTTTCCCCCCCAATTGCGTCTCCTTAGCCTTTCCAGTCATATTTTTTTTCTTTTTGATCCGCCGTTCCCCTCCTGTCTAGCAAGTCAATTATTATGGAGGGTGATGACCCGCGGTCTAGGCGATCATGTACATCAGCAGCCTACGCATTATGTTTTTATCCTTAAATGTTATCTTTGGAGGATTTTACCGTTGTATCTCTGTCAATTTCACTACACATCTCCCCACTTGAAAACATGCCTATGGCAAGTTCCAAAACCAGCGATACACATAGGTAAAATTACTCCTCACGTCTGCCAATACTCTAATTTTGATCACAGGGGTGCCGACTGAGGAAATCTGCACCGACATTCAATTTGCCTGGGATATATTGGATACTAAACTGATAAGGTTGAAGCAATAAAGACCACCTCAGCAATCTTGCGTTTTCATGCTTAGCCTGAGACAAGAACACGAGAGGCTGATGGTCCGTCTCCACCACAAATGTCCTACCATACAGATAGATTTGAAACTTCTTTATTGCCCAGATTAATGCTAAACATTCTTTTTCGCTTGTGGAGTATCCTTGTTCCGCCTTATTCAATTTGCGGCTTGCATAAGCGACTGGTTTCAGTTCCCCATCAGGTGAAGATGATCTTTGCAACAAAGCCCCTCCGAGTCCTACATTACTTGCATCGGTTCTTAAGACAAAGTCCTGTGTCAAATCAGGCAGTTTGAGAATAGGCTTGCTAGTGAGTTTTTCCTTTAACTCTTGGAACGCTAGTTCACATTGTGCAGTCCAAATAATTTTATCTGGAAGTCCCTTGCGAGTCAGATCAGTCAGAGGAGCACAAATAGCGTTAAAATTTTTGATGTATTTCTGATAAAATCCGCATAACGACACGAATGATCGCACGTCCTTTTTTGTTTGCGGCCTAGGTGCTCTCTGCAGTTTTTCCAAGTTCTTAGGATCAGGGGTCATATTACCCTGATATACAGTGTGTCCCAAGAATTCCAACTCTTTGCATCCAATACAACATTTTGTTGGCCTAGCAGTTAAGTTCGCCTCCCGAAGTCTATCAAACAACATCTCCAGAGCTTCAATGTGTTCTTCAAATGTCTCTGTGGCGACGAGAATATCATCCATGAAATTTGTGATACATGGGTTATTCAGGGGATCCAACAATTTTCGCATCATCCTTGAAAACACACTCGGAGCATTTTTCAGTCCGAATGGTAGCATATTGAATTCATAATGTCCATCCGAAGTGCTAAAAGCCAAATAAGGTCTCACTTCAGGCTTCACTGGGATCTGGTAATAGCCTTTACTAAGATCCACCTTTGAAAAGTATTTTGCCTTGTTCAGTCTGGCAAATAACTGTTTTGTGTCTGGTAATGGATCCACTTGTCCTTCTGTGACAGCATTCAGTTTCCTGTAATCTATGCACAGTCTGTGTTCCCCAGACGGTTTTCTCAACAAAACGACACTAGAACTAAAAGATGATTCACTGTGCGAAATAATCCCCTCCTTCAACAAATACTCTATTTCTTCCTTCAATGCCTTCTCCTTCGCGAACGGAATAGAATAGGCTCTCATACAGATTGGGTTTGAGTCTACCAGTTTCATGTCATACTGTAGCAAATTTGTATGGCCTGGTTTATCTGTTAATACATCTGTATGTTCCTCCAGAACCTGTTGAACTCTCTCCCTCTGGTTTTTAGTCAGGTGCTTACTGACTTTTACCTGTGCTGCTGTTTCACAAGGATGTAATGGGTATTCATGTGAGGTGAGTGGTTCTTTTTGCATCTGGGTTGCAATAGCCAAGGTCAATAAGGGGGTGCTTTCCTGGAGTGGTCTGTCCAGATACTTCTTTAACAGGTTTACATGATAAACTTTTTCCTTCCCCTTTTTGTCAATTTTATAGTTTGTTCTAGACACCTTCTCTAGAACCGTATATGGACCTTGCCAACCAATTTGTAATTTATTCTGGCTTCCGGGTAGTAGAAGCAGCACCTTCTCTCCGACTGCCAGTTCCCTGTCCTTTGCCTTCCTATTAAAATATGCTGCATGTTTCTTCCTGGCTTGTTTCAAATTATCATTTGCCAGTTTCCATCCAGCTTTCAAACGAGTGGTCAGTTCGTTCACATATTGATACGATGAGGTAACAGTCTCTTCCGCCTTCTCATCTGTCCAGGTCCTTAATAAAGTTACATCTGGATCTTTAATTTATCATACTTATTTTTCATGGAACCCATCGGGTCCCGTCCCTTAGAAGCTTTATAATGAGGACTTTTCTTCCTAGAATCATCACTCACAAATCGACCACTACCAATTTTTCTCTGGGGTTTGTCTCCCCACTTAAGATTGTTTATGAGAGATCTTCGCTCTCTTGTCTGTTCTTCCAGTTTATATAAGTCTGACCGAGGGATTGTCATCTTATCCTGGGTAAAATTTCTTCTTTGTACTCTTCGCATAGTGGCCATGTTAATCCATTCAAGTGAAGACTGGGTGTGAAAAGGGGGCTCCCATTCCACTTTGTCTACCCGAGTATAATTAGTTTTCCTTTCAGGCCTAAAGTTGCCCCGTGGCGTTTCTAGGTCCTGCACATATTTTCCCTTTGTGGGTGTTCCCTCATGAAATACGCCACATGCTTCTACAAAGTTTTCAACATCGACATTTACGTCGGGCCAATAGTATTTTCGAGCAATCTTTTGGCAGATGGTACCGACTTTCTCATGGTCACCATCTTTTCCAACATGTAAGCTCCTTATTAAGTTTGCCCTATATATCTTGGGAAGAACTAACTGTCCGTGACCAGTGGATCTAGTTCCTGTCTTCCTGTATAATAGTTTGTTCTTCATGAATTATTCCCCCTTGCTCGGAGGTGTGTGGCATTTGGGCAATTTTTTAAAACAGGGCTTGAGTGTCCTATCCTCAGCCTGCGCCTTCCTCATCTCCTCTGGATGAGCATTTATAGGTTCACCTTCTTCCTCCTTCTTCTGTGACCTGGTCTGCACTGTCGCCATGATCACAGGTTTCTCGGGATTCCCCAAGAAGACGTATCTACACCCCAATATCAGAGGGTAGATTGGTTCATCTATCACTGCTGCTCTGATTTCTCCTTCCACATAGCGAGTTTTCACCGTTATCCTTGCGATGGGAAGTGTCATGAGTGGTATGTCCTTAGTCGCCCCTTGTATTTCCACTGTTTCTGTGGTATACTGACTTGGGTCCACTAGGCTAGACTTCACAACTGAATCATAATCCAAACCTGTATCATAAAGGCACCTTATGGTGACCCCATTACAAATAACATCCTCACAAACTGGGGGGTGATAAGGTTCCTGTTGTCCCTTAGGATTAACCTTTAATCTTTGCGTCCCCGACTTCATTGCAGCAATGTTTGAAGGTTTCCTTCTACAAAATTCGGTGTTATGGTTATCCTTCTTGCACCATTTACACCATCTTTTTCCTTGGTTCAACGGTTTTCTTTCATTGAACTTTTGGTCATTGAACTGTGAGTTTCTGTCGCGATAGTCATTTCTTGGCCGCTCAAAGTTTGTCCTACCTTTATTTCCCTGCTCTCTATTATCAAATTTATTAAATTGCTGTGGAGCTTTAAAATTGTCTATGTGCTTCTTTTTAGCACCACTTACCTCTGCCTGGGCTGCCTGATACCTCTCAGCAACATTTAAAATTTCCCCCAACTTCTCTGCACCTTGTTCCATGAGAAATTTTCTCATGTCTGGAGCCATGGACTCTCTCAATTGCTCAATCATGATCATTTCTTTAAGATCTTGGGTCTTCCCCAGAGCCGTCCATTTCTCCAAATAGGTTTCTAGTCTAGCAGAGAATTGGTGGTATGTCTCCCCAGACAACAGTTTGGCATTTCTAAATTTCTTACGATAAAATTCACCATTCTTCTCGTACCTTAATAACAAAGCCTGCTTTAACATGTCATAATTGTCTTGGTCTTCCCTGTTCATTTTGGCAAATACTTCATAAGAAGTACCTCTCAATCCCTGTGATAGCTTTAAACTCCACCTCTCTCTCTCTAACCCATATGTAGTAGCTAATAACTCAAAACGTCCTAGGTACCCCTCTATGTCATCGTCTTTTTCAACAAAATGGTCTAAATGAAACCCCATAGCTGAGTTTGAGGCTCCCAGACTGGGCGTAGCATCTGAGGCAAAAGGGCTGGCACCATTTTCAGGAGCCGGGCCTTGTAATTCCAGCTCCCTTAGTCGTAATTCGTGCTCCCTTTGCAACCTTCTATCTTCTGCCTCCCTTTCGGCCTTTTTATCTTCTGCCTCCCTTTCGGCCTTTTTATCTTCTGCCTCCCTTTCGGCCTTTTTATCTTCTGCCTCCCTTTGCTGTCGTTTTTCTTCTGCCTCAATCTGCAGCCTCTTAATGTCTCTATCAGCCTCTAACCTCTTCTCTTCAACCAACCTGTCAGACTCCAATTTTCTTTCAGCCTCTTTTTCTAATCTCCTTTCTTCCCGTTCAATATATTTATCACATTCAGCCGTTACGTATTGAATTAAAATTTGACCATCCATTCCCATCTCCTTCGCGGTGAGCACAGCAGCTGATCTAAATTTTGCCAGCTCCGCCATACTTTTTAGACAATATAATAATATACAAGCTAAATCTCTAACCAGTAAATACACTAAGTACTTCTTATGACTATAGTCTAACTAATTCTAACTAACCAGTTAACTAATTAATTATTACTGGCTGTGAAGATTCACCAACTTTTATCTGCAGGGACACTTTTAATTTTAAAGGGAATTTTACAATTTATTTCCCTACTCTTATTTCTCCCACCAGGAGATCCTAATATTACTGTTGGGCTAATTATCCCGGACGAGCCCCCAATATTGTAGTGGTATTTGGTGGTATTGTATGATGGTGTTTGTTGCTGTCATTTTCGACGGAGTCATCTGTCAAGTTATTTGCTTATGTTTGTATCATAAGTATAATTGTGTCTTTACCTGCGATGTCAGGTTGATTAGGGGTTGTCTTCCCTTGTTTATTCATTCATTGTGTTTGACCTTTAGGGTCAGAGGTTGACAGTTCGGCGTAGGCCTATGGGAAGGTTTTTTAAGCGGGAGTGAGATATACTTGCGGGAAGCCGGGAGGTCCTGTTTTTCTGAAGGGACCAAGAGTCCATTGTTTTTCGGGGAGAATCTTCGAAGTAACTGCTATGGCAGTTTTCCCCAGTGAATCTCTGTGCGTCGGGATGACGACAGAATTCCTTGTTTAGTTCTGAGGATTCATTTTCCAGGTAATACCGACCTTTATGCATTATTACGCTTTTCGGTGGCAGAACATGTAAAGGATTACCTAGGGTGAACAGCAGCTCACTGATCCGCCATTTCAGAACTTATATATTTGTGCTCGAGGTAGCCATCCAAGACTGTTAGTCTTATATTGTCCAGAAATCCAGTGACGAAGATATATTGTGGGAGCCGCAGATTGGCGGAACTTCTATCTACAATAAGTATTACTGCAGGGTTGATGATAACCTATTTAACAGAAGTACACGGCCGACGTCAGAACGAGGCCTGTGCTTTCGGCTATTATACTACAGCCTGATATGTGCAATTGGCAGGGAGTGCCAAGTTGCACCTATGTGTCAAAATAACTAAGGCATCTGACGCGTTTAGTCAGAGACGCCAAGGGCGACGCTACGAACTGTCATTATTGAAGAACTTTGCTATTGACCATGCACGTCTATTCTGATGTTTACCTTTTTGAATGCCAAATGTATACCTATCGATGTCAGGTCAGCATGACCTTGTTACACTGACTGTTCCTGTTGATATTATGTGTGTTCCCGTCAATAAATGTCTTGAAACATGCCTGCAGTGTCAAAGCATCCTTGATTACTGCATGTGAGAGTATGGGTTGCAGGATCTACATCTATACGAGCCTAAACACATTCGCGTCTTCATTCGCACCCACACTCAATTCATCATACGCTCGCACTACACATCTAACAACATGTATACTGTCTTGGGCCAGTGATCACATCAACAAGAAAAAAAGACAGTTACATTTCTGGTGGACCAGTTACGTGGGCTCTTATGATACATTTCTTGTCGCCAATGTGGCCTAGAAACTTACATTTCTGATGGACCAGATCTGTGGGTTTAAAAAGAACAGAGCGAGCATTTGACATTATTGTTGACATTTATGGATCCAGAAATTTACATTCCTGGTTGGCTGTTACATGTATGATGTCTCCAGTTTTGTCGAGAAAGTTACAAGAAGGACAAGTACACATTACACTTCTGATCTGTGGGTCTAAGCTACACACGGGACAGCCGTAACACACAGCGCTAATTCTACACTTGCAAGTTTTGGCTACAACAGGACAGATATAGGTCATCAACGGTTGACCCAAATAAACAGTACGAGCATTTATATTATAATGCTACATAAAGCATAACAAGACATGTACTGAAGTTAACTACTAGGCATTTGCTACGTGGACCATAACTGCATAGAAGGCGGGTTCCTATTGTAAACAGTACTGCTGGTTGTTACACGTTTCATTCAACAACAGACTTTTCTAGGTCAGAGCATTCAAGCTACATTGTTGGAGGTCAAGTGTCTGTAAACAGTACGTGGAAATTGTAAACATTCAATGTGCAAGCCCTAATTTGAGAAGGTCATAGTAACTTTGGTTCGTGAATACCACTTTATGTTACAGTGGATTTGACGTTCAGTGCGCGTTTGACATTTCGTTTCTGTGTTCGCAAGGAGCAAGGAATTTATTTTAGTTTCAGCTGTGACTGAACTTGTTCTGCAACACATTGAAATTGATTGCTATATGTTTATGTTACTTCTACTGTTTTGTGTATTTTTCTGCGGGTTTTTCGGTTGGTGGGTCTTACGGTAAATATGCCACTTGATCGAGGCTTACTGTAAGCGTTCTGTAGGTGCAAATTTTCTTAATTTGGAAATTTGCTAGTGACAATTGGTCGCTATTGATGTTAGCTGTGATGTAATTGTACTTAACGTTGTTTTTGTAATATTTTGTCTGTTTTTCAGTTTTGATTGTCGATTTGTTTTGTTTGTATTCTGTAGGTCTCTCCTTTCTTGTGTATTTCTCTACACATTTTTGGTTAAAACAGTGTTGCCATTTGTATTGTTTTGTATTTTTGTCTTTGTATTTTTTTTTTTTGTACTACATTACTGTCATACACAGTCTACATACACATACTTGGTCATGTTTTGATATTATTGATAAGGTAGACTCTTCATATAGAGTTTGTTATTATATAAGATATTTATACAAGTTCTTTGATAAAAGACTTGTTATCTACAAAGATTGAGACAAGGTGAAATACATATTCAAGTTCTTTATAAAAAAGACTTGTGCCCATAGTGAGTGGGATATAAGGGAATTTTTTTTCCACAGGTACTCAGGTGATTTTTTGGGTACATTATAAACAAGACTAAGAGTGTGAAAGAAAGTGAAGTGAGTATACAAGTCTATCATTTCAGACTTGTCTCCCATTGAAGTGGGATAATTTAATAGATTTGCTTCTGCAAGTTACTGATCTCATTAGACAAGATGTCTACATTAGAATACTTCATTATACAAGGGAAAGCCCTTGATAAGACTGGTCAACAATTAGAAGAATGGGCAGTTGCTGAATATGACAAAGCATTAGCTGCAGAAGAGAAAAGGCTGCTGCAGAGGAAAAAAAACTAGGCTGAAGAGAAGAGATTAGAAAGAGAAGCAGCTGCTGAACAAAAAAGGCTAGACAGAGAAGCTGATATTGCTGCTGAACAAAAGAAATTGCAGATGCAGGTGGAGGAAAGGAGATTTGAAGCTGAACAAAAGAGATTAGACAAAGAAGCTGAACAAAAGAGATTAGACAAAGAAGCTGAACAAAAGAGATTAGACAAAGAAGCTGAACAAAAGAGATTAGACAAAGAGCTGCTGCAGAGGAGAGGAAAGCTCAAGCTGAGGCTGAAATTAGAAAAATGGAACATGAGGAAAGAAAACAGAAGATGGAACTTGATGAAAAACTCGCAACTTTGGAGTTAGAGAAATTGAAATTGGCGAGTACGGGTGCTCAGCAAACAACTTCGAGTACGACAAGGAGTTTGTTAGTAGGATTAAATTGCCTCATTTCAATCCTTTAAAGGATGACGTAGCAGATTATCTAGATAGATTCCAATTTTTGTGCGATACGCATAACATAAAAAAGGAAAAATATGTTGAACAACTGATGCCATTTTTTACAGGTGACACAGTGACTACTCTTATGACAATAGACGAACATGAGAGGACTAATTATGATGTTGTCAGGGCAGCATTGCTAAAAAAATATCAACTAAAACAAGAAGACTATCGTCTTCGTTTTAGGACAATGTTGCCAGAAAATGGAGTAGATTTCTCTGATTTTGTTACAAAGATACGTCGTACATTTACACGATGGGTTGAGTTGTCTCAGATTGAGAAAACATATGAAGGTCTAATGGACTTATTATTGCGAGATAAGGTTTTGTCATCTGTTAATGATTCTTTTCTTGCATTCCTTCATGAGCGTAAGCCTAAAAACTTAAAAGAAATGGAGGAATACTGTTGTCAGTATGCCACAGCACATCCCCATGCTACAGTTAGCAATTCTAAAGTGAAAGAAGGGTTGCCAGCTGCTTCGGCAACACCATATGGCCCTAATTTCAGAAAAAAATTTCAGGGTGCTCAACAAAATTGGAATAGGGGAAGTAATCAAAATTACACTCAGAAGCGGAGTAATCCAACACATGATGGTTCTTCGTCTATGCAGTGGAGACAAGATGGTAGTTCTCGTAATTTTAGTGGTAATAATTTGAGACACTTTCGCAAAGGCTATCCAAATAATAACTATTCAAATTTTCGAGGTAATCATTCTCGACGTCAAGATTATGACGATGGTGAATTTAGAAACCGGGATTCAAACCGGAATGATGATTACAATAGACAATATGATCACAATTACAGGGGAAATGATAGTCGAAATAATTACAGGGGAAATGATAGTCAAAATAATTACAGGGGAAATGATAATCGAGGTAGACCTAGGTTTAACAAGAAAAGACCTTACCAACAGGCAAACTCTGCGCAACAAGAGTTTGATGGAGCCTGTAATACAGTAAATGATAGTGGTAACTCTAGGGCTATCACTGGTTGTGCTTTCGATTTTGGGAGAGCAACTGAATGCCCCCAATGCTTAACATTGTTTGACTCATCAACTGTATCTACGCTAAGTTGTGGTCACCCTCTTCCTGCTCTACCTGCTACAGTTGCGCATGATGGGAGAGGATCTCTCATCTTACATAAAGGTCTAATAAATGATAGGCTAGTCTCAGTACTTTTCGATTCGGGATGTACTACCGTCGGGGTTAAGGAGTCTCTGATAGATCCTTGCTGTGCCACTGGAAAAACAATCAAATGTGTTACATTTGGTGGTACTATGGAAAGCTATCCTACTGCTATTATTAGGATTGACACTCCTTTCTTCACAGGAGATGTCCATGCATGTCTTCTTCCTAATCCTATTGCGGATCTTATAATCGGTCGTATTCATGGGGTTAAGGAATGCACCCCGCAACAAATTTCTAGTTGGGAAGAAAAAAACATTCAAACGGTCAATGCAGTGGTGACAAGAGCTCAAGCTCTTAATCCCCCAACTTCATCTGATAATAGTAATGAAGTTGATAGCCAAGACGAGCACTTGGTGATTTCCCATGACTCGTTTGTTAAACGTCAAGAAGAGGATCCTTCTTTGAAGAAATACTTCCTTCTTGCAAAGAAAGGGGATCCCAATCAAAATACGAATCACAAATCGTATATTACTATGAAGAATGGTATATTGGTACGAATGGTACAACACTCGGACAAGTCTATGCATTCGCAAATTCTTGTGCCTAAGTGTATGAGAGCCTTAATTCTTCGGCATGCACACGATTCTCAGTGTGCGGGACACATGGGTTTTTCCAGAACTAAAACTAGAGTCCTTGCGTCATTCTTTTGGCCATTCGTGAATAAAGACATCCGAATTTATTGCCGATCTTGCAAAATTTGTCAAGAGGTCAAGTCTAGGGGTCCGAGACATGCTGCTCCTATTCAGGCTGCAGATATTCCGATTCGGCCGTTTCAGAAAATGGCTATAGACATCATTGGTCCGTTCAAAATTAAGTCAGCCAGAGGACACCAATTTATCCTCACTTGCGTGGACATGTGCACGCGTTGGCCAGAGGCTATTCCTCTGAAGAGCATATCAACTGTCGATATCGCTGATGCTCTTTGGCTCGTATTTTCTCGTCTGGGATTCCCCGGAGAAATACTGTCGGATCACGGCACTCAGTTAATTTCGGACGTTATGTCTCAGGTAATGGCTACGCTAGACATTAAAAGGTCTCTCAGTAGTATTTATCATCCAATGTCCAATGGATTGGTAGAACGTCTTAACAGGACACTAAAGAACTTACTTGGCAAGATAACGGAGGATCATCCTGAAGATTGGGACAGGGTTTTACCTGCAGTCCTCTTTGCCTATAGAGAGGTTCCCAACGAGCATACAGGGTTTTCTCCTTTCGAACTTGTCTTTGGCGCGCAACCGCGCGGGCCAATGTCCTTGTTACACGATTTGATAACTTCCGATAATATTGACGATGATACACAATCGTCATATGAATATGTTATAGCTCTTAGAGAAAAGATTATCGAATCGTGCAGGTTAGCAACTTCATCTTCCGAATTTGCGAAAGAAAAAGCTAGGCGATTTGCTAATAAGAAAAGACGCCTACGTCAACTTTGTCCTGGAGACAAAGCATATGTCTTACTGCCCTCAAGAGAGAATAGACTTCTCATTTCTTGGAAGGGTCCATACACTATAGTCTCGAAAATTTCTGATGTCGACTATATTGTCGATGTGGATGGAAGGCATAAAACCTTCCATATAAATATGCTAACAGAGTTTATTGAACGTCCAGACTATTTACAGCCTATTTTCCAGGCGACGGACGACTCTCCAGTTCAACATGGTCACATCTCATCCCTGTCCGTTATACAGGATGAGGAAACTATTTTTTCTGACGTGAACTTACCTCTTCCTACGATTCCACTTACTTCAACGGAATCGTGGAGAGACGTTACAGTCTCTTCCAACTTGTCTTTTGAGGAACAACGTCAAGTATCCTCTACGTTACAATCATATCAGGATGTCCTTACCGACATTCCTGGACACACAGATGTCATAGAACATGACATCATACTTACTGATCGTAATCCGATCAGAGTAAGACCATACCCAATACCTATTCATTTTCAAGCACAAGTCGAGAAAGAATTGGATGAAATGATTCAACTACAAATAATTGAACCATCCACTTCAGCTTATTCTTCGTCGATAGTTATTGTTCGAAAGAAAGACAATAACATACGTCTTTGCGTTGATTATCGCAAATTAAATCAAGTTACGAAGTTCGATGCTGAACCTATGCCGTTATTAGATGATCTACTTATTAGACTTTCTAAAGCTAAATTCTTTACTAAACTAGACTTGTCGAAAGGTTATTGGCAAGTCCCACTGACGGAACACGCCAAACCTCTCACTGCTTTTTCGACACCTAGGGGTCTGTTTCAATGGAATTTTATGCCTTTCGGGCTTATGAACGCCCCAGCGACTTTCGTGCGCATGATGCGACGAATTCTATCAGATCGTGCAGATGTCATTGCATATTTAGACGACATCTGTCTTTTCAGCGATACTTGGGAAGAACACTATGTGGGTCTGAAGGAATTGCTATCTACTCTACGTGAGCATAGTTTGACTGCTAAACCCTCTAAAGCTTTTGTTGGGTTTAGTGAAATTTCCTTCCTAGGTCATCGAGTTGGTCATGGTCTGTTGAAGACAGAGGACCAAAACATTTCAAAGATATTAAATATCTCGGTTCCGAAGACAAAAAAGCAAGTGCGTAGTCTCTTGGGATTGATACAATTCTATGGAAGATTCATTGAGAATCTGTCCTCCATTATGGCACCACTTTCAACGTTATTGAAAAAAGGTTCTCCTAATATGGTGCGTTGGTCCCAAGAATGCCAATCTTCATTGGATCAGGTTAAGAATTTGTTCTCATCTCATCCTATCTTAAGACTACCGACGATTGATAAGACTTTTGTCCTTCGTAGTGATGCCTCTTCCACTGGCATTGGAGCGGCACTAATGCAGGAATATTCAGGAACTCTGCATCCTGTAATGTATATTTCTAGGAAGCTGAATGCGGCAGAAAGGAATTACTCGGTTTTGGACCGTGAATTGTTGGCTATGGTTTGGTCCATTCTTAAGCTACAAAGGTTCCTTCTGGGCGCGCATTTCTTTATGGAAACCGACCAAAAAGCTCTTACGGCTATGCAAAGTAAGGATTTGAAGAGCTCGAGATCTACTCGTTATGCTATTGCTCTTCAGCCTTTCCATTTCACGGTGCGAGCTATCCGTGGTTCGGATAATGTGATGGCGGACATATTGTCTAGATGCCCACATGATTCCAGTTAAATCTTGTGTCCTAGTTTTTCCTGATATATTTTCAGACTTAGGTCTGTCCTTAATATCATAATATGTTGTAATACAAATGTATTTGGATGATGTTTAGATAATTTAACAAATTTCATTTTGTCCATCCATCAGTGATATGTTGCTAAAATAGCATTGACATTTGTATATTGCTATGATTATATTATTTAGTAATGTTTGATATATGATTGGTATTGCCAGCAACTTAGGTTTCTTGAATGGTATCCCTTAGTTTGTTTGGCTTAAAGGAAATATTTTCTCCTATGTTGCGAGATGATTTGTACCCTCTTCTATTGTACCTGATATTAGGTTCATTGTTTGCATGAGCACAGAAGTGATACTGGTGCTATCTTGCTCATGAACATATTAAAAAAAAAAAAATTGCATTTTTTTTTTTACAGGGGGGTGGTAGTAATGTTGCTGTCATTTTCGACGGAGTCATCTGTCAAGTTATTTGCTTATGTTTGTATCATAACTATAATTGTGTCTTTACCTGCGATGTCAGGTTGATTAGGGGTTGTCTTCCCTTGTTTATTCATTCATTGTGTTTGACCTTTAGGGTCAGAGGTTGACAGTTCGGCGTAGGCCTATGGGAAGGTTTTTTAAGCGGGAGTGAGATATACTTCCGGGAAGCCGGGAGGTCCTGTTTTTCTGAAGGGACCAAGAGTCCATTGTTTTTCGGGGAGAATCTTCGAAGTAACTGCTATGGCAGTTTTCCCCAGTGAATCTCTGTGCGTCGGGATGACGACAGAATTCCTTGTGTAGTTCTGAGGATTCATTTTCCAGGTAATACCGACCTTTATGCATTATTACGCTTTTCGGTGGCAGAACATGTAAAGGATTACCTAGGGTGAACAGCAGCTCACTGATCCGCCATTTCAGAACTTATATATTTGTGCTCGAGGTAGCCATCCAAGACTGTTAGTCTTATATTGTCCAGAAATCCAGTGACGAAGATATATTGTGGGAGCCGCAGATTGGCGGAACTTCTATCTACAATAAGTATTACTGCAGGGTTGATGATAACCTATTTAACAGAAGTACACGGCCGACGTCAGAACGAGGCCTGTGCTTTCGGCTATTATACTACAGCCTGATATGTGCAATTGGCAGGGAGTGCCAAGTTGCACCTATGTGTCATAGTAACTAAGGCATCTGACGCGTTTAGTCAGAGACGCCAAGGGCGACGCTACGAACTGTCATTATTGAAGAACTTTGCTATTGACCATGCACGTCTATTCTGATGTTTACCTTTTTGAATGCCAAATGTATACCTATCGATGTCAGGTCAGCATGACCTTGTTACACTGACTGTTCCTGTTGATATTATGTGTGTTCCCGTCAATAAATGTCTTGAAACATGCCTGCAGTGTCAAAGCATCCTTGATTACTGCATGTGAGAGTATGGGTTGCAGGATCTACATCTATACGAGCCTAAACACATTCGCGTCTTCATTCGCACCCACACTCAATTCATCATACGCTCGCACTACACATCTAACAACATGTATACTGTCTTGGGCCAGCGATCACATCAACAAGAGAAAAAAGACAGTTACAGTGTTATTACTAAATGTAAATTGTATGAGGCCAGCTGTGAAGGCTCCTGAGATAAAATGTAGTGGTGAATTGTCAGAAGGCCTTTCTTGCTACCACTACGACCTCACACTTAATTTTTTTTAATGAATGTGGCTACGTAAAGTGTCTAGGGTTATGATATGTAGTGTGGTGTAATGGATTATAAATATACCCACAGATATTAACAAGACTAATAATATTAATAAATGTTAAAATACACTGAACTAACTCACGTGTGTAAAATTTTTTGATATAAGTATATTACATTTATTTTGTTCTGGGTCAATTTTTTAGGTTGACCAGAACTTAAAAGGATTTAGAGATTATGAAAAGAAATGCATAGAATATTATATCATAAATGCAATAGTGTACATATATATGTACTATACTAGTTAGTTTTATTAAAATGTTCTAGTATTCATCTACTTGGGAGGATAGTACTGTTTGTGCTGTTGGGGTGGCCTCATCACACCTGTCTATATTGACTACACAGTGTCCCGAAAATGGTGGGAATCTTTATGGGGTTCTTAGTAACTAAAGGGCGTTGGTGAAAGTCCAGCAGACCAGAGGCTCACTCATCTGGTAGTTGTCGCTCTGGTGCTGAAATCAGGTGGTCCCACCTCTCCGTGCTGGCGGGCAATAATGGTGGTCTCTGTCACAAATACTGCACAGATACACTCGAGTAAAGTCACCAACTGAATAGACCCTGCTTTGTTGACGACAGAAACTCGCAGCTCTGCAATCAAAGTATGGGCCATGTGTCAAAATCTATTCTCTACCCACGTCTGGACACAACAGTGACACAACAACCACATCATACAGACAGGTCAGATCTCTCTGACCAAACAGCACATTTACCATGGTGGTTTTACATCAGATAGATCCTCCCAGACTATAGATCCTGAAAAATGTTTATTAGTTTTCGGCCCTAAAAGAGGATAGGTAATATGTATCATTATTCTCAACACTTGATCTGTCTTGCATAATCCTTGCTGGAGTTTATGTACATTGTTGGTCCCTAGACCCTGACTAGGGCGGGGGGTCTAGAGCAAATCCCTACTTGTTTGTAAGGCTAGATTTCGATATGGCAGTATCAAATCACTCAAACATGAAACAATATTCAAAATATATAAGGAAATAATTTCAATCTTACCAGATTATGAATAAATAACACAGAATTGCTAGCAAAACTCAGCTGAGCTGCTGGCTATAGTATGGCGTCCCTAAATTTATTTCACTTGCTTTCATATGGAATCACCACACTTTAAAATCTGTGTCTATCACTGAACAACTATTGAAGAATGGCCCCACTTTCGCGTCTGAGCGCTAATGATATGATTGTCTGTGGCCAATCACTGCCTCGGTTTATTTTAAATTTCAAATTTCCTACCATAAAGTCATTTCAGTCATGCTTCAGTCAAGTATGGATGTTTATCTGTTAGTCTGTCCGTCTCTACTTGTGTTTCTAAAAAAAATGTGCTTGATTTTTGAACCAACCTTTCTCTCCCCTCCAAAATTTTGTCGTTAAAAGTTATTTTTAGACACAGCCACCACAATATCCCCTTTCCTCCATACTAAGTAAATTTGAACACCTGCGTCCAAGGTCGTGTTTTTGTGTGCAAATTGCGACACTTTTTTATTCAACACAGTCTGTCGATGATGTGAACTACACTGTCTTTTGTCATTATCTTCAAAATTATCTATCCGTTTGTAAAATTAAGACCATCTTAGTTCACTGCTCAGAATAGGCCATCCGGCCAGCTAATTTTTATATTCCTAACATTAATATTAAGAAAAAATTACTTTTTAATTTTTGTAATATTCCTAACATCTGCGTTTTACCGCTCCATTCAAATCAAAAGCTTGGTATCGCAAAAGCGTCCAATAAATGACTGTGGCGTAACATATCTAGGGTCCCTTCTGTGGAGTTGCTTACTTTTTATGTCAACTTGGGAAACGTGACTTTTCTCCGTTTCCCCCCCCCCCTCCCCCAATTGCGTCTCCTTAGCCTTTCCAGTCATATTTTTTTTTCTTTTTGATCCGCCGTTCCCCTCCTGTCTAGCAAGTCAATTATTATGGAGGATGATGACCCGCGGTCTAGGCGATCATGTACATCAGCAGCCTACGCATTATGTTTTTATCCTTAAATGTTATCTTTGGAGGGATTTTACCGTTGTATCTCTGTCAATTTCACTACAATCAGACTATGTGTTGATTATAGAAAATTAAATGCTAAGACTATAGTTGACAGCGAACCACATCCACTTATCGACGACTTACTGCCACGTCTATCCAACGCAACTATATTTAGTAAGATAGACTTAACTAAAGGTTATTGGCAGATACCACTGACCGAAAAGGCTAAGTACTACACCGCATTTTCCACTCCACAAGGTCTATACCAGTGGAATGTGATGCCTTTTGGGCTTGTTAATGCGCCAGCTACCTTCATTCGCCTGATGCGACAAATTTTATCAGGTAGACCAGACGTTATTACATATATTGACGACATATGCTTGTTTAGTTCGTCGTTTGAGGAACATGTTTCGGGACTTAGATATGTTTTCGACACTCTAAGGAATTATCATCTAACTGCTAAACCTACAAAGGTGCAAATCGCGTGTAATGAGATAACCTTTTTGGGACATATCATTGGATCGGGATATATCCGAACGTTACCTAGTACAGTCTCCAAAATTCTAAACATAGCAGTTCCTCAGACGAAGAAACAGGTCAGGAGTTTGTTAGGACTTGTTCAATATTACAGTAGATTCATACCAAACTTGTCATCCATCACGGCTGTATTGTCTTCATTGTTAAAAAAAGACATGCCGGTGAAGGTGACATGGACTGGTACATGCAATGAAACTTTCAACAAAATTATAAATTTGTTCTCGCATGAACCAATTTTAAGACTTCCCGATGCTTCCAAAAGATTTTTCTTACGAACAGATGCTAGTAACTACGGCATTGGTGCATGCCTGCTCCAGAACCATGATGGCATTCTACATCCTACCTTATATATTTCAAGAAAGCTAAAGCCGGCAGAAACAAAGTATTCCACAGTGGACAAGGAACTTTTATCAGTGATATGGGCAATAACTAAACTTGAAAAGTTCTTGCTTGGTGCTCCCTTCACCATACAGACGGACCAACGTGCTGTAGCATCTTTGCGTCGATCTAATCATAAGAGCCAAAAACTCGCCAGATATGCAATCATCCTACAGCCATTTGAATTCTCCATTGAACGTATTCCTGGCACTGAAAACATTGTGGCGGATGCGTTGTCACGTAATCCTATTGACGACGAATAATCAACATTAACATTCCTAAAACATATCAACTATAAAGGAACTAACCTTGCCTTCAATTTAAACTTTATAAACACTATATGCATCACAGAATTGAACTAAAAGACAATCAAGGTATACATATTGTCATTGAAACTTCGTCTAACGTCCATACACGATATATGAATATTCGTTGAACAATCATGGAACAATATCTGACGACAAGTCGAACTTATTATCCGATGTGCACTTAATTCTTGGATGCTGGGATAAATGACATTTCTTTCCAACGTAAACGTTTGAACATTTTTGCCTAAAAGAATTCATCAGGATCAAGACTACGGATGGATCATCATATCCTATACTAATTAATTAGTTAACTTAACTTCTTAATTGAATTATTATCAATAAAATGAAATGTGAGAAAAAAATGAAATGAAAGAACAAAAAAAGAGAACGAAATATAAAAAGAAGAAATTATGAAAAGAGAAAATAAATCTCACACAAGTATTAGATTAATATTTTTTTTAATGTACCTATACGTTATTTAGTTAGTTAAATTAGATAGTTATTATTCACTAACACTTAACACACACAATTAAGTTAAACTTATATTCGAATTTCTTTCTATTTCTTCTCACTTATTTTGTCTTTTCTTCTCTCATAACATCGCGTTACATTAGAACCTTAATAATTTAACTCTTAGTTTAATTAATTAATTTAATGTTAATTAGTCAAATTAATTCCTATATGACATACTAATACGACAGACCTTACTTTAATTTAATTCTATCATTCACTATTAACATTGGACATTTATTTAGTTGATATAATAATATGTATAATATTGATATATAATATGATTAATGTTAGATGACTATGACAAATAGTTAGTTGACATGACCGCAACACGGTTCTACTCAGAACATCGTCGGCCATATGTCACAATTGTGTTAAATTTTTTTGAAAAATTGTTAAGTCGGATAGATCTTGAAAAAAAATCTATCGATTTTTTTTTTCCCCGGTGTACAGGGAATTGTTACGGTATATGATATTAACGCCGTCTGCTAAAGGTTATCAGACGTGCAATTGTAAAGGTTAAGGCATTTAATATATTGCGATAGATGTTTCAATTATTGAACGCTCCACACACGATCGATTATGACGTGTATAGCGTTGTTTGGGTCACAGTCGGTAACTAAGAAACGCTACCCTTTGCTACTTGACCGCCAAGCTGAATAGCTGCGTTTTGTTAACCTTCCTATTCAATGGCATGATATAGCCATTTATATGTGCATTTATGATGGACCAGGGTCAGTCCCAGAACTCTACATGAGAGGAAACTTATGGAGGTTAGTGATTAACTAAATCCTTGGAAGGAGAAAGATAATCGTCTACTTTATACGAAGTAATTAGACTCACAGTCTCACTGTCGGCAGGTAGCCATTCTATCTGCGCGTGCATATAGCTGTGATGTTCTGACGACAATTACTGCATTGTATCCTTAAACGGACATTGACACGTAAAACAGCAGTCTACGCTATTGATTGATTGATGCATGTACCTCATGTGTGAATTGAACTGTTTATGTATGTGTGTAATCCATATTAAATTGTGAAGGACTCGAACCGGAGGCATTATTGATTGAATCACGTTACACCATTCAATCTTATGAATTATGCATTTTATATCAAGTTGCTGAGTTAATAAGATGAACAGTTGTTTACATCTTGATGCCAAGTTCAGACATTACGACAAACCAAAAATGAGGTTCACCCCATTCGCGTACGAATATTAGCACGATCAGAATTCAAGCAACACAACCAGTAACCACACACGAAAGTCCTTCAACAATTACACAGAATTATATGGGGCGTGATGAAACAACAGCTCCTCCTAACAAATGACTAACACTAGTAGCTATTAATGTTTTAGTCTGTGAATACACCTACTGGAATAATATAGTGACATTATACTTATCTGACAAAGAGTCCAAACATTTTAGTTAATCAGTACATGTAAATATATTTTCCTCATTTTCAAAGACCTGTCCAAAAGAGATGGCAGGACAGGCAGATTAAATTGTGAAAAAAAAACATTCAATTTTAAAGAAAATTTTAACCACAGTCTTATTCATTTCCTTATAGTGAGTTAAAGTGTATTGTGTTGACGTACCACCATTCTCATTTCACCCCTAGACACTAGTCACATCATACACCAGCCACTAGAATCAAAATACGGACCGTGTGAGATCTAGGGAGGTAGCGTTAGGTTGACTGATAATACATCATCATAATCATCATCTTTTATAGTCAGGGGCCTACATTTGCTTGACCTCACACGGTTGACACAGACACAGCTGTATATCTTGTTAGGTATAACATCTTAACCTCCCCAGCAAATTACACATGCTACAAGGATGAGACAACACCAACAGAGTGGAGTAAAGGAACAATTGTCAAATTGCCCAAGAAGGGCGACCTTGCAGACTGCAACAACTGGAGAGGAATTACCCTCCTCTCAGTTCCCAGCAAAATACTAGGCAGGATAATCATCCAGAGAATTTCAAAAGCAGTTGACCATAAACTGAGGAAAGAACAAGCGGGCTTCAGAAAGAACAGAAGATGTGCAGATCATATATTTGCCCTCCGGAACATTATAGAGCAGTGCTCAGAATGGCAGAGACAGCTGTACATTAACTTTGTTGATTTTGAAAAGGCTTTCGACAGCATACACCGGGACAGCCTATGGAAAATTCTGAGGGCTTATGGAATTCCCAGCCGCATTGTTTCCATTATAAAAAGCCTCTATTCTAACTTTACGTGCAGTGTTGGATCGAGTAATGTAACTTTCGAAGTGAAAACAGGAGTACGACAGGGATGCCCCTTATCAACAACATTATTTTTGACAGTCATAGATTGGGTGATGCGCCAGACAACAGAGGGCAGTCCAAGAGGAATTAGATGGACAACGTTTTCTACACTGGAAGATTTGGAATATGCAGATGACATTGCACTGCTCGCGCATTCACGCCAACACATTCAAGACAAAACTGATAGACAGAATAAGTATGGCCAGCAGGTTGGCCTGAACATCAATCTGAAGAAGACAGAGGTCATGACACTAAATGTGGGCAATCCTGAGCCAATAACAGTAAGGAACCAGAAGTTAGAACAGACAGACACATTTACTTACCTAGGAAGCATAGTAACACCTGACGGCGGAACAAGCAAGGACATTAACAACAGAATGAATAAAGCGAGAACAGCCTTTGCTATTCTCAAGAACATTTGGAAGTCTTCCCAGTACAGCACAAACACCAAATTAAGACTGTATGAGAGCTGCGTACTTTCTGTGCTTCTCTATGGTGTGGAATGTTGGAGAGTAACAGAGAAGGAAATGTCGAAACTGTCCTCCTTCCACACAATCTGCCTAAGGAAAATTCTCCGAATCTTTTGGCCAAACACCATCAGCAACCAAGAACTACTTATTAGGAGTAACCAGGAGGACATGCACACCATCATAGCTGGCAGACGCTGGAGTTGGGTTGGCCATGTCCTCAGAAGGGACCCTGATACCATCGCAAGAACAGCTATGCTATGGACCCCCGAGGGAAAGCGAAAGAGAGGCCGACCAAAAACAACTTGGCGGAGAACTGTGGAAGTTGAGATGCAAAGAATGAACCACAGTTGGGGCACTGTACGAAGGATGGCCGCCGACCGAGCAAAGTGGAATCAATTTGTTGCTGCCCTACAAGACGCCACCAGGCATGATGGCCGCTGACTGCTTTGACGGTTGGCGGTTATGGATCAAAGAAGAAGAAGAAAGAAGAAGACAAGGATGATGAGAAAATTATTGGATCCATTGAATAATCCATGTATAACGAATTTCATGGATGACATTCTTATTGCTACTGAAACATTCGAAGAACACATTAACTCTCTGAATGTGCTATTCGGTAGGCTCAGGGAAGCAAATTTGACGGCTAGACCAACCAAATGTTGTGTGGGTTGTAAAGAGCTGGAATTCTTGGGACACACAGTATATCAGGGAAGTATGACCCCTGACCCCAAAAACCTGGAGAAAGTGAAAAGAACACCGAGGCCACAAACAAAAAGATGTGAGATCTTTCGTATCTTTGTGTGGGTTTTATCAGAAATACATAAAGAACTTTAACTCTATATGTGCTCCGCTGACAGATTTAACTCGTAAGGGTCAACCTGATAAAATTATTTGGTCAGCGCAGTGTGAATTGGCATACCAAGAGTTAAAAGAGAAACTCACCAGCAAGCCGATATTGAAATCGCCTGATTTGAGTCAGGAATTTGTGGTGAGAACGGATGCTAGCAACGTCTGATTAGGGGCCACATTATTACAAAGGTCCACTTCACTTGATGGGGAATTAAACCCAGTTGCTTATGCTAGCCGCAAGTTGAATAAGGCGGGGCGAAACTATTCAACAAGTGAAAAAGAATGTTTAGCTCTAATCTGGGCTATAAAAAAGTTCCAGATCTATCTCTATGGTAGAACATTTGTGCTCCAAACTGACCATCAGCCCCTCGTGTTCTTGTCACAGGCCAAGCATGAAAATGCTCGTCTATTAAGGTGGTCATTACTTATCCAACCTTATTAATTTACAATCGAATACATACCGGGGTCGCAAAATGTGGGAGCAGACTTCTTGAGTAAACATCCTTATGATGAAAATCAGAAAAACGCCTAGGACATAGGATTTCATTTGCGCTAAGTTGTCTCACAGATTATAACCCGCAATGAATGCATGTTTTAGGAAGGAAGGTGTGTAGCGAAATCTGTGAAACAATCGCTAAATTCAGTAAGATTTTACTTCTATGATAATAAATAAACCCGCCCGTGTGTGTTTGCCTATCGTCGTCTTCTACGCCAGTGGAGCGCTGAATTTTATACAACAGTAATGCTTAGACAATGATCCCGCCGTCAAATATTACACGCTTTCCTAGTTTCGTCCTTGAGACTTACAATTAACATGCGCCAGAACTGCGACACCAAACTGCCGTTCTGAATTAACGTAAGATTTTAACTTTAACGCCACTAATAGTAGCGATTCGGACATTTTCCAGAAGTGTAGAAGGAAACTGCAGTAAGAATTAACGCCAATATTAACGCCGCCTTGCAAAACCCCTCTTCGCTCGGCACGCGGGTCTATGCCTATATCCACGCTGTTGGACACGCCAGAATATATAAACACCCACACCAGTGTATTTCGGGCTAAAAAGTAACTATAAGGTAACATACGGCAAACGCGTTGTCGAATTGTGACGTACTACAAAAGCGCTGTTTCGTTCTGAATAAGAACGACAGTTAAAGAAAAAAATTACGATTTAACGTGGAAATTTTTTGAAAATATAGTACGAGAGCTGGAGGAAAGGAGCATAGTTGGTAGTGTCTCGATTTTGTTGTTTACAAGCGGGGCATAGAAGGTTAGATAGAAGAAAAACATAATTAATTTTCTTATATGCTAAAATAAAAGACAGTGACGAATACAATGACATTAATTGGGTAATAGAAGAGTAAAGTGTTAATGTATCTTACCGTAGATAGAAAAATATGTTATTTGAAGAATTGAAGAAGAAAAACGATAATAGTAAATATAATAATTAAACGTATAAAAATATAAGCACTGTGTGACAAACAGAAAATGATCAATGATTATTTATCAGAATTTGAAACACTCAATAAATAGAAGAGATATTGACAGAAAACAGATGGACTAACAGACTACATCTTTCTCAGCTTGACAGATATTGGGAAAGGGTAGGGTAGTCCAAGATTTGAAAATTGAGTTCAGTTTTGAAAAAAATGACGCTAGAAGCCTAACAGTCCCTGATTGGCTGGAGTCTAATATACTAACGGAGGAATAAAACTAGTTTGAAGGTAGTGGTAGTCGCCACTTGAAAAAAATTGTATTACACTAAAGTTGTGTGAAGACAAGATATTAGTACGATCTTGTTTTGCTGATCTGCACCAGCAAGCGATGTGGATTTGACCATATTTATCGCAAATCAAACTTATTAGTGTTAATATTTCTCTGATGCGGTAAGAAAGAAAACATTTATATCATTATTATTATTATTATGTATGTATTATTGAATATGTATGAAAATTATGTGGGTAGAAGTTTATCTAGAGGAAAGTCAACATCAAACTTTGTGTTGTTTCACAGAGTTGTTAGGAAATATATTAACAGGGTGTAGAAAAGCCAGACAGGCTTTCTGACACTTTGGGAGAAAGTAAAAATAAATATTAATGGGGAAATTGTTGTACAGTGTTATGACATAAGACCAGGAAAACCACTGGCCGTCTTCTTCAGCAAGTCACCGTGATTGTACATGACTTGATATTATTAACTTAAAATGTTTCCTTTGTCAAGGAAAGTGTCAAACTATAGTTTGAAGTTTATTTGACCATGAATGGCGTAACAAACCAATTAAGAACGTTAACTAATTGTTTAGTTACCATGCTGAGTCTGAATATGATTGAAAAATGTTTATTAGTTAGGGAAAGAGAGAGAGAGTATATCAGAGGTTGAGTAGGACGCATTTATATCGTTCCAGGGTTTCATCTATGACTCAAAGTGAGCCCAGGTAAACCTATACCTGTATATACTTCTGCATCTAAAGACTTGAGGCAGTATCGACTGTGTGCCTCCTTGTTATATTTCAAGAGCAGAATCCGGACTTGGCAGTGGAAGCTGGTGATGTGAACATAATTCCTTCTGTATACCAGAAGATACTAAGTTAAGAAATCGTCTCCGGGCACTTGATATATCAAACTCAACTACTCTCATTTCACAAATGTGTATTAGATCATTCAGATTATGATGAAGACAGACGTTCTATCAATCAATACCCATTCATAGGAGCAAGAGTAAATTGACACTGTTCCAGACTGACATATTTAATTAAAGTTGTGAAAAACAATATACTAATTATAAATTGAATCACTTTGATATAAATACTTTGAATTATCATTTTGAGTTTCAATATTCCAGTATACACAAAATTGTGATACTGGAACAATAAATTGTAAAAAAAAAGATTTCACATTTTAAACTTACCTCTGGGTGTTGTTAATTATTTTTCATAGAGTTCTTAGGTGTATTTGTTGTCATTTTATTACAGCACATTTCACATTACCCTAGACACTAGCCAGATAACAGACATACACCATTATTATACTTATGATAAAATACGTCGCAAGTCGAGGTCGTAGGGTGGTAGCAGAAAGGTCCCCTGAAAACACAAACCCTATTATCTATTAGACTCAGGGGCCCTCACAGCTTGACCTCACATCCGCATAAAATTCACATTTTACCATTTAACATCAAAATCCACCACAGTGTATGAGGGTCGCCATGAATGGTTTCAGTTTGTTTAATAGAGCTTTTGTTAAAATTTTATAATCTACGTTTAAGATTGATATTGGTCTGTAGTTTTTAAGTAGTGTTTTGTCGGAGTTTGGATTTGGTATTAGAGTGATGTAAGACATGTTTAGGCTTGGCGGGAGTTCCTTATTCTCAAAGGCTTCTTTGCATACTTGTAGTAAAAGAGGCCTTAGGGTAGGGAAGAAGTGCTGGTAGAATTATGTCGTAAGTCCGTCAGGTCCTGGTGATTTGTATTTTTGCGTTGCATTCACTGCTAGTGTTATGTCTGTTAGTGTCAGTTCAGTGTCTAGTGTTTGTTTGTCTGCGTCAGATAATTTTTTGTAAATTGCATAAATCTGTCTTGTTTATATGGTTGCACATTTTCTTCTGTGTACAGGTTCCTGTAGTAAATTTCGAAAGCCTGCACTATGTGTTGTGTTTCTGTCTGTGTGGCCCTTTCTATATCCACTATTTGGTCTATCTGCCTGCAGCGTTGTATATTTTGTTCTATCGGCATGTATTGTTTGCTGGGAGTCTCTTGTGCTATTGCGTTGAGTTTTGTTTGTAATAGGGCTCCCTGGAACCTGTGGTGTTTATCAACAAATTTAGTCCTAATTCTAACATTAATAAACCGACGAAATGAGATAATATTAAATTGCATTTAGTTTTAAAAAATCCAAGTTGTAAAATTAAGTTTATTAAAAATTCACATAATAAAATAAACAAAAATGCTAAATAAAACATACTTTCTTTAAATTTTAACGGAAAACCTATGCATTCAATTAGTAATTTTAAATAACGTTGTAAACAAAAGTAAATTGTGACATCAGTTACAAAACTTATTTAATGTTTTTATAGTTTGAATTATCTCCCTTCAATTTCCCTTGCTATGTCAATTTACATTATTTCTTTTATTACAGTACGTACATGTATATGAATACATCGAGAAAATAGTTTATTAATTTTTTTTCGTTAAAAAAACTAAATCGATCTAATCAACAATAACTATCTAAAATCTTCTCCACCACTGAGCTGAATCCATTGATATTAGATAAGCTTGGTTTAATATGAAAATTCAAAGTTTCTATTGAGAACAATCCTTGTCTGCTGATGCATCCACCATGGCACCCCTACGACCCGTGACGGGTTGAGATGAGATGATTGAGAACAATCCAGACAGACGGATAGACATTCAAAAATATAGATTAGATTAAATGTTCGAATTGGTTGCCACAAACAACTGATTTGAGGTTGCCCAATAAAAAATAGTCCATAGGAGTTAGGTCTGGAGATCTAGGTGGTCATTCAAAGAGGGCCGCGTTGTCCAATCCATTTACGTGGAAATGTTTCTTGCGAAACGGTACTCCACAAAATGCAGGCCCATACCATAATTCGTAGATTATTTTGCACATGTCCTTCCGGTACCCCGTGTGACGTTTCAATGGTTCAGTATCGTGCATTATGTCTGTTTAGTTAACAATTAAGGTAAAACACTTCTACGTTGCTGAACATGATACATTTTTAAACCCGTCTATATAATACATTGCTTTAAAGAGCTTGACTATTGACCCACCTAGTGTATATGCATATTTACATATAAACGAAGACTTCCACGCACACACATACACACAAACACTAACATACAGTAATACATCTCCAACACTCCCTGGGGTCGGAGTGGCTAAGAGGTATGGCGTCCGCATCGAATTCTAGAGGTCTCATCTCATCTCATAAAATCTGGAGTGCTATTAACCTTCTCACAAATGTACGCCGGCATAACCTCCGACAGCAAGCTACAAACATTAATGCTGATGAATTTTGCCAGTTCTTCTCGTCGATCGCACGAACATCCGGGATAAATCATCAGCAACTGAATTGTACTGCTCTTTCTGATTTCGTTCAATCGAGGTTAAACGAAGCCCAACCTTCCTGAATTACCTTTACTGTCAGTCTCGGAGGTCTCTATTTTAATTAAATCATTACCTCAGAAGAAATCGTGCGGTGAAGATGGAATATCTTCGAGGATACTTCAGATTGCAGAGCCTGTTGTATGCAACTCACTCACTTACATTTACAATCTGTGTCTCACAAAGAAAGTGTTTCCTCAACGACTGAAAACAGGCTTAGTGGTACCAGTACCTAAATAAGGTGATAGTAATGTCGTCACAAACTACCGGCCGATTTCCCTACTATCAGTCATAACTAAACCTCTTGAACGACACATGTATAAACATATTCTTTCTTCACTGAACAGCTACAATCTTATACATGAAAACCAATCTGGATTTCGACCCAAACACTCTTGTCAATCCTTGTTGACTAAGATTACCGAAATCTGGCATTCTAATATCAACTGCGAAAAAATAAATGGAGTGTTATTAATCGACCTTTACAAAGCATTTGATACAATTGACCACTCGTTGCTAATACAAAAGCTTGCGGTGTACAAATTTCATCCACAAGTGATCACATTAATAAAATCATTCCTTGAAAACAGGACACAACGAGTCTTATACAATAATGTGCTCTCTAAATCATACACCACTACAATGGGTGTCCCGCAGGGCTCGATACTAGGACCTTTACTCTTCATCATCTTCATCAATGACCTGCCCTTGTCATTGCCACATGACGATTGTCTTATGTTTGCTGATGATACCACAGTAACAGTAGCTGGCACAGACATTAACACTGTTCAGTCTCTTTTACAGCATCACCTGGACATTGTACAAGATTGGTGCACTACTAATAGTATGTTCATTAATAAAAACAAAACTCAATCTTTGATTATCTCAACCCGCCAAAAGATTCTGCACTGTCAACCAAATACGTTATCTTTATCTCTAGATGGAGAACGTATTAAGCTAGTTACGGACCACAGCCTGTTGGGTGTGGTCATCGACCAGTCTCTAAGCTGGAAGTCACATGTCTATTTCATCGCAAACAAGATCTCACAAAAATTGTTTCAACTCTCAAAAATCAAACATTTTTTATGTCCGCACTCTAGACTTATATTCTATTATGCACATATTCAAAGTCACCTTTCTTATTGCTCAAATATCTGGAGTCGCTGTGGCTTGTCATTTTTGAAACGCCTAGAATCCCTACACAAAAGGGCGCTACGACTTGTTTGCCTGAATGATAACACTCCCAGTGCTCAGCTATTTTCACAGCTGAATGTTCTTCCTCTTAAAAAATTCTTCTTTTTCCAAGATCTATTTGTGCATCAAATATTACACGGCAGAACGCCTTCATACTTGCAAAAGTTCTTTCGATATAAATACTGCTCATATTTTATACGTGGCGACCTACTTTTGGACCTTGCAAAACCTCGAACTGACCTCTTCCGAAGTTGTTTTAGTTATGCAGGTGGTTTAGCATGGAATTCTCTACCCAAGTCTGTCAAAACTGATAATTACACCACATTCAAAAGACATCTGCATTCACATGTCATGAAATCTTGTACACACATTTAACGACAATTCTGTTTCAGTTATTTCAACGTTTCCACGAGCATTTAACTATCATTGTAATATTTTTATTTAAAATTGAATTTTTTATATTAAGTAGCTCTATAGCTTGACCTCTCTCTCTCTCTCTCTCTCTCTCTCTCTCTCTCTCTCTCTCTCTCTCTCTCTCTATGTGCGTGAATGACTATGAGTAAATGTACTTGTCTGAGCTAAGTTTCTGATTGTGATGATATTATTAATTGATCCTGTCTGAAGTTGTTAATATTTTAATTTTTAACACACTGTAAATTGTATTGCAGGGCAGAAATGTAAAAAGGCAATTATGCCTATTTCTTTACCCTGATGAAATAAAGATTTCGTTCGTTCGTTCGTTCGTTCATAATCGGAACCTCTTCTACCCCGTGAAACGAAGTGTAGAGGGGACCCAAGTGCACAAGGCCCATGGGCAGGACATGTAATCGAAGTGACTTGGCAAACAGGTGATTAGCCCATTGTTCCCGAACTTGCCCTCATGTGTACTTATATTCGCTATAAAACCTCCGAACCATCGAGACGTCATTCCAGCCAAAATGAACAGAGCCTCATATACCCGAAGGTGTCGAGGGATGTCCTTCCTCATCTGCACAAACGCATTTATAGAGGAACACTCAGGACCCGTAGGTCTGAGGAAAGAGCAAAATCCGAAACGGGCACAGCAGTCTTTGTTACTGGGAGGTCTCCACTCAGAGTGGCGTACCACACACAGTCAGTAAAGACAAAGGTCGCCTGCGGCGCGAATTCAAGAGGTACCGGGTTTGATTCCCAGTTGAGGGAATATAATGTATGGTATTTTTTCTTTTCAGAACCAGTAGTCCTAATGATGTCATACTCCCCCCCCCCCCCCCCCAGGTCTCCTGGGTAGTGAGATCGGTTGCCTAGCCTTCTTCGATAAGGGCGAAAAAATAGGTCACGTGTGCGTTGCGCACGTTAAAAATCAATCCCATTGCAGTTGGGAATCGTAAAGAGTAGGCCTATCAGGCCGCTGCCCTGGCAAAATTTATAAATTAGAAACCTACCCACCACAAAAATATTTATAGAATGTGTGATTCCTAAATGCACGCACTGGGATTCTCGCCGGTGCTACGGAGCCCGTGCACTGTGCTGAGATCCTCCTGGTGTGATCTAAGGGAGGAGATCGAGCACTGATGGAGTTGTCTGTGTGCAATGAAGATAGTCCTTAAAATAGTCCTTAGAAACCAAACTAAACCAACACTCCTTAACCCCCACATGTTTTTTTTCACAATGAAACGTTTGTAACCTAAGACAAGTTCAGAAATGCTGCAACGCCCACCCCCTCCTCCAAAATCAATCACTCGTCGATGAAATGGGAAATCCCGATTATATGTCATTTCCCATGGACGCTTAATTCACAATTCCACGAAACCACGGAGCCAAACGGTACAGAGTTGATGCTCGAAATCCTACAATGATACCGATGCTAAAAATGTCACTTGTCAACAGATTGTTTGTCCTCGTGTCGAAATTGTTGTTTTATTAAATATACACGTTTGTCCGGCTCCAGGGAAGAGCCAATGGAACCACTGGTTTGGGACACCTAGGCTCAGGGGCGCCAAAACGTTTTCACAGAAAACAAATTTTAACGCGTAGAATCAATCAAATGTAGTCTTTTCTTTATTTACTTTTTTTTAAATTTTGTTTTGTTTTTGTTTTTTGTTTTTTGGAAGCTTATAATTCCGTCCATAAATAGAGCAGCCTGGGAGGATGAAGCTGCTGATCACACCAAGTGGCAATCCTATCTACGGCGCCAGCTCAGATTGGGCAAAAAGAACTCCTACAGCAAGCACAAGAGAGAAGAAAACGTTGAAAGGAATAATAGTAAAATAAACAGCTGAGGGCTGTCACCTAAGGGGCGCATTCCCATAGTCTGTTATGACTGAAGGGTCTATTATGATTATTATTACTATTATTATTATTTCCGTCCATGTTATTTTTATTCTGCTAGTTACCCCCCCCCCCCCTTTTTTTTCATTATAAAAATTAGACGTAGCGATGAAATAAATATCTAAAAATGTATTCTCCACCCCCAATCTATTATTCAGTGATCCTGTTGCATGCCCATTGAGGCAGATTGGGAATATGGTGTGAGGCCCATGTTTTCTTGACCATCGGCACACTAGGGGTGATGTGATCAGTATCATGCCGGCCGCCTTAACCTTCCCAGAGTTGCTCTGGTATTCAATTCATGAGGCTGGGTCGACCCCGGAGCCGTTTGCGGTCTAAAATAAAACCCACCTCAACTGGGGATCGAACATGGACCATCGACCTAGGAATCCAGTGCACTAACCACTGCGACACCGTGGCTCTTTTCTTCGGGGAAAAAGGAAAACTACTACTTTGGCTCCGTGCTTCGGCGCGTGCACTGCATCTGCTTAACTATTTATCTGCTAATAGCAATATACAATGTGGGAAGATTTGCTCTACTTTATATATATACTGAAGCACATTAAAAACGCACCACTATTATATATACTGATGCCGAGAAGCTGGAAAAAAAAGTGTGTAATGGATTTTACCCGTGTTTGTCATGAGGTAGAGACCGAATGGCTGCTGGAATGGAAAGTGCATGATTCAACCCACGGGTTTGTGTACAGACTACATGAAAACAATGAAAGTTACACGTGCAACACGACTCCCAACAGCTATGACCCTGAAAATGTGTACGCGTTGTGGCAGTATACTCGGTATAAAAAGGCCGTTGAGACAAAACACCCAGTACATGTGCTTGAAATGCCACGACTATCTGAAAACGACCGCCAACGAGCCATTGGTATGTTGGAGACCGGAATGAGCTCGCGGGCCATTGCCAGAAGGACGAATTGCCACCACAGCACTATTGTACGTCTCAATGAACGTTACGGAACCACTGGCAGTGCCCGGGATAGACTTCGGAGTGGCCAACCACGAGTTACTACCCCTGCGCAAGATCGTCATATTGTGCTGAGTCACCTAAGGAATCGTTATCTCCCGGCAAGTCAAACAGCAAGAGCAATAGTGGGTAGACGTGGGCAAGTCTCTGGAATGACAGTCATACGACGACTCAGAGATACAGGCCTTACTGCAAGACGACCTTATGTTGAGCCAAACTTGACTCACAGACATCGACAGCAGCGCCTGCAATGGGCAGAGCAACATGTCAGATGGACTAGACTGCAGTAGAATGCTGTCCTATTCACAGACGAGAGCAGATTCAACATATCCTTTGCTGATGGACGTATGCGGATTTGGCGACGGTGTGGAGAGCGCTTTGCAGATTGCTGTGTACGTCAGCACAACCGATTTGGAGGTGGCAGTATTCACATTTGGGGAGGATTCAGTCTTCATCATCGCTTGCCTCTTCACGTCTTCCGTGGAAATGTTAATGCTGTGATATATCGAGATGAGGTTCTGGATGCATTGGTTGCTCCTGCGTTCACAAATTATCCAGACTTGCAGCTTCTCCAGCAGGATAACGCACGTGCGCACACCGCATGCATTACGCAGCAATATCTACAGCAGCAGAACATTGTGACGATTGATTGGCCTGCCCTATCACCAGACATGTCCCCTATAGAACATCTGTGGGACGAGCTTGGACGCAGAGTCTACAGGCAAGGTTCTCCAGCTAATCTGCAACAGCTCGAAGCTGCTCTTACACATGAATGGGACTTGATTCCCCGGAATTTCCTTCAGAGACTTGTGCGTTCCATGCGGAGCGACTGCCAAGCTTTTTTGCAAGCACACGGTGGACATACCAGATACTGAGGATAGTGTGAATGAATTTTTTTAATTGGTTGCATTTTTGGTTTTCTCCCTTGCCTGCACAGAATGCAATGAATTTCATAACAACACTGACTAACAAAAAAAATTTTTTTTTTCTTTCTCTAACATTTCTATGTTTTTCTGGTCAGTTTTAATGCGCTGTTTTTAAATCTGCAAACCGTTTTTCTCTATCAGGTCGGGATCTCTAGAAATACGCAATTGAAGTTTTTTAACAATGCATACAGTATTACAACATCATTTGTACAAGAAGTATAACAGTTATGTAGGCTTGAATTTCTTTGCAGTCGACTTTCATCGGTGAATGGCATGTGGTACATCGCGATGAAGCATCCAACAATAATCGGCAAGCATGGTCACACTCCACCGTCCTTGATAACGTGACTCCATTACGGCGATATCTTGATGGAATCGTTCTCCATGTTCATCGCTGACTTCGCCAAGGTTGTCAGGGAAAAAGTCAAGATGCGAATCGAGCAAATGGATTTTGAGGGACATGTTACAGCCCATAATTCTGTATACATGTATGCACTGCTTAACAATATGCACATAGTCGACAGATTTGTGATTTCCCAGAAAGTTATCGACGATCGATTTGAATGCCATCCATGCGCGAAGTTCACTACCATGTAACAAGTTCTCGAATTGTTTGTCTGCAATAACTTTCCTAATCTGAGGTCCTACAAAGATACCTTCCTTTATCTTTGCATCGCTAATCTTTGCATCGCTAATTTGCGGAAACTTTTCTCGAAGATAAGTGAAAGCTTTGCTCGTTTTATCTAACGCTTTTACGAAATTCTTCATGAGCCCCAACTTTATATGTAACGGTGGTAAAATGATGCTGTCTTTGTTAACCAATGGCTCGTGTATTACATTTTTATGCCCGTGCTGCATACGATCCCTGATAGGCCACACCTTTCTTGCATAATGTTCCTGTCTGTTGCGGCTGTCCCATTCACATAGGAAGCAACAAACTTTAGTATACCCAGTTTGCATGCCCTTGAGAATTGCAATGACCTTTAGGTCTCCACAAATCCGCCATTGGTAGTCATTGTACTTTATTTTTGCCAAAAGTATAGCCATATTGTCATAAGTTTCTTTCATATGAACAGAGTAGGCGACTGGAATTGATGGAAATAAATTTCCATTATGCAATAACACGGCTTTTAGACTAGTCTTGGAAGAGTCGATGAAAAGTCGCCATTCGTTGACTATGTGCTCATGACCGAGGTGCACCATTAGACCTTTTACATCTTTGCAATAGCAAATGTCATCATCCATCTCAAAGTATTGAACAAGTTCTCTGTGTCTATGACGAAATTTAGATATCGGAGTATTGGGCGCTAAAAGATTCCATTCTTTGAGTCGCGAACCGAGTAATTCTGCTTGTCCTTTGGGGAGAGCGAGATCACGTATTAGATCTGAAAGTTCTGAATGGTTAATTAAGTGAACACCATCATTCACCGGTATATAATCCGAGTCAGAATTAGTTTCTAAAGCAGGTAAACTATCATTTTCTGATGGTTCATTCACGTCCAACGGATATTGTTCTGGTGGAACTGGGATCGGACACGTGATTGGATCATGAGGCACTGGTTTCGAAACCGATTCAATATTTGGATAAACCACAGACTTTCTAGTTTTAAAAGTGAAACCATAGATATTTGTCAAGCAGAAGTAACAATCAGTAGCGTGATTTGTCGGTTCACGCCATATTACTGACACTCCAAAAGGCATCGACTTATGCTTCGGCGATTTTCGTAACCAACCTGCCAATGTATTTGCACAAGTCGAACAAACTGCATTTGGCTTCCAAGATTTATTTGCATCATCAACTTTCGAATCGAAATAAAGTTCATATGCTTTCTTTAGCAATGGTGTAAAGTTTTTCTGGTGAACACGATCGGTAAAATATCCGCACACGTAACAGAACAGATCAGCCGAATTTCTACAATTTCTAGAAGCCATATTTCACTCAGAATTATTTCAAAATACAGTAACTATTTGAAATATAACGTAACATATGTCATGCATCTTTTAGCAGTATAAAAAGTAGAATTATTTTGCATTTTATTAATTTTTAAAAAGTTATATAGTAAAAATGAAACGGAGCAAATAACGGTTTCCCAAAAATATATTTATTCACAAATATCTTAAGAACCCGACGTGATAGAGATAAACGGATTTCAAATTTGAAATCAGCGCAAGAAACTGACCTAAGAACACTTATTCTTATATAAGAAAGAAAAATGTTCTTTGTCAGTGCAATCAAATGTACAAATTAATGACCAGCATGGATTCATAGGAAAATGAATAAAGATTCCAAATATGTAAACTTGTAAACACTTATATTTACATTTCACACTCTGTTCCTGGATTATACAGGTGGTGCGTTTTAATGTGCTTCAGTATACATATGAGACGTAGACCTGTCTACATTTCATGCTTAGGTTCGTCATAGAAGACAGTAACAGTTCAAAGTAAAGAGTCGGTTGATTAGCGAGTATAATATCCCACGACGCCGATACGGTAGTCATTAAGGCTGATTCTGAACCACCCAAAAAGTACTAACTGAGGTTCTGTGAAGCTGTAACAGCAAGCTGGCAGCTGATTTTTACATTCATTATCATCATTTCTTTTCATTCTATAATGAACATGTGGCTCTAATTATAGCTCGCTCGTCACCTACTTCTGTTTTAGGCCATCTTTCAAGAAATGCTCACGATTTCACGCTATCTTACTTCCTCTTATGTCTTTGGTCTCCAGGTTCTCATGTGCCTCCAACTTTTCTCTTCCCATGTAGAAGGGTGTCTGGTTGTACTGTTTGGTTATTTGTTAGTATGTGGTCTATTCCATCTCCCCTTTCCTTCTTTAATCCCCATTTCTACTAGACAGGGCTAGGTTTTGTTCACAGAACACACAATTGAATTGTACTGGAATGTGTAATGTCATACGGAGTGTATGACGGAGTTTCACAAAACGTTTTGTGCATGCACTTTTGCGCCCTTCTCTCTCCCTTCATCGTTCTATTATTTGACATATTTTATGTTCTTACATTTTTTGCTCTGAGCCGCTCCCAGACTTGTTTATGTTTCGCCCTGTGAATCGTCGTAAGCTAATTAGACAGGTCAGCGGATAATACGTTTATCACCTAAGTCGTCTAGCCACCTTTGATAGAGACGATCTCTATTGATCCAAGGTGGTCCCGACCACTCCTCAGAACAAAACGACCCTGCAGAGTACGGAAAGAAAATCATATTGTTTGCCCAAGCTGCCGGCGATCCGTATATGTCCGTCTGGCGGATGCACGAAAACACAAGTGATAATACGTAATCATTTCCGCTGGCCCATCTTTGTACCAATATTATCGATAACAATCGTATACACACATTTTGGTGCCTTAAAGTTTATAGCTGTTCTTGAGTAATTTTGGGTAGCTGTTTCCAAAAATGTAATCATATTTTTTTCTACCAGCTCTAGTTTTTGAGATAACTAAGAATGACCATATTAGTAGGGCAATTGTTATGTACAATCCTGGAGTTAGGTGCTATCAGTGACATTTTGACTTTAGTCTGCATTCATATTATATGTAATTACTGTGCGTATATTACCAAAAATGTAATAAAACTTTATCACTAGCACTTGTTTATTCAACACGCAAAACGGATCTTTTCGAGGACTTCCTGGAATGTGATATGCCCGGACAGTCACGCTTAAGGGTCCAACAGTAATCTGCCATCATGTGGGCATCCCAAAGTCCCTGGTATCTCTCTTCCATTGTTTTTATATCTTGATGAAATCTTTAACCTTGCTCCTCACTAAAGTCGCCAAGATTCTCCGGAAATAAATGTAAATGGTTATGGAGGTAGTGCAATTTTATGCTCATGTTGCATCCAAGTTCACAAAAACTCGACAGCATGTTTCCAACTAATTCAGAATAATTGTCTGCTTTAAAGTTACCCAGAAAGTTTTGCACAACTAAAACAAATGATGACCAAGCTGTGGACTCTGTTTTGTTCATGGAGTCAATAAAATTTGGATCGTTTATTAACTTTCTAATTTGAGGTCCATCAAAAATTCCAGCTTTAAGTTTGTCTATGCTCAATTCTGGAAACTTTCTGCATAAGTAATTAAAACAGGTACAATCTTTGTTCAGTGCCTTAACAAATTGCTTCATCAAGCCAAGCTTTATATGTAATGGTGGCAGTAGAACTCTTTTTCGATCAATGAGAGGCTTATTGACAATATTTTTTTCTCCAACTTTAAATTCATCCCTCAACGGCCACTGTTTCTTTGTCCAGTGCATATCGTTTGCCCTGCTATCCCACAAACATATAAAGCATGGATATTTGGTGAATCCCATTTGCTGGCCAAGCAAGAAGTTCATCATTTTAAGATCTACACAAACCATCCAGTTGTGTTCTAAATACTTCAATTTTTCCAGAACTGTGCTTATTGTAGCATACTCCTCCTTCATTGTAGTAGAATTAGCAATTGGAATTGAGCCATATTTGTTACCATTGTGTAAGAGAACACCCTTCAAACTTCTTTTAGAGCTGTCAATGAAAAGTCGCCACTCATCTGGTGTATAACTTACACCCATTTTGTTAACAAGACCTCCTACATTAGTACAAAACACAAGGTTGTTTTCTTTACAAAAGAATGGAATAAAATCTTGCTCTCTGCTGCGATAAAATGTAACCTTTGTTTCAGCAGTCAGTAATTTTTTTTCTTTCAATCTTGAAGCCAAAAGTTCTGAAGATTCCTTGGAGAGATATAGATCTCGGATTAGATCATTTAGTTCAAGCTGGTCGAAGCGTTGAGCATCTGAAAAATCATCTTCGAAATCACTATCACTGTCACTTGTCGTTCCACATGCCACTGCTGTCTCATCTTCTAGCAGGGAATCCGAAATCTGACTGAAAGTTGGAATTGGTATGTCATCTCCGTGTGGAACAGGTTGCCTAGCAGAATCTAAATCTGGATATTTCCACTTTTTGTGATTTTTTTCCATTAATTCCCTTAAAATTCACAACACAGAAATAACAGTCATCATAGTGGTTCTTGGGCTCTCTCCAAACCATTGGAATTCCAAATTTTAAACATTTTCTTTTCCCACAAGTCCACTGTCGCAGGTGTTCAACACATGTTTTGCAAACAATATGAGGAGCCCAAGACTTGTCCTGGTCACCTAGTCTTACTTTAAAGTAAGCAAAGTATGCCTTCTTAAAAAAACAGTAATATGCTTCTTATGTTCTTCTTTGAAAGTGTACTCTCCACAAATATAACAAAATAAATGCGGTGAAAGAAAACATGCTCTTCTTGAAGATGATGCCATTCTCTGTTAGAAGTGTAATAAAATAAGTAGCATACTAACATGCATGCAGTGGCTTAAAATCTAAAAAAGGCATATCTGGGAAGATTCTTGGAAAACTGAAACTGAGAGTAAACAAGCAGTTTTCTTTTGTAAAGGACTAGACAGCAATAGTTTTTTTACATAGCCTTATATAGAAAATATTGTAATAATACAGGGTGACCCCCAAAAAAACGGGCCCGCGCGCGCACAATAAGTGCGCGCGCGGGCCCGTTTTTTGGGTCACCCTGTATTAATAAAATACAAAAATTTCTGTATCTCAAAAACTAGAGCTGCTACAGACAAGTAAATGTGATATTTGGATTGAGCAGGCCTCATTTATGTACAATCAAGAGTAAAATATTTGGCCCCAAAAAAATGTTGTTGTTGTTGTAGGGCTGTGTAATCTGTCTGGGGAGACAATATAGTGGGAAAGTATCTAGACAGCGAATACGTTCACAGATTTGTTTGTGAGTTTACATAAAGATGCAATCGGGAAGTTTTACGGACATATCTAAAAGAGGTCACGCGTTGGCATTTTACAATTTGATATTTTAAAACACGCGGGGGATATTTTGATTTAACACCCCGACCCACATAGTTCTAAAGAGCTTACCATTGGCTTGATTTGAGAACCGGAATAGACTTTAACTGTCATTGGCAAGTTGGTCTAAAAGTACAATCTGGGACTTGATCTGAGAAATGGCAATATAATGTAGCGAAATCGGAGTCACAGATCAGACTGCATCGCCACGTCAAGCTAGCAATTTACCAGAGTCAGAAACAACGATCGGACATATGATTCCAAAATTATAAGTGACAGATCTGAGTATTTGGGCAACTTTGAAACTTAAAAGTAAATCCGCATTTTCAAATACAAAGACTGGAAACTTAAAGGACCAGGACAGAGTATTTGGGCAACTTTGAAACTTAACGGTAAACCCTCATTTTTAAATACAAAGACTGGAGACTTAAGGAATCAGATCACCTGTCATAAAAGGAATACTAAAATTTCCTAGACCAAGTGATTCGAAAGCATCTAACCTAAGTTGCTGTGTCCATTCTAACTGTGCCAAGAGATTGTAAATTTCATTTCAGGGTAAGTTGTGAACTTACATTTTAAAATGTGAAATGTAACATGTCTGTACTTCCTAAGTAGTTATACCAGTCATAGGAGGCTGGCAACCTCAACATATGAAAATATTATATTCATAAACCACTACAGTAAGCGCAGGTGATTACTTCTTGCTAATCGTACAGAAAACCGACAGCAGAGGTGACCCCAGACTCCAACTGGAGCAGTGATGAGTGACGATTACACCACATGAACCTCAAGTGTTTCGTATCATTTTATGAGATATACGTACCTTGTCCCATCCCATCTGTCACAGAGCAGTTTCAAGGGTGGATGATAGAGTGAGTGGAAGTAAGGGTCACTGAGGTTGTCAATATTTGTTAAGTTTAACCCAGGGATTGAGTTTATGTCTGACTTCACGTTAGCATGTTGTGACTTGGGCTTGCGCATGGAGAAAGCGTGTTTGGTGAACTAGTCTGGGTGGCTGAGAGAGTACCCGAATGTGACTAGTGGGAGTCTGTGTTTGATAGCCGAGCTGTGCGCTTGAGGCTGTGAATTGTGGTTGAGCTGGGTGCTCGTATTCTGTGACAGTTGAGATATTATATTGAGATAATGATATAGTGATTATGAATATAGGGATTATGTCTGACATATTGTTGTATAGGCGACGTCTTCCCGCCTAGGAGTGTTCTGGAGAAACTTTGGGTAATGTTCGCGGAGAACATATTAAGGCGACGAGTTGGTCCCGCTTTTGGAGCTACGGTGGAGTAAGGCGTTGAGTATTGTCCGCCTTGTAGCTATATTGAAGTATAATTTATTTGGCGATGTTGCATGCCGCCAATCACTTACGGTAGGATAAGTGATTTACACCTGGATGGTGTATGGATTCGTGCGAGGATTGAATGCTTCACATAGAGACGTGTTGTGTGTATTGTTAGTGTGTGGACGGTCAGCCGGTCCGTGGAAGTGTAGTTAAGAGATATTTCCGACAGGCAGTGTCAGCCCGAGTGTGATGTTATGCATGCGTGACGATATTATTGATGTTCAGGACTTATGTGAATGTTCTATTAAATGTAATGGAGCTGTACAAGTGGCGTCGTGTTATTCTTACCCCTAGTGTTGTTTACCATCTACACACGACACACTCATAATACAGAGTTCGTGACAAATTGGGGAGCTCGTATGTGGAGTATTTTGGAAACCTGGGGCAGCTTTTCAGAGAATCAACCAACCCTCACTTTACACCATCGTTTGTCTGAAATCTATACCCGGTGCTGCAGTTTAGAAATCACAGAGTAATTCACGCAAAATAATAAACGTCAAATTATAAAGATAATTGACAAAACGGCTGAGGACTGGCAGGTCTGAGAACTGCATGTCAAGCTTTGTATTCAAATCAAGTTTAAAGGAGCACGGTAGCAATTTTTTCAAGTTTATTTTCAATTAATTAAAGAATTGGCTAGCGGTATATTTTACATCAGTGACACCGATAGACCCTAAGCGTTCAAGACCTCTCGTGCGACTTCATTTCTGTACTAAAATATTTCGGAGAGAGAGAGAGAGAGAGAGAGAGAGAGAGAGAGACGGATTGCAAAGTAACCGAGTATTATCGGAGAACGGTTACAGTTTAGCTGTAAATTTTCAGTCACATTGGATCAAGCAGAGGGAGCATTCTGTGTTGACATGTGTGATCCCACAACTAACGTAATTACCGATGTATGTTACGTCGGTCGGTCTCACTCAAAATAGTAACTCGCGCCAGAAAAAAAAGTGCGCAACGCACAGTGTGCAACTTGCGCGGCGTGGGTGTTATATAAAACAAATACTTTGGTTTTATTTTTTTATTTTTTTTCCTTTCACGAAATTAACAGCGCTCGACAAAGAAAAAGTGCGTAAAAATTGGTGTGCATGAGCCCTCTCCCAATGTACAAATCATGAAAAGTTTAAAGTTTTTGTTAAAACCACTTATTATCAGGGAACACCCTTTGAAAACAATCCACGCACTTCCACCCGAAATGTTGTCATCAAAGAACTTTTAAATTGAATCTAAAATAACATAATTCTCGCCGTGTGTACGTTGGTCACAGCTGAGGAGTGCAACCCTGTTGAAAACTTGTATTGTTTCCATTATATATACTCTCCCGAAGATAGTTGCAATCAACAAAGAAAAGCGTTCAAATGACGGTGTTCATGAACAGTTTGATTACACTGTATAATGGAAAGAAACCAAAAACACTCTAAGAATGTACTTCTATCTGCTCATCCGGGACCGGAAACAGCACACTCTAATTAAAAACCCGTCAAGTTTGACGGGTTATTGCTGGTTAATTATAATTCAGGCAAGCCATTGCGCTCGCGCTGTCCAAGCACATATTTTCCCAGTTTAATACCCAGAAGAATATTGGTGATTTCTAATCATCTTCCCTGAGTTAAGCTGTGTATACTCAAAAGAATTTAATTATTCAGAGAGGCTAACATTGGTGGGAGCACAGCGAGACAATGCGCCTGTTAATCTTCCAACCCAGGGTACTTAGCAGAGGCATTTGCTCTTTTATTTTTCCTAAAGCTCATGGTACGGAGCTGCAAGACTAAAGTTTCTACGCCATTAGCTGTGAGTTAAAAGCAGGGAATCGGAACTAACCGCCTACATTGGACGAGTTGTGTGGAGACGTGCCCTCATCACAGAAGAATTGACGAAACCACATTGCAGAGCTAAGGGGAGGCAATCCGTGACAGGGAGAAATCGTATGTCAAATGTCTGGAATTCAGACATGATAGACAGATTTTTCGTCATCGATCTTAAACCATTATGGTACTCCGCAGCTCTTTGCGAAGCCCACACACACAAACCAAGTCATGCTTTTCAAAACAAATTTAAGGTATGTTATACTCTATGACAGTCCTTGTTCTAAATTCCCCAGGGTAAAACAGAGAGAGAGAGAGAGAGCGAGAGAGAGAGAGAGAGAGAGAGAGAGAGAGAGAGAGAGAGAGAGAGAGAGAGAGGAAGTCTAAAGAACGAATGAAGAAGAGAACCGGATACATACATGAAGGGGACAAAAAAGACATAGAAAGACTTTGAGCTGTTGTCACGGATTTTCTCCCCTGCTTGCAGTAATAATCCACCAGGGGCCAAAACTCAAAAGTATCTAAAATGGGTCGTCAAATTTGTCTACCTTCGCACAAGATTACTCTTGGCAGAGTAGTAGATAGAAGGGTAAAGACGCTACTGTCTCAAGGAAGTTTTCATAAGATATTTCCGAAGTCAAGAACAATGCTGCATTGGCTGAGCAATTGTTAACTTATTATCGGTCCGCCGCCTTTTATGAAGAATTAAGCAATGGTTTAGCCGGTACAAGCCCCCAGCTGGTGTAAATCCAGCGAAATTCCTTGTTATAAGAATTAGCTCCATAAATGTAAATATCTGTCTAAATGTAGATATATATGAATGTCTTGCTCATAGGTATGCTTTCACATTTATAATAACTGTATCAACTATGATTGTTTAGTTTAAAATAACATGCAACACATTTAATAATCAATTAGTTTTAACAAATAAAAATAGCGACGAAATGATGGGGAATTTTAGAGTTAAATAAAATTTATCGTCATTGAGACGTGGGTTGAGTATTTAATTTTAAATGAAACTGTAATTTTAATGTCCTTTTGCTGGTGCCTTTTACAAGCACTTAGCTGGTATGAGTGAGTCCTGCAGCCTGAGTTTCGTTAATCCTTCTGTGATGATGACACTTCACAGTCTGATATCTTTGTTCTACGAACCGTCTGATAGCTTAGTACCACGATCCGTCTAATAGCTTAGTACCACGATCTTTTAGACAAAATGAAAATAAATGCCTCTGCTAAGTTCATTTTTGGGCTGCAAATTAACAGGCGTATTGTTTCGCTGTCCACTCACCAATGTTGTCCTCTCGGAATAATTATTCTTGAGTATACACAGCGTAACTCAGAGAAGATGATTAGAAATCACCCATATTCTTCTAGGTATTAAACTGGGAAAATATGTGCTTGGACAACGTGAGCAATGATTTGCCAAAATTACAAGTAACAAGGTACATATATCTCACATAATGATATGATACACATGATGCACCCGTGATGTAATCATCACTCATCATTGCTCCAGTCGGAGTCTGGGGTTACCTCTGCTGTTAGTTTTCTGTACGACTTGCAAGAAGCGTTCACCAGCGCTTGCTGTAGTGGTTTATGAAAATACTAGTTTCATATGTTGAGTTTGCCAGCCTCATATATAACCACTTAGCAAAAAAACATGTCAAATTCACATTTGTAAAATAAATGTTTACACTTACCCCAAAGTAACTTTTGGGAACACAATCTGCTCGCTCAGTTTAGAATGGACACAGCACTTTATTAGATGCTTCGAATCACTTGGTCTGGGAAATTTTAGTAATCCTCTTATGACCGGTGTTTTGCAAATCACTTGGCCTGGGAAACTTTATAATTCCTCTTATGACGGTGTCACGTGGGTCTTTATATCATTAAATTACCTACATCTTCTTCCTATTCTCTCACCCTAATCCTTTCATTTTATTATCTTTCCTTACTTGTTTTTCCTGTATTTTTCGCATCACTCGTTTGCGAAAAATATTTTCTTCAGTATTCTAAAACTTTACCTGTTTCTTTCTCAAAACTGAGAATCGCGCTAGGACGATATTACGTAGATGTCAGGGCTGCAGGGCGTCAGAAGACGTGATAAGTCGGTTCGCTGAACATAGGACGTAGACAATCGTCTACATTCTCACCGAGCGCGCGAGCTTCTTCTCGGCATAAGTCCGGGTGAGGTGTGATACTTTACATCTGCACCGGCCAGTATTCAGACATTTGTCTGAAAAAATCCCAAACTGACACGGCGCTCACTGTGGGCCATGGTCAGCTGTAGTGTGAAAACTGCCCTGCAATGGAGACAGGTTGTCTGAGATTTGAAACTGACACGCGTACATCTTGGTCAGTGGTGGCAGTTACGACATGTTAGGTGTTAAACGTATCGTTTAAGCCGGAAAGGGGAGAGCATTTCGTTCTACGAAATAATAGTTCATCCTTTGTCTGGTTTAAAATATTAAACCTAGTTTGAAACGTTATTTTCATTCTTCTCAATAAATCGCAGTAGACAGGTGGTTCGCGAAGAGTAGAGCTGTATAAGCGAAGTTTCTTAGTTTGTTGCGACAATTTGTCGAACTTCTAGACTTCCATAAATATGAGCGTAAAAATTCTTAATTGTGCGATATCCTGTAGAGCTGTGTTTTGAGGTAAATATTATATAGTAGTTCTCTAGAATTTTGTGAAGTGATTAAGTGTTAAATCGCCGATTTAATTTTAAACTAGTTCTTTTGAACAGAGGGCTTAATCTATATAGTCTGTATTATTTTCTAGTGACGCGTTTCAGTGGAAAACAGAAATTATATTTCTTGCTTAAATTCAGTCGGCTAATAAAGAAATTTAATTTAACTTCTAAATAATCAGACGAGAGAATATATTTTAAAAACTAAACTTATAACGCTAGATACATCATTGAGTGTTGACGAAATACGAATGTATTTTCTAATTTCATGATGTTTGATTTATTTAATATAACTTATTTTACGGGAAGTTTTAAATATAAGTCAAGCTGTAGGCTTGCTATTAAAATGTAAGTTATATTGAGTACATATATGTAAATTATTTGATATGTGTTCTTTCTTTTTATATAGTGAAACGGTGGTACCCAACTTGCCAGCGTTTAGTAAAGAGACATATTTGTGTGAAGCATAGACAGTTCCTATCTTTAACCACGTGGGGGTTTTTTGTTTCAAGTAACACTGGATCTGACAGTGCATATGCCATCAGAGAGAGAAACAGTAATAGCAATCCCACTAACTGTTTCTAAAGACTAGAAATATATATTGGGCTTTTGAGCCAGTTCATATTGCTCCACAAATTTAAATGTACATGCTGCCTGGCGGCGAAAATATTACAAGAAAAAACATTTAACATTCCGACAGAGATTGTGACTAGTATTGTGGTAACCAAATATAGTACCTGCCTGAAAGAAGACACCGATCTGACATTCCTTAAATCCTAGAATTCAAAGCTAATGACATTGTGCTCTGCTAACTTTCGTGCCTGGACAATATTTTATGTGACTTAATCAGACATTCGAAAAATTAGAACACCCAAGGAATCGTTCCCTGAGAGTTTAGTACGTCTTTTGGAACTGGGGATTTCTTGGTCAAGGACTGCATTTTCGGGTCTGTGTGAAGGTCCTAGAATTATTATGTTCCCAGAGGCAGCGAGCAAAGTTGTGAGTATATATGTGTGAGAAAGGCCATGGCTGAATGAATGAGAGAACACAGGTCAGAGTGTTATTTTACCGGGGTATTATTGTCATCCATTTACTGTCTTAATTCTTTTTGTTTAACCTGCAGAATTTGTTACTATTTGCTAGAGTTTCTTTACTTCTTAGGCTAAATCAGATTATTCAACTCTGTGCATATATTTACGAGAAAAGAAGAAAAACTCTTAGCCTAAACCCTACGTATCTATAACTCTTTGGGCCATCATCTGTTCTCTTAACGGGGCTGTGGGCTAAACCTAGAGCTAAGATCATAACGGGGCTATCATCCTTGTAGCATTTTCTTAAATTTTATGACTATTTGTATATGTTTTTCCTTGATGTAATTTTTGGTGTTGTGAGAAATTTTGATATGATAATTAAAATATATCTCTTGAACAAAAAAATCAGTGCGTTGGTCAGCTCGATCCCAATTATCTGTATATCATTGTTATAGTTTTCCCACGTCGGTGTGTTTACCTGTCGTCACGTGTATGTGCGTGCCCGTGAGTAGATAGAGATTTATGTAATATATATCTGTGGTTTAGACTGTCAGACACTTTTAAAAAAAACGGTCGTAGAAGATAGGTGAGAGAGAGAAGATTTTCTCGATTCTCAAAGACAGCCTCTATATCACATTCTATCATCTCACGTGTGGAAATTCTATTGCTTTTCTCCAGCTCTCACTGTATCTATCACTCATTCTAAGCTATTCAGAAGGGACCTAGCCCAAGTCTTAATTCTCCTATCCAAAATCTACGACAAATGGGTTCTCGTCCGTAGGATTTTTGAACTTAGAATAGGAAGACGAGTACGACAAATGGTCGCTCGTTACCGGGAATTGAACCCAAAATCCTAGGCGATACGACGAATGGGTTCTCGTCCGTAGGATTTTTTAACTTAGAATAGGAAGACGAGACGACTAATATCAGCTCGTCTTTAAAGATTTTTATTCTGTAATAGAGTAAGAGTGTGATGTTTTGTGAGTTTTGTATCTTTTAAAAAATAATTTATCCCCTAGACTAACGATCTGTTTACGGGCGTGCTGACCACACAAACTGATAGTTTTTTTCCACAGCATTTAGAAATAATATACATTTCAGTTACAGGTTGATTGTCGGAATATATGTTAATTACTGATTTTGTAATACTAAACGCTGGTAAAGTAGTGAGTGTATAACATTCACTGGGTTTTGAAGAAGTAGGTGTTTGAGCAAAAGCTAAGGAGTGCGTTTCGGACTATTTGTCCAGATTAATTGCCTCCCTTACCCTAACTGTCTTCAGGGGTGAACTTGATAGTGGACTTTATAATTAAGGGATTATTTTTCTCTTTAATTTTTGCAATAATTATTTTGTTTTTCCACTGTAGCAACTTATTTTTCAGAAGTAATCTTAACTACCATTTAGTTGGCGTAGTCGTGTTTTGCATTAAGTGCTTTATTGCCGATAATAGCAGCGATAGTTAGATTTTAATTTGGAGGAGGTATCCCAGGGTTAAGGATATCATCTTTTGATTTTTGGTAATTTTTTCTCGTAAGTGTTAGGAACCAGGTTATTCTTTTTCCTATTTTCTATCTCCACGTGTCTCAGTCACTGACATAATATGGCCGAGAGGGCAAAGCTTAGACAACTCCTCAGGGACGAAGCGAGAGAGGAGGGACTGGAAGGAGAAGAAGCAAAAGCTTTTGTCAGGGACGAACTTGCACAGAGATGGACGAGGAAATGGAAATTCGCAGGATGCAGCATGAGGAAAAAGAGAAGGAGAGACAGCACGAGGAAAGAGAGAAGGAGAAGGAGAGACAGCACGAGAAGGAGAGGGAAGAGAGACAGCACGAGTTGGCGCTTAAAACTCTAGAGTTCCAAAGTCGTGGTGCTGCCTCTACCTCCAGCAATGGAGTCTTCTCCTCATTCTTCCTTAACTGATCCGTCTAACAGTCAATCTCTTCACCTCACTGCTATGTCTTTTCCGCTAGAATCTTTCCCTTGCCCAAATGAGAAGATTGACACTTGGCTAGAAAAATTTGAGAAAATTGCAACTCTGTACGGTTTAGAGAGGTCGCGTTGGAATATGAAGCTTTCCCAGGCTTTGAAAAGTTCTGCGTATGATGTTTACGCCAAACTGGAAAGCAGCCAACAAGACAACTATGATGTGTTGAAGAAAGCGTTACTGGAGCGCTTTGAAATGAACGCTCGCAAATTTTTGCAACTGTTTCGCAACAGCAGGAAAGAGAATTCTGAAACTTTTCAGCAGTTCTCATCTCGTCTAAAGGGATATCTAACAAAGTGCCTTGAGCTTTCGCAGCTCCCCTCTACCTATGAAGGTCTTGAGGAATTTGTTCTAACAGAACAAATAAAGAACACGTTGTCTGCTGATACCCGGAGATTTCTCGCTGAGCAGGGGGCAGAAAAACTTGAAGACATTTTGGAAAAGTCTGAGCGTTATCACAATGCGCTGGCTGAACTACCGGCCACAAAGCGGAAACCGACAGAGGAGCATTTTCGAAAACATAACCTAGAGCAATCTTCTCAGGCTTCTAACCAAAATAACCACAGAGAAACTGGACCTCAAAACCCCCCTCCTGAAAAATCCAAGTTCTACAAGAACAAGTACCCCAACCACCCCAAACAGTCTGATCAACCCGACCGCCCTACATGGCAGCGTAGCCAGAAAGGACAAGGTGGCAAAGGGAGAACCCCTGAGCACGGGACATATGATCAGACCGAGCACACCGAGCCGAAACGCATCGGATGCTTATTGACAGTCTCGCAAGGCGGAATTGTTGACAGTGATTCCAAACCTGTTGGGGATAGACCCTCAACGCGAGGTACTGTTACTTTGAACGGTTCTCAAACTTCTTGCTTATTTGACACGGGGCTTTCTTACGATTGCATTGTTGCCAGAAACCTGGTTAAACCCGGTCAAGAGACAGGAGAGACCGTCAAACTTTGTGGAGTTCGTAAGAGTGATGCACCTACAGCGCTTCCCATCGCATTGGTGGAGATACACTCTGACTTTGTCAGAGGCGTGATCAAAGCGGCTGTTATGGATGATCCCATCTACCCAGTCATACTTGGCGGGAGATACGTGTGTATTGGGAAACCGGAAGAGCCGATTGTGGCAGCAGTAACTACAAGAGGGCAAACCAAGAAGGAACGGGAGCCTGCGCCTAATTTGTTACCTATGGAACTTAAAGAAGCGCAATACAAGGACCCTACTTTGGCACCCTGCTTTAGGAAACTGCCCATGGCTAAGGAACCCAAACAGCACGGGGACATTTTTTCTAAGGATGGCGTACTTTATCGGAGAACGGGCAAGCCTGACCAAGGTTACAACCAGCTCCTAGTACCGAAACAGTACAGAAGCCAAATCCTAGAAATGGGGCACTCTCTTCCCTTTAGCGGACATATGGGACAGAACGCCACAAACCAACGTATAACCACTCATTATTGGTGGCCAGGAGTAAATACTGATATTATCAGATATGTCAAATCCTGTGCCCAGTGCCAACGTGTGCCACCCAAGCAACGGGCACCCCCAGTCTCTTTGGGTGAAATGCCAATAGTGGGAACACCATTCGAACGGGTTGTGATCGACATTTTAGGGCCTTTCGAAAGGACTAAAAGAAGGAACAGGTTCATCCTGACCTTAGTCGATACATGCACTTTATGGGCAGAAGCTATCCCGCTAACATGCGCAGATGCCAAGCATGTCGCAGAAGCCCTCGTGCAGATTTTCACTCGGTTGGGATTCCCTCAGCAAGTGTTGACGGATAACGGATCTCCATACCGAAACCTGTTGATGGATGAGATCGTTAAGATCTTGAGGACCAAACACATCCACACTAAGCCATATACTCCGGCCGGAAATGGGCTCGTGGAACGTGCTAATGGAAACCTCAACATGATGCTAAGTAAACTGGCACAAGTGAAACCTGAAGATTGGGATCTTTGTATTCCTGCAGCTTTATTTGGCTACAGAGAATCTCCTCATACTTCCACAGGATTTCCGCCAGCTACACTCTTATTCGGCAGACCCATTAAGGGCCCGCTTGAAGCCTTACTTCAGTCTCTGACAGACGAGAAGGCGGATGAGACAGTTGTCTCAGCAAGTAAATATGTGTCGGTTTTAAAGGAAAGGTTGAAACTAGGGTGGGACCTAGCAACGACTAACTTTAAGCGAGCACGCACCAAGCACGCTAACCGATACAGGAAAGTCGCGAAAGAGAGAGAACTGGAAGCAGGAGAGAAAGTTTTGGTGTTACTCCCTACCGAGAACAACCAACTGAAGATCGGATGGCAAGGGCCGTTTACCGTCCTGAAAAAGATTTCTAAGGCTAACTACCAGATCTCTATTCAAGGAAAGGAAAAGGTTTTCCATTTAAATCTGTTAAAGAGATACTTGGAAAGACCAGTGCCAACCTCCGACCATCTCCTGACGATCGCCAAAACTGACGAAGATGATGATAGTGGCAGGGATATTCCACCGCTATCACAGGAAATCTTTCAAAAATGTCAGAAGCGGCGACGCTCTTTCAAGCGCGCATGGGAGACATTCCAGAGGAAGGAAACTTTGGGGAGTAGACTTGAGTAGGAATTGGAGAGAGATGGAGGGGGAAGATGAGAGGGAAGAAGACAGACACCCTGAAGCTACGGTTATAGGAAATTTAATTCCATAACGTAGACATGGAGTGCTTCCATATCTTAAGGGGGGACGTCCTGTCACGTGGGTCTTTATATCATTAAATTACCTACATCTTCTTCCTATTCTCTCACCCTAATCCTTTCATTTTATTATCTTTCCTTACTTGTTTTTCCTGTATTTTTCGCATCACTCGTTTGCGAAAAATATTTTCTTCAGTATTCTAAAACTTTACCTGTTTCTTTCTCAAAACTGAGAATCGCGCTAGGACGATATTACGTAGATGTCAGGGCTGCAGGGCGTCAGAAGGCGTGATAAGTCGGTTCGCTGAACATAGGACGTAGACAATCGTCTACATTCTCACCGAGCGCGCGAGCTTCTTCTCGGCATAAGTCCGGGTGAGGTGTGATACTTTACATCTGCACCGGCCAGTATTCAGACATTTGTCTGAAAAAATCCCAAACTGACACGGCGCTCACTGTGGGCCATGGTCAGCTGTAGTGTGAAAACTGCCCTGCATTGGAGACAGGTTGTCTGAGATTTGAAACTGACACGCGTACACCTTGGTCAGTGGTGGCAGTTACGACATGTTAGGTGTTAAACGTATCGTTTAAGCCGGAAAGGGGAGAGCATTTCGTTCTACGAAATAATAGTTCATCCTTTGTCTGGTTTAAAATATTAAACCTAGTTTGAAACGTTATTTTCATTCTTCTCAATAAATCGCAGTAGACAGGTGGTTCGCGAAGAGTAGAGCTGTATAAGCGAAGTTTCTTAGTTTGTTGCGACAATTTGTCGAACTTCTAGACTTCCATAAATATGAGCGTAAAAATTCTTAATTGTGCGATATCCTGTAGAGCTGTGTTTTGAGGTAAATATTATATAGTAGTTCTCTAGAATTTTGTGAAGTGATTAAGTGTTAAATCGCCGATTTAATTTTAAACTAGTTCTTTTGAACAGAGGGCTTAATCTATATAGTCTGTATTATTTTCTAGTGACGCGTTTCAGTGGAAAACAGAAATTATATTTCTTGCTTAAATTCAGTCGGCTAATAAAGAAATTTAATTTAACTTCTAAATAATCAGACGAGAGAATATATTTTAAAAACTAAACTTATAACGCTAGATACATCATTGAGTGTTGACGAAATACGTATGTATTTTCTAATTTCATGATGTTTGATTTATTTAATATAACTTATTTTACGGGAAGTTTTAAATATAAGTCAAGCTGTAGGCTTGCTATTAAAATGTAAGTTATATTGAGTACATATATGTAAATTATTTGATATGTGTTCTTTCTTTTTATATAGTGAAACGGTGGTACCCAACTTGCCAGCGTTTAGTAAAGAGACATATTTGTGTGAAGCATAGACAGTTCCTATCTTTAACCACGTGGGGGTTTTTTGTTTCAAGTAACACTGGATCTGACAGTGCATATGCCATCAGAGAGAGAAACAGTAATAGCAATCCCACTAACGGTTTCTAAAGACTAGAAATATATATTGGGCTTTTGAGCCAGTTCATATTGCTCCACAAATTTAAATGTACATGCTGCCTGGCGGCGAAAATATTACAAGAAAAAACATTTAACATTCCGACAGAGATTGTGACTAGTATTGTGGTAACCAAATATAGTACCTGCCTGAAAGAAGACACCGATCTGACATTCCTTAAATCCTAGAATTCAAAGCTAATGACATTGTGCTCTGCTAACTTTCGTGCCTGGACAATATTTTATGTGACTTAATCAGACATTCGAAAAATTAGAACACCCAAGGAATCGTTCCCTGAGAGTTTAGTACGTCTTTTGGAACTGGGGATTTCTTGGTCAAGGACTGCATTTTCGGGTCTGTGTGAAGGTCCTAGAATTATTATGTTCCCAGAGGCAGCGAGCAAAGTTGTGAGTATATATGTGTGAGAAAGGCCATGGCTGAATGAATGAGAGAACACAGGTCAGAGTGTTATTTTACCGGGGTATTATTGTCATCCATTTACTGTCTTAATTCTTTTTGTTTAACCTGCAGAATTTGTTACTATTTGCTAGAGTTTCTTTACTTCTTAGGCTAAATCAGATTATTCAACTCTGTGCATATATTTACGAGAAAAGAAGAAAAACTCTTAGCCTAAACCCTACGTAACTATAACTCTTTGGACCATCATCTGTTCTCTTAACGGGGCTGTGGGCTAAACCTAGAGCTAAGATCATAACGGGGCTATCATCCTTGTAGCATTTTCTTAAATTTTATGACTATTTGTATATGTTTTTCCTTGATGTAATTTTTGGTGTTGTGAGAAATTTTGATATGATAATTAAAATATATCTCTTGAACAAAAAAATCAGTGCGTTGGTCAGCTCGATCCCAATTATCTGTATATCATTGTTATAGTTTTCCCACGTCGGTGTGTTTACCTGTCGTCACGTGTATGTGCGTGCCCGTGAGTAGATAGAGATTTATGTAATATATATCTGTGGTTTAGACTGTCAGACACTTTTTAAAAAAACGGTCGTAGAAGATAGGTGAGAGAGAGAAGATTTTCTCGATTCTCAAAGACAGCCTCTATATCACATTCTATCATCTCACGTGTGGAAATTCTATTGCTTTTCTCCAGCTCTCACTGTATCTATCACTCATTCTAAGCTATTCAGAAGGGACCTAACCCAAGTCTTAATTCTCCTATCCAAAATCTACGACAGACGGGTGATCTGATTCCTTAAGTATCCAGACTTCGTATTTAACATGCGGGTTTACTTCTTTTAAGTTTTAACGTTGCCCAAATACTGTCCTGGTCCCTCTAAGTTTCCAGTATTTGTATTTATAAATGCGGATTTACTTTTAAGTTGTAAAGTTGCTAAAATACTTCCGATCTGTCACTTATAAAAATAGGAATTCTGTCCGATCCTTCTCTCTTTAGCTTCTGGGAGTTGCTAGTTTGGCGTTGCGATACAGTCTGCTCTGTGTCTCCGATTTCGCTACATTATATCTAATATTCTCAGTTCAAATCCCATATTGTGCTTCCGACGAATTTTCCAATGAAAGTCAATGTATATTCTTTCTCTCAAATCAAACCTATGGTAAGCTCTTTCCAATATATAGGTAGGGGAGTTTAATTTAATTCTCCCCCGCGTGTTTTAAAATATTACGTTTTAAAATTCCATCGCATAACCTCTTTCAATATGTCGTAATGCTTCCGCCAACTCACAAACAAATCTGTGAACTTAATTGATATCCAGATGCTACCTTCCAATATTGCCTCTCCCAGACAGATAACTATCTGTAATAATCTTGATACAGGGATGGTCCCGGAAGCTATTATCTCATTATCGTCTGAGCCCACGCCGCTCTCAGACAGCTTGCCCAGACAGACAATTTGGTATTCTATTGAATCGATCGTGCACGACTAGCTTGTGTCGATAGAAATCGACTCTGTCAAAGGTTGCTAGGCCGACTCAAAGAGATAAACGTTTTACCGCTGACTGGTGTATTTAATTTCGATAATACCACAGTTCACCTGGCGGAACGTAAATACGTCTGGGAGTGGTCCCAGCAAAAAGAATGTAGGGCAAAAATTAATGCCAAATAATAAGACGATGAAAGAGAGAAGTAAAGCAATGAAATGATACTGCCGGAGTGAAAGAGATAGAGGGGGCACAAAAGAACATGAACAAACCCGTTTTGTCACAGCTGATGGCATGGGACAGGAAGACTTGGTATACGTTTTTTGAAGGAGTGGAAAGGTAATGATGATGTGATGATGATGTGATGATGATGACTCTATGGCTCAGAAACATGGCAGGTCACGCAGAAATCTTAGTCTTTTTCCCTCTTCTTCACCGCTGATACTTCCCAGGTGCGTAAGTCTCTGCGCGTGAATAATCCTTGCCGAATCTGTCATTCTATTATTTTAATTCCCTTTGTTTTATTTACAATGATGGGCAGTCCTGCTTTTAAGACTTCCACTGTTGAATGAAGGAGAATAAACGAACAGATTCAATATAATTTAGACGTCGAAAGTTTGCAGATAAAGAACTAAACGGTATAATATAGAAATAGACAGTTATCGAATAAAGAACTATACAATGAAGTTTAGACGTAGAAAGTTGGCGAATAAAGAACTATACAAAATAATTTAGACGTAACGAATACAGCCATACAATGTAATTTAGACAGAAAGTTGTCGAATAGAGAACTATATAATATAGTTTAGACGTAAAAAGTTAGTGGATGAAGAACTAGAACAATCTTTAAATGTGAAACACAAAATGTAAATGAGAATGGACATACCGAAGCATAGATTATAGAATTCACGAAGAAGATAGAAATATTGGAATTTCCTCACATTATAGACAGGGACATAATACCAAAATATACACGAGAATTGTGTACTGAAACACAAGAGAACGAGTAACGTGTGCCTCTTTCTAATCTCCCTTCTTTGACAACTTAACATATCTTCACAAAATCTGCGGGTATTTTTCGTCTCTAATAACCTAAGTAAAAGCTGCATTATATAAAATGAAAAGTATTTTATGCAACAATTCTTCGTCACTTGAAGTAAGAAAGAGAGTTCTTCGTTGTTACATAGAACCAATCCTAGCATTAAGAAGTGAGTCATTAGCAAGCAGTAAACAAGTAGCAAAAACACTAGGGGTCACAGAGATGTAGTTTTACAGAAGAATGTTAAAAACACCAAAGACGGCTAAACGTAGAGTAATGAGGATGTCCTGAGAAAGGCAAAGGCGCAAAAGAAGCTTATTGCCCTTGTTAGAATGCAGCAATCCTGCTTGAATATTTTACACTGATCGGTAGTTCCTATCTTTAGCTTGTTGAATAGATGGTATCTCAATCTGTTATGGCCAGTGCGGAGTCTGAAGATTACCACTTGTTCTCTTCTGTTGAGCTGGTAGTAAGCATCATTATGTGTGTGACCTGGATGTTCTACATTCCATTTGTTTCTGTATCTGATTCTGATAAAACTCTTTGCCTCCTCGAAAGTTATGTTTGCATCAAGCTGAGGTAGATATGAACCTTCTTTTGCCATTCTGTCAGCCTCTTCATTGCCGGTGATGTTACAATGAGATGGGATCCATTGGATCACAACACTTTTGAATTTCGATAAAATGACTGCTGAATATTTGCTTCAAAGTTTCCTCTTATATGCGATACAGAGAAAGCGCATATGGCCGACGCTAGTTCCTTTCGTGGATGTCTGAGAGTGTACGAAGAAGAAGAATATCCAACAGATCTCTGCTCCTGTGGTACCAGCCTCATGATAGCCGAACATCTGCTCTAGTCTTGCCCAACTTACAGCAGTGAACAGAGTGGCATATCGCAACAACCCACTTCTCTCCACGAAAAACTGTTTGGAGATGTCAGAAACCTTAAGTGGACTACTACCTTTATTAGAGTCATTAATGTTGAAGTCTGAGGGCGAACGAGGAAGAAGAGAATATCATGACAACAGCAAAGACTGAATAAAAAAAATAGATAGATAACGACAAAGAAAGACTGTCGTATTTTTGAATCTGTCTTGACAACACGGTCATATTTACCGCGCTCACTATGGGATAAACAGACCAAATTAATAACCAATAAGGACGTTCCTTTTCTAGTAAGTATAAAGAAACTTTTTATGTTGGACAGAAAGGGCCTATTCTGTGTAATTCATAGGAAGGAGCTATTTTATTTCTTAAAGAATAGCGATATATAAAAAGAAATACCTAACTATTATAACATCTGGGATATTACTTAATAAGTAGGTACTAAGAAAGCCTCATAATAGTAATTTAATTAAAGAGAAAATTGGTTTTAGTGATATTTCTAGATCAGGGTAAGTCCCTATTTAGCCAATTAAAGACTGCATAGATTTAAATGACAGGTAATAACTAAACAACAAAGATATAGAACGATAGAGATAAATTAGCAGTTTAAATATCACCTGAAATAATTAAAATTGGTCCAGTAATAAGTTAGATATGGCATATTTAAAATTAATCACTTTATACGAGCAGGCTGAAACACATCTAAGTTTTGATTCTTAAAAAGACATTTGGACTGTGCTTCCGATTGGACGGAGACAGCGCTATATATGTAGAACAGGGACTTGGGAAAGCCGTCCACAAAATTTAAAAAATACTAAGTTGCAGGTATCGAGCGCAAATTGTTGTGCAGAATCTTTTGCCGATCTGAGCTAGAGCAGTCTTAGATCGCATTGAAAGCCTGTATTCAGCGTGTGTATGATTGCCTGATGGTAAGATATATATATATATATATATATATATATATATATATATATATATATATATATATATATATATATATATATATCAGGAGCCGCGCTGGTGTAATGGCTACGACGTTGTACTGGCGACCAGGTGTTCATGGTTCAAACCCGGGCGTCGGCGTTTGAAGAAATGTTTACGGCCGGAAATTTGACTGAATAGCCTGAACGGCTCCTGTGATAAACCCTCTGTGGATGGGAAGGAGCGAAGCTCCTGACCGGGTTGGAAGGAAAGTCCTCAGGTTCCCCAGCCTCGCAATGACATGTCATTGGGCCGAAGGGCTGAAAGCCCAAGTGCCGCTGGTTAAGAAAAAAAAAAAAAAATATATATATATATATATATATATATATATATATATATATATGTATATATATATATATATATATATATATATATATATATATATATATATATTTGTATATAATGTTGATTATTTGCCTGTGTATACCCGCCTATGTGTTCGGTGATGTGTAGTTTTGCGCTAAACTTGTCGCAACTTATTCTGACTATGCATTTTGACTATATTCAATTGTTTAATGCATGGGAAGTAACTCATGGAATTGCAGTCACTTCTATTTCTACAGTCGTCTAATCTTGATAGCTGTCGTCAAGAAGTTGTCTTATCTTGATAGCTAGGGTTGTTGATAGTTGTGTGAACGATTTTGAGTCATGTCCATATATGGAGCGCTCAGATCGCCAGTTCTTTGAAAACAGTTGGCAGTCGCAATGTTTCAAGATTCATTTCCTTTTAAGGTTTGAGTCTTCAGTCGAACATCGTAGAACATTCTTCGTTTCGTAAGTTTAGCTGAGTTGTATTCGATTCGCGTTTTCTGCGCATGTCTCTGTTTGTGGCATTGTTTAAAATGATTTCCGCCCAGGTCAGTCTGAGCAGAGATGCTGGTAAGGCGAGACATAGCGATGTGCTAGTCTTCGCTTAGTTTATTCAGGAAGGAGTCCTCATCATTGTTGTTCCTTTTTTGAGATGATATATCTCTATAATATTTCAAATGCCTGGAGGCATATGTGATTTATGGGATTTAATTCCTGATGACAGGTAACTGAATCCTTTTTCGCTGAGTAACTTTATCGCCATCTTGTGATGTTGACTTTTGCTTAGCCTGCCTTATTATAAAGTCTGTGATATGACACGTTTGCTCAGCTCACGATCCACTTATATTGTCACGCATCGATTGATGCCTGTCCTACGGACTATTTGCTTCCTGACCTTTATTGATGGATCTAGGTTTGATACCTTTGCTGTATAAGGAACATAGAGGACGATAATGTGACGCTCAAAAGACATGCCTGTCTTGTTGAGGTCAAAAATAGGAGACCAGATTTAATCTCCTAGTTGATATCTACTAGCTCTTATGGAAAGGGGAAGTTTACTACCTGATTACATGTACAGCTGATTCCGATATCCTAAAAGGCATATAATGTACATTATTATGATGATGTCTGCTGTGCCTGTTGAATTGACTACGTCGATGATACAATGACTGTTGTACTATACCTGTGATGTTTTCTGCATAACGATGTCCATGCATCTTGTCATTGTGGCGTACACAATATATATATATATATTACTATAAAACATCACTGCTGTTAAAAGCTTTATTGACTTTCTACGTTGTATGATCTGATGTGACATCCATGTATGATACTGTAGCTATCTGACTCTACCCTTACGTCACACACTTGAACCAGACTAAAGACACCATGTTACTATGCCTCATCATCCCTGGTGTCTGAGGGTGGTACACTACTCTGCAAAGGCCAGTATTATCGTACCATTGGAAATACAACACCCTCAACATTGTGTGGCAAATGTGACCTCATCCACGGGACATTTATACACAACACACATTTTGCTACTCAACATTTGGTGGCCATAAGCTTGTTTGGTCTGGTACCAGCATACACGGGGTCCCTTACCCACTTCAGTCTACATGATATCAACATTTCAACATTTTTTCAAGACATCAACAGAAAGAATTCTGAGACTACTCGGCGTTGCCCGATAAATGTCGAAATTGCAGTTTTGCCATAAAGCAAGAAATTCGACAGTACCCGGCGTTGTATATATTGCCGGATAACACAAGTTGCTGTTATCAAGGTTCCAGGTTGCTGTAGTTCTTGAGAAGGCCAGGTACCGATTTCAAGCAATTTACGGTTGAATAAGAATGTCAAGTGCCGTTATGTACACTGCCTGTACTGTTTAGAAGCTCAAGTACCATCGTCATGGCAGTTGGAGCAGTTCAGATGTACCATCATCGTTGGATCTTCATTCCTTAGGACGCCGATTGTCATCTGTTTTTTCTGCTGTGCTGACGTTGGAGTTCTATAAGTTAAGTGGCCTGTTTGTTTGTGAACTGTGCCCTTATACTTCTACTGAGTCTTCTGTATTTCTCATTCTTTTGTTTACATGTTATATGTTTATATGTTATTTGTATATTTATATTTATATGTTTATGTTTCTGCGGGTTTTCGGTTGGGCGGTGTCTCCCTTAGATTATACCACGTCATAGAGGTCGTCTATCGTGAGCGTTTTCTGTAGGGTGTGCAAATTTCCGATACTGGAATTTGCAAAGCGACTTCTGTTGCTATTTTTGTTAGTTGTGATGACATGTGTTAGTATTGTTTTCGTTATTTTTCTGCATTCTTAGTTCTGTTTTGATTTGTTTGTATTTGCTAGCCTACTCTTTTCTATAGTTTAGTTTCATATACCATTTTTGTTTATACACTGTGGTGTCTTGTATTTGTGTTATCTTCTCGTAGATATCATCACATTTTTTGTGATATTTCTTTAATTTTCGCTTTATTTTTTGTTGATTTCTACGAATGTTTTCGTATTGTTGCTTGCTTGCTAACACTCGAGGCGAAATCTCAGGTTATTATTTTTATGTCTAACCTGACATTGATTTTACGTGAGTATCCCTTTATTTCTTGTACAGAGACAGGTGTCCCTCGCCATTCAGGCAAATACTCGCCGATTTCGGAGGTACTCATTGCAGCTGGGTCGGCTCAGGAGCCGCCAGTCCCTGGTCGACGACACTCCTTCAAATGTCCTCGCCAGGTCTCGAGTTAATCCAGTCCAAATCCCGGTCGACGAAAAATCCTCAAATGCCGTCGCCCGGGTTTGATCCTGTATCACCCGGTCGCCAGAGCGGTGTTGTAACCACTACGCTAGCGCGGCTCCCCATATTGTTGCTAAATCTTTGTTATTGTTTACATTGTATTGTTTGCATTGTATTGTTTACAGTGTAATGTTTACATTGTTATTGTTTACATTGTGATTGTGTTTACATAGTCATTGGTTACACTTATAGTAGTTAATTCACATTTAATAGTGGGTTATGCTTATGCATTACTACTACACTGATGATTAATAAATGATGAATAGTATTGTGCACTATTGAATGGGAAGTGCACCTATGATCAAGAGTTGATTGATGATATTTCAAAAAGGTCTATACACAAGTTCTTGGATATAAGACTTGTTTCATACAGAGATTGGGATGATAATATAGGTTGTGAGTAAACAAGTGCTTCATTTAAGACTTGTTATAATTAAATTTGAAATAAGATAATTAATTATTTCAGGTTGTGGACTCATATTATTACTCATCATGTCTACATTTGAGCACTTTATTGAGCAGGGTAAATTGCTTGGGAAGACTGGTGATAAGTTAGAAGAGTTTGCAACTACTCAATATGATAAAGCAATGGTAGCTGAACAAAAGAAACTGCAGATGCAGGTGGATGAAAAAAGATTCCAAATGGAAATGGAAAAACAAAAAAGAGAAGCAGAAGCAAAAGCTGAAGAGAAGAGACTACAGATTGAGTCTGAAAATAAAAGACTTGAAAAAGAGGCTGAAGAAAAAAAGTTACAAAGAGAAGCAGATATTGAAAATAAAAGACTTGAAATAGAGGCTGGAAACAAAAGACTTGAAAAAGATGCTGAAAATAAAAGACTTGAAAAAGAGGCTGAAAATAAAAGACTTGAAAAAGAGGCTGAAAATAAAAGACTTGAAATAGAGGCTGAAAAAAAAAGATTAGAAAAACAAGATGAAGCTGAAGAAAGGAAGTTACAAAGAGAGTCTGATGAGAGAAAAGCAAAAATGGAGCATGAAGAAAAACTCTTAGCTTTGGAAGTTGAGAAATTAAAGGTGATGAACATGGGTAATGCTAATGATGCAAATAAGGTCTCAGATAAGACTAATGCAAGCACTTTCAAGCTTAATCTACCACCATTCAATGCTTCAATTGACGATATAACATTCTATCTGGGCAGATTTGAAACTTCATGTGAAGTACATAACATAGATAAATCATTGCAGGTTTATCATTTGTCCAAGATACTTAGAGGTGATGCTTTGAGTATGTTAAGTATGGTAGATGAGCCTGACAAGAACAACTATGATGTTGTCAGGGCTATGTTGTTAAAGAAATACCAACTTGACGAAGACGGCTATCGTCTTCAATTTAAAAATATGTTGCCAGAAACTGGTGTGCAATTCTCTGAATTCATTTCAAAGATACGTCTTACTTTTTTACGTTGGGTGGAGCTGTCTAAGATAGAAAAAAGTTATGAAGGACTTATAGAAATAATACTTAGAGACAAAGTCATGTCTTCTGTTAATGAGTCTTTCCTTGCTTTCCTTCACGAACGGAAACCTAAAACAATAAAAGAAATGGAAGATTTCTGTAGCCAGTATATAGCTGCGCATCCTCACGTAACCATTGGTAATGCTAAAATAAAAGAAGGTCTGCCAGTTGCTTCGGCAGCACCTTATGGTCAAAACTCTAGTCATAGATTCCAACAAAATTTTGATAGGAAAAGTAACCGTAGTTACGGTCAAAATTATGGAAATCAATTTCAGAATGATTCTTCTTCGAAGAATTGGAGACGAGCTGACAGTCCTCGTTACTTCCAACCTAATAATTTTAGGCATTTTAGAAGAGGATATGGTAACAGAGGCTTTTCCTCGCGTAGACCTCAAAACCAAACAAATAGATGTTCACATCAATGTGGACATGATAATAATCATGGAAACTGTAGTTCGAAACAGGATAACAGTTATAATAGAGACAATAATAACTACAGAGATAATAACAACAGTGATAACTTCAGAGGTAATAGTAGTCGCGGTAGATCTCAATACAAAAAAAAGAGATATCAGCAGGCTAACTCGGTTCAACAAGAATCTCAGGGAGCTTGTAATCAGGTTTCTGATAATAAAAACTCTGACGCTGTCACTTGTTCTTCTTTTGACTTTGGGAGAGCAAACAAATGCCCCCAATGCAGTACTCTGTTCGAACCGACTACAATATCGACTTTGAGTTGTGGTCACCCTCTCCCCGCTCTTCCTGCTTCGGTTGCACATGACAGGAGAGGTTCTCTAATCCTACATAAGGGTCTTGTTAATAATACTCCGGTCTCACTACTTTTCGATTCCGGATGCACCACTATTGGTGTTAGACAATCGCTTGTAGATCCATCCTGTGCGACAGGAAGCGTTATCAAATGTGTCACATTTGGCGGCACTCTAGAAAAATATCCTACTGCTGTAATCCACATTGCCACTCCTTTCTTTACAGGAGATGTGCATGCCTGTCTCTTACCTAATCCAATTGCGGACCTTATTATTGGTCGTATCCACGGAGTTAGGGAATGTACCCCACAGCAGATTGCTGCTTGGGAAGATGATAATATGCAAGCTACCAATGCAGTGGTTACAAGAGCACAAGCTCTACAAACACCACAAACTTCGTTGAATAATGATAATGAAGTTCATAGCCAAGATAGTACCTTGGTTATTTCTCGTGACTCGTTCATAAAATTACAAGAAGAAGATCCTACGCTAAAGAAATTCTTCATTCTTGCAAAGAAAGGTGATCCAAATAAGGATACACAAAGAAAATCTTGGATAGAAATGAAAAACGGCGTACTTGTACGTATGGTACAAGACTCGGCTACGTCAGCACATTCGCAAATTCTTGTTCCCAAGAGTATGAGAGTGCAAATATTGCAACATGCTCATGACTCGCAATGTGCTGGACACATGGGATTTTCCCGTACATAGTAGAGAGTCCTTGCGGCTTTCTTTTGGCCCTTTGTTAACAAGGACATTCGTATATACTACCGATCATGTCAGTTATGTCAGGAGGTCAAATCTAGAGGACCACGACATGCTGCGCCTATCCAGGCTGCTGACATCCCTATTCGGCATTTTCAGAAAATGGCCATAGATATTATTGGCCCTTTTAAGATAAAGTCGGCCAGAGGACATCAGTTTATCCTTACATGTGTCGATATGTGCACACGTTGGCCAGAGGCTATCCCTCTAAAGAGCATATCTACTACAGATATCGCAGATGCTCTTTGGCTGATATTTTCTCGCTTGGGGTTCCCCAGTGAAATACTGTCAGACCATGGCACTCAACTCATATCTGATACTATGTCTCAAGTAATGTCTACCTTACACATTAAAAGATCTCTCAGTAGCATCTATCATCCTATGTCTAATGGGTTAGTTGAGCGTCTGAATAGAACGCTCAAGACTTTACTTGGTAAGATAACTGAAGATCATCCTCAAGATTGGGACAGGGTTTTACCTGCGGCTCTCCTTGAATATAGAGAGGTCCCAAACGAACACACAGGATTTTCTCCCTTTGAACTTGTCTTTGGCGCGCGTCCGCGAGGCCCTATGTCTTTATTACACGATCTCATCACTGCCGATGATATTAGTGATGACACTCAATCTTCATATGAGTATGTCATTGCTCTTAGGCAAAAGATCATTGAGGCATGCAAACTTGCGACTGCTTCGTCAGAAATTGCTAAAGAAAAAGCAAGGCAGTTTGCTAACAAGAACAGATGTCTACGACAACTTTGTCCAGGGGACAAAGCATTCGTCCTACTCCCCAGTAGGGAAAATAGACTTCTGATTGCATGGAAAGGTCCATATGCAATAGTCTCACGTATTTCCGATGTTGACTATGTGGTCGATATAGATGGAAAGCATAAGACTTTCCATATCAACATGCTGACGGAATTTCATGAGCGTCCAGACTATTTGCTGCCTATTTTCCATGCAACGGACGATTCTTCTGTACCTCATGGTCATTACTCATCCCTGTCTGTCATACAGGATGAGGAATCGGGTTTTCTGATGTTAATCTACTTCTTCCAGTGGTTCCATTACATTCTATGGAATCTTGGAAAGATGTCTCCATTTCTCCTAATCTTTAGACCAGATCAAGAAAATATTTTCTTCTCCTCCCATCCTAAGATTACCTACTCTTGATAGAACTTTTGTTCTTCGAAGTGATGCTTCATCCACTGGGATCGGAGCAGCACTTATGCAGGAATATGCTGAAACTCTGCATCCTGTCATGTACATTTCTAGAAAACTAAATGTGGCAGAGAGGAACTACTCGGTTTTAGACCGTGAATTGTTGGCTATGGTTTGGTCTATTCTCAAACTACAAAGATTCCTCCTGGGCGCACATTTCATTCTAGAAACTGATCAGAAAGCTCTTACAGCTATTCAGACTAAGAACTTGAAGAGTTCGAGATCCACTCGATATGCTATTGCTCTTCAACCTTTTCACTTCACGGTACGAGCTATCCGTGGGTCGGATAATGTGATGGCTGACATTCTGTCTAGATGCCCACATGATTCCAACTAATACTTCTGTCCTATTTCTAGATATACGACAGAGCCATAACACACCTATATTACTACAATACATTAGCACATCTGTCCTCACTTTATGTGAACACATACTATTGTGCTTTGTTATCATCTTCTTCTGTTCTCATCTTTAATATAAGAAGAAGACTGAGTAGTTAATGTAAGGGCCGAAAGTTCACTCGGTCACAATTGTTAATAATAATGTATTGTATAGTATGAAAATTAATGGCTATTAAATAGAATTATATTGGTTGTTTTTTCTCAGGATGTTATTGTTGATCGGAGAAGCTACCTTTCTGTTGTCAAACATGGAGAGTTCCACATTGTACACTTTCCTTGGAACGACAGGAGATGTGTCCTGGATCGTCATTTATGTTTAATTTCATGATGTAACGGTATTAATTAAACATTTAGATAATGTACTATTTAACATTTTATATCAGATGTGTACATCCATTCTAAGCGGTATTAGAGTATGACACTGCTATTTGATTATAATGATATGAACTTACTTACTTACTTAGTCGTTCCCCTTCTACCGTGAGGTGTAAATGTTTGGAAGAGAGAGCGCCAGACCATTCTATCAGCTGTCTTCTTCCTGGCCTGGTTCCATTCTAGTCCTCGGTCCTTCAAAGATTGTCTAATGTTGTCCTCCCAGCGGACTCTGATATGAACTTGAAAATTTATATTGTATTTTCATGCAAGCGTAATGTGTGTTGATGGCACCTCCCCGATATATACATTTTTTGAATAAGATTTTTTATCTGTTGAGAAATATTCTCACCAGACACTTTATGTGTCAATGTAGCCTCATATTAGGCAGTGCAATTAGTTATCCCCGCATAATTCGTGCGTTGTTAAACCGCTTTTGGTTTTACTTTTGGATATTTAAAAAAAAAAAAATGTTGCACATTTTTTTTTATCGGGAGGTGGCGGTAATGTTGCGCTAAACTTGTCGCAACTTATTCTGACTATGCATTTTGACTATATTCAATTTTTTAATGCATGGGAAGTAACTCATGGAATTGTAGTCACTTCTATTTCTACAGTCGTCTAATCTTGATAGCTGTCGTCAAGAAGTTGTCTTATCTTGATAGCTAGGGTTGTTGATAGTTGTGTGAACGATTTTGAGTCATGTCCATATATGGAGCGCTCAGATCGCCAGTTCTTTGAAAACAGTTGGCAGTCGCAATGTTTCAAGATTCATTTCCTTTTAAGGTTTGAGTCTTCAGTCGAACATCGTAGAACATTCTTCGTTTCGTAAGTTTAGCTGAGTTGTATTCGATTCGCGTTTTCTGCGCATGTCTCTGTTTGTGGCATTGTTTAAAATGATTTCCGCCCAGGTCAGTCTGAGCAGAGATGCTGGTAAGGCGAGACATAGCGATGTGCTAGTCTTCGCTTAGTTTATTCAGGAAGGAGTCCTCATCATTGTTGTTCCTTTTTTGAGATGATATATCTCTATGTTATTTCAAATGCCTGGAGGCATATGTGATTTATGTGATTTAATTCCTGATGACAGGTAACTGAATCCTTTTTCGCTGAGTAACTTTATCGCCATCTTGTGATGTTGACTTTTGCTTAGCCTGCCTTATTATAAAGTCTGTGATATGACAAGTTTGCTCAGCTCACGATCCACTTATATTGTCACGCATCGATTGATGCCTGTCCTACGGACTATTTGCTTCCTGACCTTTATTGATGGATCTAGGTTTGATACCTTTGCTGTATAAGGAACATAGAGGACGATAATGTGACGCTCAAAAGACATGCCTGTCTTGTTGAAGTCAAAAATAGGAGACCAGATTTAATCTCCTAGTTGATATCTACTAGCTCTTATGGAAAGGGGAAGTTTACTACCTGATTACATGTACAGCTGATTCCGATATCCTAAAAGGCATATAATGTACATTATTATGATGATGTCTGCTGTGCCTGTTGAATTGACTACGTCGATGATACAATGACTGTTGTACTATACCTGTGATGTTTTCTGCATAACGATGTCCATGCATCTTGTCATTGTGGCGTACACAATATATATATATATATATATATATATATATATATATATATATATATATATATATATATATATATATTACTATAAAACATAACTGCTGTTAAAAGCTTTATTGACTTTCTACGTTGTATGATCTGATGTGACGTCCATGTATGATACTGTAGCTATCTGACTCTACCCTTACGTCACACACTTGAACCAGACTAAAGACACCATGTTACTATGCCTCATCATCCCTGGTGTCTGAGGGTGGTACACTACTCTGCAAAGGCCAGTATTATCGTACCTTTGGAAATACAACACCCTCAACATTGTGTGGCAAATGTGACCTCATCCACGGGACATTTATACACAACACACATTTTGCTACTCAACATGTAGAAAGTGAAACTACAGGACTAATGTGTTGTGCCATGGCCGGCTTACTTGTAAACGTGTGTGATTTGGAAACGAAAGCCAGCAATGAAAATGTGTATAATATTTGTAAGTAGGGCAGAAATTACGACTGTAAGTTTGAATAGAGTATAGGAATGAGTATTTCATCCTGGACTTACACGCTGTTCACGAACATAGGATAGGAGTGCAGGAATTATTAACATAATGTAATTAAGGTGTCACTTGCTACTGCGTACTTAACAAAAGCATTGTATGGAAGCCAATCATGGGCTAAGGAAGCTATCATAGGATGTTTACAGGAAATGAATAATCACATGGAACTGGCTGTACGAAAAATGAAGTTATATGTCCTGTGCAAACTGTTAGCACAATTTCTGAAAAAATGTTTATATGTGATGTTGTGTGTGTGTGTGTGGAGTGGTGCTGGAGCCTACATGGAATGCGATTATCTTTCATTCCAGGTTCTGTCTCGAGGTTTCAGAGTACGAAAATATCCACGGTCAAGGAAGACTATTGGTGTCTACAGCTCTTCATAAATCTAGAGCCATACCAAGTTTTTCCAGCCTGGAGTGGCAGATTGTGTACACATGGCAGGGTGGATACAGATCATCATTTAATAAGATGAGTGGACCTTAGTTCCACTGCACAGTTACTCCAGCCACCAATAAAAGATATAAAAAGAAAAATACACTTCTTACTAAACATTTTTAGTGACGAGTTCTAAAGGACAATTCATAACTACAGTTAAGTATACAGTCCATTTACTGTGATTGAATTAATAAGAAAGAAAGTAATTGACACAATCTAGTTACCTTTACCATATTGTTCTTTATGGAAACTTTCATTCCATGTTATTTATTTAATGTTGTAAATAATATTTGATTTCTTTGAGAATAACTGACCGAAAAAATAAATCGGTAGAGGACAAATAAATTGTAAATAATTTCAATTAGTCTTGCTTAATAATTTTATTAAGTTAATGTTCTGTATTGAGATTTATTACATATAATTAATTAAATTTTCCCCTAGATAGCTAGCCATTAAAACATAAGTTTATTCATTAATCATTGTGGGATCAGGAGAGGTAGCAGATAGACCTTCAGTACTCAACAATAATATCCATACTTGTAGGTTTACATAGCTTGACCCCACTATTGATGTCGATACACCCTTGCTCTTTTCAGAGAAGGGGGTATTTCTTATAAGACCAGTCTCTTATCTGGCACTATCCTGGTATCATCTGATACACCTTTGTGTCCAGGAATTCTTTATTTTAATAACATCCAAACCTCTCGCGACAGAGACATTACTGGGCTGTTTGACATCATGACATGGAAACAAGTCAACAACAGAGTATGAGGTTACAGATGTGTTGGTGAGTTTGCTGCCTGGAAATCGGATGTTTTATTACCATATATGGGAGAGGTGAATTCTGCATCATGAATAGAATTTTTCCCTGTCGGAAATAATTTTAATTTTCCCCACACGACACGCATGTTTGAAAACGATTGGCGCTTTCTTAGCATCGTAACAAACCAAATGCGTGGGCAGACTGACAATTTTTGTAAGTCTAGTTCACTGTGAGAAATCGCTTCCCAAAGACTACAACCAGACTTTGCCAGAAGTTAGAATTCAGAATTCCATTTATCAGGCCTCACTTTTATTGGAGTAATTTGGAAGGACTTACATAGTCCAGAAAAAACGCTACCATTTTAATAAGGAACCGGAATCTGTGGAAACTGAAACACACGGAGTCATAATGTGAATTAATGTTAAAAGTAACGGCCCCCAAGAATACGTGTAAGAGGCCGATTGAAGTGCCTTTATTTATCTGAACAAAAAGTCTGTGAGCCAGGATTTGCATAGGTTGTGCATTTTACATTTTACATATTTTTCATTACTAAAATGTGAACTAATATGTATATATTGCCATGTGAATATTAATATGTGAAAATCGCTAGTAGATGTCCAAGTCATTTGCGGCTGGCAACCTCAGCGTATAGAATGATGATTTCATGAACCACCACTGCAAGGGCTGGTGACTGCTTTATCGCTAGTTTCTTAAAGAGAACTAAAAGCCTAAGTAGTCCCAAGTTCCATATGGAGCAGGAAGAGAAAAATGAAAGAAATGATGTACATTCTAAGTATAATATTTACATTTTCAAACCATTGTAAATGTATATGTAAACATATTCACTTTAAATTTAATGAAAGTTTCAAACTGTTCAACAAGTGTAGAAATAAATGAAAACATATTCAATTTATATTGTGAACACATTTCAATCAGTGGAGATGTAAATGTAAACATATTCTATCTGTACTATTAATCTTTTCATTTAAATGTAAAATAAAAATAAAGCTATTCAATTTAAATGTAAAGAAAGTTTTCTCTCGAGGGATTAAGTTTAATTCTCATCGAGGGTAAATTCTGAGGTAGATGGGATGGTGGAATTGAGAGAAGGGGACACATAACTATGGGTTGGAAAACGCAATACTCAGGAGAGCGTTTTGTTTCTATTCTTTTACAAAAGTTGTTGGTGGTACCAGTGAAGATGCAAATCTGTGGAACAAAGTGAGGGTATAAGTGGACTGACGTAGAACTAGTAACCATCATCAGAGGATTTTAGAAACGCGGGACCAGCTTGGCAGTTACTGCTTGATTTTACTTGGAACGTGCTGTGCCTTTAATCTTGACCAGAGCCGCGAGAACTCTAGTGACCTATCTGCACAGAACCAAACCATCAGCGGAAGCAGAACCTACCATTGGCAGATAAGTGAGACCTATAAGCTGCCACGTGAACTCCTTTATAAACTGTCATTCCATCACAACAGTGATGACAACTTTCTGTTAAATAATGTTTTCAATTTTTATAAAACCTTGTCAAACCTAAATGACTATTAAATGTGTTATTTGTAATTATACAAATTTAACTTCGATTTAATCATTTTGAATGTACAGCATGTTTGTCTCAATCAATTTACTAAATACACTCTAATCAGAGCTTTACCAGAAAATTAACAATTCCACTGCGTAAATCAGGGTGGAGGCTTGACGAGTTGAAATTGATAATTGCTTCATTCTTCATAAAAGGCGGCGGACTGATACAAAGTTAACAATTGCCCTGCCAATGCAGCATTGTTCTTGAAATATCTAATGAAAACTACATTGAGATAGAAGCGTCATTACCCTTCTATCTACAACTCTGCCAAGAGTAATCGTGTGCGAATGTAGACACCTTTGACGACCCATATTAGATACTCTTGAGTTTTGGCCACTGTTGGACCACTACTGCAATGCAGAGGAGGCAATCCGTGACATACAGTCACTGACAGCACACTTGAGAAGATAACTTCTTGTCTCTCTGAGCTTTCTTCTGTCGACCTGATGACCTAAGAGTAACATTTCACAAACTATGTCAGCAACTAAAAAGAGTTGTGATACAGTGGATCCATTCTCACTGTAATATCCCCGGAAATGAAGAGGCTGACAGATTGGAAAAGGAAGGGGGAAAAGCCTCAGCGTGACACAAGAATAACTTATGAAGAGGCCAAGAGTTTTATCAAGCGCAGGTACAGAAGCAGGTGAGAAGCAGGCCACAATAAAAATGACGCATATTACCAGATCAGCAGAAGTGACCAAGTGTAATCTTCAGACTTCGCACAGGTCACAACAAATTGGGATACCATCTATTCAACAAGTTAAAGACAGGAACTACTGATGAGTGTAACTGTGGCACGGATATAATGACTGATGAGCATCTATTTCAAAGGTGCCTAACATATGAGGAACAGAGAAAGCGCATATGGCCATCACCAGTACCATTCCTAGATAAGCTCTACGGAGATATCAACAGCCTCAAACTGACCACTGCTGTCTTTGAACAAATCCAAGTTGACGTCTGAGGGTGAATGAATAAAAGAAGAAGAAGGTGTAATCTTGTTGTATGTGAATGTGATGGAAAGAGCCAGGCGAATTCTAGTGGAGTGATATGTGTTGGTGTCGGATAGAATAACATGAGGAAGCCAGTATAAATAAACACACTACTCATACACAGATACCAATGATGGAGAGCACTCGTTTGGCAGAGTGATTAAGGACGCTGGCAAATGTACCGGGTTCGAAACACGTTGGCGCAACGCTCGAGTCTACCCAGCTGTAAATAGGCACCTGACTCTGCTCTTAAGTTAGGGAAAACAAAGATACGGGATTGGTCACCCCGGCTCTCGAAGCTGGACCTATTATATTGAAGTCTCTTCACTTCTCTACGGCAGTTTGTGCTATGGGACTACCTTTTAGGGGCCGTTAACAAATTACGTAACGCAATGTTTTACATTTTCAACCCCCCCCCCCCCCCCCCCCCAACCCGTAACGTGTGCGTAACTAAAACCCACAACATTTCACCAAAGCCTAACATCACTTCAACTCTCTCCCCCCTTTTTATTGTTACGTAATTTGTGAACTGCCCCTTACTACTTATTGAAGGTTACATGCTAAGGCCCAACTGCAAAAAAATAAATAAATAAATATTGTGAAAGAGTAAACTGAATTGAAACTAACGAGGACAGAAAATAACGGGAAAAGTCTATTTTTGTAGTAAAGAATTAACAGGAATCAAAAAGCCGCAAGGATATATTTGTACAAATTATTAAGGGGAAATAAATATGATATCAGGCTTGAGAACAACTTAGCTGATTCTTTCCCTTTAGGAATAATCATTTCCCCATTATTTTCCCGATTGACTTTTGGAGTCACCACTGAAGCAGATCCACTTGCAGGATGCCTGCTCTAAATCATGCGTGCACTCTTGCAGAATATGTTTCTACAGCTCTATTTGTTTTATATGATAAAGTTGCCGAACCTCATACACAACTTCATATTATTGTTGTTTTTTACTTCATGCCTGAGAGAGTACACATTCTGTCATTTATGTAACCCCCTAAAAATAAATCCTGAGGCGTGATATACGAGGAATGAGGAGGCCACGACATAGGACCTTCTCGTAAAATCCAAAGAGAATGGAACTTTTCATTGAGAAACCTGTGACTTTTCTAATCCTCAGTGAGGCGGTGCCCGATCTTTCTGACAGAACACATTGTTTTAAAAATTCTGATCTTCAACTAAACGGTCAAGAATGTAAACAGCAAACTCTATTAGTTGGGGTTTGACACTTGGTGTAAGTTTCTTAAGGCTAGCTATTTGTAAGCGTTGAAGTTTACTGAATTCTGGTGTATTTACTGAACGGTGGTTTTGCTTGATTAAAACACAAATTTCTTGAGTTGTGTTATTGTGGTAAAGTGGGATGATATTAATATTTATAGGGGACTTAGTGTACTGACTGAGATCAGCTGTGAAGGTATCTGTATCTAATAAGTGTGGTGTATTACAGATGACCTTACTTGCTACCACATTTATACCTCAGTCAGAATTATTCTGGAATATTGTGATGACTACGTTGAATGTACATCACCCCTCGTGTGCCGACTGTCAAGATAATATGGGCCGAACACCATATTCCCAATATGCCTCAATGGGCGTGTAACGGGTTCCTTTACCTTTTTTTTACGTTGAATGTCTAGGGTTATGAAAATGATGAAGTGTAAGTCACAACAACAACAGACAGATAAACAATTTATTTTATTCCACAACACTTTACAACACTATGACACTCACACACATATAACACTCTATAAGACTATCTTAAATGAGTCAAGTGTTTAAGTTTAAAAATATATGTATTAATTCCTTTCAATAATAGATATCCTGATTCAACTACACAGTGAACCAGGAATCACAATCAAATGTAATCACAATTAGTATGTACACAGTTTATAAATATGATCTTTGTATTGACATATTTTATTAGTATTATCCTATGTGTGTAAGTTGTGAAGTAGTACTATGAGGTAATACTGGTTTTGTTGTTCAAGCTAGATTGTTGTTTGTCATCATGACTTCAAGTGTTTGATTATCGTGGAAATAGTATTGGGAAAAGTTCACAGTTCCTGTCATTTGAAACAATTTATTGTCCCTCTGTGTTTAATATAATGTCAATTTTAGAGGGGGGGGGGCCACATAATGTTGAGCTGCTCTGGCCACAGAAGCTTATCTTTCGTGATGGCGGCAGGAAAAGACTCCTCTGCTCGATTGCTTCACTGTGTTCTGGAGACACCTCACTGGTCGCTATCTGGACCAAGGAGTATGCTGTCAGCCTCTGGATTCAGCAAAACTCAGACCAGGTGCTGCTTCAATAACTTATGACCACGGTCCCTGAAACAAGAAGGGTGTACCTCCTATTTCAGAACTAATTTATAATCTATTTCCTCACTGAACACAATACATAACAAACACTGAGTTCAGAGCGGTAGGCCAACTGCTAGCTTCATCTGAAACAATTTACACCAGTATACTCCTCCCTAATGGTTACTACGCCTCTGCAATTCCAGCATTAGTTCTTTCTAGTCAATAAGATAGGTGTCAGTGTACTGTTTGGCAATTCCATGCAGTTTTCTTTTCTCCGACACGTTCTGTTCAGGTTGGAGCAGTATCTAGGCCTTGCCTCATGTTTGCTACTGAACCACACACATATACAGACATAAATTATCAATTTACATTCAATTTTCATTAAAAAGATATCAAATATGTCAAGCTTACCACAATTCATGGAAATAATACACAAATACGTTGACTGGCGATGAATATGGCACAAAATCCGATCTGCCGCTGTCCCAGGCTTTTATTTAGAAAAATATGCACTGGAACTCAACGCACTGTTTCTTAGTAAGTTTATTTTAAAATGTGGCACTGAACAGACGCTCCTAATTGACTATATCAGCGGGTCTAACCAATCGGGCCATGTTTACACAGCTTTTCAAAAAAATTTTACCCTTCTCACGTTTCCCCTAACAACCAAAATTAGTATTTGTAGTCCGACTAATCGTGTTTAGCCTTACATATCATTCCCGCCAATCAAATTGGATTTAACATGGTGACCTATTTCCCGTAAAATGGTGGTTTCAAAACATGCCACTGTGCGATTATTATTTGGTGTTGTCTGACACCCTCACTATTTTCTTTTGGCTATAATTTGTTAATTCCTAGACTATTTGCGTAACACTTAACATATTCTTTGTCAGCAAGTCCTAAGGAACCCAAATATATAAGTTTTAAGGGAGCTAAGTGGCGGCGTTCAAAATATGTATTTTCTTCTAGGATAGTCGTGCTGTTACCACCTCCTCACTTCCAAACTTTAGGGTGTCTACTGTACTGTCAGGCTTTCAAACGTAAACCAGTATAATGTCATGTTTCCTAATAAGCATTTTACAGGTTTTTAAACCTAACCCTCGTAGTTGTAGTGTTTTTTATCACTGTCTATTTGAAAAAAAGCTAGTGCTTCATGCCTTTCGCGTTGGGGGTGACATTAATTGTATATCGCGAGACGCGTGTTAGTGTTGCCGGCGTTCCTGCGTTCAGCCCTCTCTCTTTCTATTCGTTTATGTTAACGTAGTGTATAAAATGAAATTAATGGAATATTAATCTAGGTCATTACGCAGCTTGCGTATCTCAAGGTTTTCTAAGAAATACAGTACACGTTTTATTGTTTTGTTGAAATGCGTGTATGCTGCTGTAGGCTTTACTATCAACGTGAAAGCGTGAGAATATGCAGACGAAGCAGAAAAAGGGGGATCTCGAGTACAGTCATTGTGGCAGCACTGTTCTTTACCATTCTTCTTTCCCTGTTATTGAATTTATGTGTTAGGCTTTACATTTACCTTTTAATTTATATATGTGGATTTAGAATGTTTCACGACAAATTCTCCCCTCTTAAAACAGACGATATATTTCAGTCTATACTTCTATATACACATAGAGAAATTTATTATTATTTCTGGTGATTTCTTTGATTTTTATCGCACGGATGACGGCTTAGAAAATATGCATCAACGTTTCTCTGATTTTGTTATGATCATGGATTAATGCAGGTGGGTCAATTCAAAGTATGCACGACTCAAGAAATCTGCCCCGGACCTCTGCAATCCAAAAATCCATTTCAGATATGTTACTGTACAGCTGCAAGTGTTACGGCTTGTCTTACTACTGCTAGCAATCAATATTCACCATTTTTTTTTGAGTCTGCTCAACGACATGTCCAGAGAAGATTAGATGTTCCTCAAATTGTACGTTATGAGGAGTTGATCTATATGGTGATATCTGAGTTGTGGAGTGGATCCAATAATTTTCTCATCATTCTAGAGAAGACACTAGGCGCATTCTTCAATCCAAATGGCAATCTGTTAAACTCATAGTGTCCCTCTGAGGTACTAAACGCTAGGTATGGTCTAACCTCAGGCTTTACTGGAATCTGATAGTATCCTTTACTCAGATCCACTTTTGAGAAATATTTAGCTTTATTTAGTCTGGCAAACAGCTGATTTGTATCCGGCAATGGATCCACCTGTCCTTCTGTAATAGCATTCAGTCTCCTGTAATCTATACAGAGTATATGTTCTCCAGAGGGCTTCCTTAAGAGTACAACACCGGAACTATACGAAGATTCACTGTGTGAAATAATTCCTTCCTTCAACAAATAGTCTATCTCTTCCTTCAAAGCTTTCTCCTTAGCAAAAGGAATTGAATAGGGTTTCATACAGACAGGTGTGGGGTCTATCAGTTTCATATCATATTCCAATAAGTTTGTATGCCCAGGTCGGTCCGTTAACACCTCTGTATGATTATCTAGAACCTGTTGCACTCTCTCTTTCTGATTTTTCGTTAAATGTGTACTGATTTTCACCTGTGCCGCTGTCTCACATGGGTGTAATGGATATTCAAATGACGAAAGTGGTTCCTTTTTCATCTTCATTGCAATGGACAAGGGCAATAAGTGTGTCTCTTCCTGATTTTCTCTTTCCAAGTATTTCTTCAAGAGATTCACATGATAGATTTTTTCTTTCCCCTTCTTATCTATCTTATAGTTGGTTCTAGACACCTTCTCTAGAACTGTATATGGACCTTGCCATCCAATTTGTAACTTATTCTGACTACCGGGTAGAAGAAGCAGTACCTTCTCTCCCACAGCCAAATCTCTGTCTTTAGCCTTCCTGTTGAAATAGGCAGCATGTTTCTTCCTGGCTTGTCTCAAATTTTCATTGGCAAGTTTCCAGCCAGTTTTTAAACGAGTGGTCAGCTCATTCACATATTGGTATGAGGATGTAATATTTTTCTCTGCCTTTTCATCAGTCCACGTTCTTAACAGCGCTTCATATGGACCTTTAATTTTGTGGACCTATTTGTCCATGCACCGGTATGGTCTCTTCCACTCGAAGCTCTATAGTGATGATTTTTCTTCCCAGAATTATCATGCACAAAACGACCGCTACCAATTCTTTTCTTGGGGCTTTCTCCCCACTTAGAATTCTTGATGAGAGATTTTCTCTCTACATAATCTTCCTCCAGTTTACATAAGTCCGATTGAGGGGATTTCGGCTTATCCTGGGGTAAGACATCTTTTTGCACTCTCTTCATAGTGGCCATTGTAAAACAGTTAATTGAAGCTTGTCCGTGAAAAGGGGCTTCCCATTCCACTTGGTCCACTTTATTATTCTTTCTATTGTCAGGCCTACGTTTGCCCCGTGGCGTGTCCAGGTCCTGATCAATGTTCCCACTTGTGGGTGTTCCCTCATGTGCTATGCTACATCTTTCTACAAAATTCTCAATGTCCCACCTTGCCTTGGGCCAATAATAATTGTGAGCCACCTTTAGGATGATGGTACCTATCTTCTCATGGTCCCCATCTTGTTTCACATGTAGGCTCCTTATTAAGTCTGCCCTATATGCCTTTGGAAGAACCAACTGTCCGTGACCATTGGATCTAGTTCCGGCCTTCCTCTAAATCAACTTGTTTTTCATGTAAAAATCTCCCTTGCCTGGAGTTGTATGACAAGTTGACAATTTCCTGAAACAAGGCTTGAGGGTCTTATCCCCAGCCTGTGCCTTCCTCATCTTTTCGGGAGTGGTATTTAACATAATATCCTCCTCCTTTCTTGAGGTCGACCTGACCTGAAGGGTGGCCATATACACAGGTTTCCTTCTACAATGGTCAGTGTCATGATTGTCCATCTGACAATTTTTACACCACCTCCTTCCTTGGTTGAAAGATTTTCTTTCATCATATTTCCTTTCATCGAATTGTGGGGTTTTATTTTTATTGTCATACCATGGCCTATCAAACTGGTGCTTACCTTTGTTTTGATCTCTAGGATCAAATTTATTAAAGTTCTGTGGTGCCTTAAAATTATCTACCTGTTTCTTTTTATTACCTGATACCTCTGCTGAGCTGCTTGATACCTTTCTGCAACATTTAGTAACTCACCCAGTCTCTCTGCACCTTGTTCCATGAGAAACTTTCTCAGGTCTGGAGCCATGGACTCTCTTAGTTGTTCTATAAGGACCATTTCCTTAAGATCTTGGGTTTTCCCCAGAGAAGTCCATTTCTCCAAGTATGTCTCTAACCGTGCAGAGAACTGGTGATAGGTTTCACCTGACAGTAGTTTAGCATTCCTAAATTTTTTCCTATAAAATTCTGCGTTCTTTTCATATCTTAACAAAAGAGCCTGCTTTAGCATGTCATAATTTTCTTGATCACCTCTGCTCATTTTGGCAAAAACTTCATAAGCTGCCCCACGAAGCCCTTGAGATAACTTTAAGCTCACCTTTCTCTCTCTAACCCATACGTGGTAGCTAATAGTTCATATCTATTTAGATAGCTCTCAATATCATCGTCTTTCTCAACAAAATGATCTAAATGAAAATTCATAGCTGAGGTTGAGGCTCCCTGACTAGCAGTAGCATCGGAGGTAAAGGGACTGGCACCATTTTCAGGAGCATGGCCTTGAAACTCAAACTCCCTTAGTCGTAACTCATGTTCCCTTTGTAATCTCTTATCCTCTGCTTCCCTCTCTGCAGTCAATCTTCTTTCCTCTCTTTCTGTAGCCAATCTTTTGTCTTCCCTTTCGGCAGTCAATCTTTTTTCTTCTCTTTCTGCCTTTAATTTCTTAGCCTCAGCCTCAATCTGCAGCCTCTTAATTTCTTTTTCAGACTCTAACCTCTTATCTTCGGCCAATCTTTCAGATTCTAATTTTCTTTCGGCTTCAAATTTTCTTTCCTCATGTTCAATATATTTGTCACATTCCGTAGTGACATAGGAAATCATAACTTGAACGTCCATTCCTAACTCTTTTGCAGTCTGCACAGCAGCAGATCGAAATTTGGCCAGGTCCGCCATTTTCTAACAGGTAAATTTATATAATGTCTAACTAAACAATACAATCTGTAATTAATTATCCAAGGACAACCACAGGCACTGAGAGCTCAACCTTATTTAATTCCACCCAAGGATACTGTTGCGTGATAAATTGCTTGAAATCTATAGTCACTTTTCTCGGTAAGCATTTGTCTTCTCGCGTTAGTATCGAATGCAGTTAACTTTTGAGCTGTGGTCATTTTTGCGCTGGACTGCGCATGACTTGTCTTGTTTTTTGGTCGATCGGTTTCCGCCCACCACTAGTGGGAGTGAGCGATTTGGAATGGCGAAAGAGATGCCTCGTTGAAGAGGGGATCTCCGCTATTTTTGTTCTGTCAGGGATGTGTAGTCCTCTTATGGATATTTCGTTTATTCGGGATAATACCTCTAGTGTATTTGCACATGCCGGGAGGCGTGATATTTCTGTATTTCATGAAAGCAAGGTAAATTGACTTTTTCATTAACTCTATCGATTTTGGGTCGTGAGCGATTTCGATTCATAGCCTGTCTCCGAAAGTCGTCGTCACGAGATGTTCTTTCCCAGCTCACATGTCGCTGCATTGTACTGCATCGGTTGATGCATGTACCAAGGACCATTACTTGCTACTTTGTTAAATGAACTAGGTTTAGAAAACCTTTATTATCTAGAGGATATTTTTGAGGACATTATTTATACTTCGGCAGACGTGTCTGTCTTGCTGAAGTCAAACTAAGGAGAGTGAACTGATCTCATACATCTGGTTATCTCCTGGCTGTTATAGAAAAGGATGGAGTTTTCCACCTGACTACATTTACAGCACTATGAAATATAACATGCATCTGACTCATCATTGTAATGCTGTCTACCGTCTATTGCTGTATTGAATGTTGCTGTGATAATGACTGTTTGATGTGCCTACACATTTGCGTAACCATTTTGTCACTGTGGCGTCCACAATAAATAATGAAGAAAAACGTCAACGGCTGTTTCAAGACTCATTGACTTTATACGTCGTGAGTTTACTGACGTCCTATGTGGATTGCCCTGTTATTGTTGCATGAACATTGTTTTGACTGAACACATCTACACACTACACAAAACCAGACATGCGGATGCCATCCATCATCATATGGCATCACGCATCATTTGGTGGCCATAAGCTGGTTTGATTCTGGTACTAGCAAACACGGGGTCCCTTACCCACTTCATTTTCAACAAGAATTCATCAGCATCCTTCAAGAAATTAACATTCTTCAATACAGTCAACATCTTCAAAATTTTCAAAGTACTCGGCGTTGCCCGGTAAAAGTCAAAATTTCAACTTTTTGACGGAAACAAGAATTTGACAGTACCCGGCGTTGTTACATGTTGCCGGATAACTCGGACTGCTGTTATCTTTTACGCAAGTCAAGCAAGTTGCTGCTGTCAAGGTTCCAGTGCTGTCGTTTTTTGAGAAGGTCAAGTGCCGGTTGAAACGGGTTGTTTTCTGAAGAAGGCCAAGTACCGATTTCCATCAACTTACTTTTGGATTAGAAGGTCAAGTGCCGAAACAACTCAACACACAGTATTTCAGAAGCTCTTGTACCATCGTGTTAGCAGTGGAAGCAGTTCAGATGTGCCATCATCGTTGGAGCTTCGCTCTTTAGGACGTTGATTGACATCCGTTTTTCTGCTGTTCTACGATTGGAAGCCTTATACTTCTGCTGAGTCTTCTGTGTATCATCTCATTCTATATGTTATATGTCTATATGTTATTTGTATATTTATATGTTTATATTTCAGCGGGTTCTCGGTTGGGTGGTGTCTCCGTTAGATTATGCCACGTCATAGAGGTCGTCTATTGTGAGCGTTTTCTGTAGGGTTTGCAAATTTCCGATACTGGAATTTGCTAAGCGACTTCTGTTGCTATTTATGTTAGCTGTGATGACATGTTTTAATATTGTTTTCGTTATTATTTCGCATTCTTTAGTTTTGTTTTGATTTGTTTGTATTTGTTAGCCTACTCTTGTCTATAATTTAGTTTCATACAACATTTTTGTTTATACACTGTGGTGTCATGTATTTTGTTTAATTCTATCGCAGATATCGTCACATTTTTTGTGATATTTCATTAATTTCTGCTTTATTTTTAGTTGATTTCTGCGAAAGTTTTTGTATTGTTGCTGATCTTTGTTATTGTTTACATTGTTATTGTTTACATTGTTTGTATTGTTTACATTTTCAATGTTTACATTCTGCATGTGTTTACATAGTCATTGTTTACAGTTATAGTAATTAGTTAATGGGCTATGCTAATGCACTGTTACTACTACACTGATGATAAATGAATGATGAATAGTGTCGTGCACTATTGAATGAGAAGTGCACTTATGATCAAGAATTGAGTGCTGATATTTCATATACAAGTTCTTTGATTGGAGACTTGTTTCCCACAGAGACTGGGATAATATAATGTGATGTGAATATACAAGTGCTTAATTAAGACTTGTTACACTTAGGTTTGAAATAAATTAGTTAATTATTTCAGGTTTTGGACTCATATGTTAGACAACATGTCTACATTTGAGCACTTTATTGAGCAGGGTAAATTGCTTGGGAAGACTGGTGATAAGTTAGAAGAATTTGCAACTGCTCGATATGATAAAGCAATGGAAGCTGAACAAAAGAAACTGCATATGGAAGCTGAACAAAAGAAACTGCAGATGCAGGTGGATGAAAAGAGATTCCAAATGGAAATGGAAAAACAAAAAAGGGAATCAGAAGCTGAGGAAAGAAAGCTACAGCTAGAGCTGAGAATAAAAGACTTGAAAAAGAAGCTGAGAATAAAAGACTTGAAAAAGAAGCTGAAAATAAAAGACTTGAAAAAGAAGCTGAAAATAAAAGACTTGAAAAAGAAGCTGAAAATAAAAGACTTGAAAAAGAAGCTGAAAATGAAAGACTTCAAATGCAGGCTCAAGCTGAAGAAAGGAAGTTACAAAGAGAGTCTGATGAGAGGAAAGCAAAAATGGAACATGAAGAAAAACTCTTAGCTTTAGAGTTGGAAAAATTGAAATTGACGAGCATGAGTAATGGTAATGATTCAAACAAGGGTTCATCTTCTGGTAAGGCTAATAATGATACTTTTAAGATTAAGTTACCAACATTTAGTCCTTCCAGTGATGACATAATGTTCTATCTGGACAGATTTGAACAAGCATGTACAGCTCATAACATAGACAAAGCAAAATATGTTTATCAGTTATCAGGGATACTGACAGGTAAAGCTCTAAGTATATTAAATATGGTGGATGAACCTGACAAGAACAATTATGAGGTTGTCAGGGCCGCTTTGTTAAAGAAATATCAGCTTAACGAAGACGGCTATCGTCTACAATTTAAAAACATGTTACCTGAAAATGGAGTTGAATTCTCCGAGTTTATTGCAAGAATACGCATTACTTTCTCACGATGGGTTGAACTATCTAAGACGGAAAAAACTTATGAAGGACTTATGGACTTAATACTTAGAGACAAAGTCATGTCGTCTGTCAATGAGTCTTTCCTTGCTTTCCTTCATGAACGTAAACCTAAAACAATAAAAGAAATGGAAGATTTCTGTTGCCAATACGTAACTGCGCACCCACACATAACCATGGGTAACTCTAAGGTGAAAGAAGGTTTACCAGTTGCTTCGGCAGCTCCGTATGGTCAAAACTTTGCTCGTAGATCCCAACAAAATTTTGATAGAAAGGGTAGCGGTAATTTCTGTCAAAATCATGGAAACCAATTTCATGGTGATTCTTCTTCGAAGAATTGGAGACAACCTGATAGTGGTCGTTACTATCACCCTAATAATTATAAGCATTTCAAAAGAGGATATGGTAATAGAGGTTATTCCTGCCGAAGACCTCAGAACCAAACAAATAGATGTTCGCATCAATGTGAACATGATAGTAATCGTGGAAACTGGAATTCGAACCAGTATAACAATTACAATAGAGACAATAATAACTGCAGAGATAATAATAACTCTGATAACTTCAGAGGTAATAATAGTCGGGGTAGATCTCAACACAAAAAAAAGAGATATCAGCAGGCTAATGCTGTACAACAGGAAACTGAGGGAGCCTGTAATCATGTTGTTGATAGTAAAAACTTTGACGCTGTCACTAGTTCTGCTTTTGACTTTGAGAGAGCAAACAAATGCCCCCAATGCAGTACTTTATTCGAACCGGGTACCATAACTACTTTGAGTTGTGGTCACCCACTTCCCGCTCTTCCTGCTGCTGTTGCGCATGACGGGAGGGGTTCTTTAATTCTACATAAGGGTCTTGTTAATGATACTCCGGTCTCACTACTTTTCGATTCCGGATGCACCACTATTGGTGTTAGACAATCGCTTGTAGATCCATCTTGTGCTACAGGAAGGGTTATTAAATGTGTCACATTTGGCGGCACTCTAGAAAAATATCCTACTGCTGTAATTCGCATTGCCACTCCTTTCTTTACTGGAGATGTGCATGCTTGTCTCTTACCTAATCCTATTGCGGACCTTATTATTGGTCGTATTCACGGAGTTAGGGAGTGTACCCCACAGCAGATTGCTGCTTGGGAAGATAATAACATGCAAGCTACAAATGCAGTAGTTACAAGAGCACAAGCTCTACAAACACCCGAAACTTCACTGAATAGTGATAATGAAGTTGATAGCCAAGATAGTCACTTAGTAATTACTCGTGACTCTTTCATAAAATTGCAAGAAGAAGATCCTTCTTTAAAAAAATTCTTCGTTCTTGCGAAGAAAGGTGATCCGAATCAGGATACAAATAGAAAATCTTGGATTGCAATGAGAAACGGCGTACTTGTACGTATGGTACAAGATTCGACTACGTCGGCACATTCGCAAATTCTTGTTCCCAAGAGCATGAGAGTCCAAATATTACAACATGCTCATGACTCGCAATGTGCTGGACATATGGGTTTTGCCCGTACGAAGTCGAGAGTCCTTGCGGCTTTCTTTTGGCCTTTTGTCAATAAGGACATTCGTATTTACTGCCGATCATGCAAGGTATGTCAGGAGGTCAAATCTAGAGGACCACGACATGCTGCGCCTATCCAGGCTGCTGACATTCCTATTCGGCCGTTTCAGAAAATGGCCATAGATATTATTGGCCCTTTTAAGGTCAAGTCGGCCAGAGGACATCAGTTTATCCTTACATGTGTCGATATGTGCACACGTTGGCCAGAGGCTATTCCTCTTAAGAGCATATCTACTACAGATATCGCAGATGCTCTTTGGTTGATATTTTCTCGCTTGGGGTTCCCCAGAGAAATATTGTCAGACCATGGCACTCAACTCATATCTGACACTATGTCACAGGTAATGTCTACCTTACATATTGAACGATCTCTCAGTAGTATCTACCATCCTATGTCTAATGGGTTAGTTGAGCGTCTGAATAGAACGCTCAAGACTTTGCTTGGTAAGATAACTGAAGATCATCCTCAAGATTGGGACAGGGTTTTACCCGCGGCTCTCTTTGCCTATAGAGAAGTCCCTAATGAACACACAGGATTTTCTCCCTTCGAACTTGTCTTTGGCGCGCGTCCACGCGGCCCTATGTCTTTATTACACGATCTCATCACTGCCGATGATATTAGCGATGAAACTCAATCCTCATATGAGTATGTCATTGCTCTTAGACAAAAGATCATTGAGGCATGTAAGCTAGCAACTGCTTCATCAGAAATTGCTAAAGAGAAGGCAAGGCAGTTTGCTAACAAGAATAGATGTCTACGACAACTTTGTCCAGGTGACAAAGCATTCGTCCTACTCCCCAGTAGGGAAAATAGACTTCTTATTGCATGGAAAGGTCCGTATGCAATAGTCTCTCGGATTTCCGATGTTGACTATGTGGTCGATATTGATGGAAAGCATAAAACTTTCCACATAAACATGCTTTCGGAATTTCACGAACGTCCGGACTATTTGCTGCCTATTTTCCAGGCAACGGATGATGCTCCTGCACCTCACGGTCATTATTCATCCCTGTCTGTCATTCAGGATGAGGAAGCTACCTTCTCTGATGTCAACCTTCCCCTTCCAGTGGTTCCATTACATTCCACGGAATCTTGGAAAAACGTTTCTGTTTCTCCTAATCTTTCTGGTGACGAACATCGACAAGTCTCGTCGATGTTACAAACATTTCAGGATGTTCTCACTGACATTCCTGGACACACAGATGTCATAGAACATGACATAATTCTTACCGACAATAATCCAATTAGGGTTAGGCCGTATCCTATTCCTATACACTTTCAGTCGCAAGTGGAAAAGGAATTGGATGAAATGATTCAATTAAATATAATTGAACCATCGACTTCACCATATTCTTCTTCCATGGTTATTGTCCGGAAGAAGGATAAGAACATACGAATTTGCGTTGATTATCGCAAATTGAATCAGGTCACAAAGTTCGACGCTGAACCGATGCCTTTGTTAGAAGATCTACTGATTAGACTTTCTAATTCTAGATTCTTCACTAAACTTGACTTGTCTAAAGGTTATTGGCAAGTGCCTTTAGCAGAGCATGCCAAACCTCTTACTGCTTTTTCTACACCTAGGGGTCTATTTCAATGGAATGTTATGCCTTTTGGTCTCATGAACGCCCCTGCCACTTTCGTTCGCATGATGCGTCGAATTCTGTCACATCGTTCGGATGTCATCGCATACTTAGATGACATCTGTCTCTTCAGTGATACCTGGGAAGATCACTATTTAGGGTTATATGACTTACTGTCCACTCTACGTGAGAATAATTTGACAGCAAAACCTTCTAAAGCTTTTGTTGGTTTTGGTGAAATCTCTTTCCTGGGTCATCGTGTTGGTCATGGTCTCTTGAAGACAGAAGACCACAATACTTCCAAAATACTGAACATCTCTGTTCCTAAAACGAAGAAACAAGTTAGGAGTCTCTTAGGTTTAATTCAATTTTATGGGAGATTTATTCCAAATTTATCTTCGATCATGGCACCTCTCTCAACATTGTTGAAGAAAGGTTCGCCTAATCTGGTCCGTTGGTCTGAAGAATGCCAATCTTCACTAGACCAAATCAAGAATATATTTTCTTCTCCTCCCATCTTAAGATTACCTACTCTTGATAGGACTTTTGTTCTTCGGAGTGATGCTTCATCCACTGGGATTGGAGCAGCACTGATGCAAGAATATGCAAATACTCTGCATCCTGTTATGTACATTTCTAGAAAACTAAATGCGGCAGAGAGGAACTACTCGGTTTTAGACCGTGAGTTGTTAGCGATGGTTTGGTCAATTCTAAAGCTACAAAGATTCCTCCTGGGCGCACATTTCATTCTAGAGACTGATCAGAAAGCTCTTACAGCTATTCAGACTAAGAATTTGAAGAGTTCGAGATCCACTCGATATGCTATAGCTCTTCAACCTTTTCACTTCACGGTACGAGCTATCCGTGGTGCGGATAATGTGATGGCTGACATTTTGTCTAGATGCCCACATGACTCCAACTAATACTTCTGTCCTATATTTCTATATATTACAGAGTCATAACACACCTATATTTCTACAATAGATTAGCACATCTGTACTTACTTTATATGTACACACTATCGTGCTTTGTTGTCATCTTCTTCTGTTCGTTTTTTAAGATGATAGAGGAGGACTGAGTAGTTAATATAAGGGCCGTTAGTTTACTAAACAGCCACAATTATTAATAATGTATTGTACCTTATGAAGCATATTAGTTATTAATTAGCATTATATTGCTTGTACTTTCTCAGAATGTCATTGTTGAGCTGAGGACTTACCTTACGAGTTCTAGATTGTGTACTTACCCTCGGAATACCAGAGCATATGTCCTGGATCGTCATGTAGTTTAACTTTACTATGTACTTATGTCATTACATGTCAAAGAATGTACTATTTAAATTTTCCTATCAGATTTGTACATCCATTTTTAAAGACAATATTAGAGTATGCTGTTTAATGATGATTATAGTAACTTGCATACGTATATTGTGTTTACATGCTAACGTGATGTGTGTTGGTGACACCTCCCCGATGTGAATATTTTTTGAGACATATTTATTTTTCTGTTGAGGTATATCCTCACCAGACACTCTATAATTAGCCTATTGTTTGGCAATTTAATTAATTATCAGCGCATAATTCGTGCGTTTTGAGCCGCTTATCGCTTGCTCTTTGATATTGAAAAAAAAATATGTTCCACATTTTTTTTTTATCGGGAGGAGGTGGTGATATGTTGCGTGATAAATTCTCGCAACATCGTTTTATTTCAATATCTGTTTTATAACGCAAGGGCAACAACTGCTTGAAATTTATAGTCACTTTTCTCGGTAAGCATTTGTCTTCTCGCGTTGGTATCGAATGCAGTTAACTTTTGAGCTGTGGTCATTTTTGCGCTGGACTGCGCATGACTTGTCTTGTTTTTTGGTCGATCGGTTTCCGCCCACCACTAGTGGGAGTGAGCGATTTGGAATGGCGAAAGAGATGCCTCGTTGAAGAGGGGATCTCCGCTATTTTTGTTCTGTCAGGGATGTGTAGTCCTCTTATGGATATTTCGTTTATTCGGGATAATACCTCTAGTGTTTTCCCACATGTCGGGAGGCGTGATATTTCTGTGTATTTCATGAAAGCAAGGTAAATTGACTTTTTCATTAACTCTATCGATTGTGGGTCGTGAGCGATTTCGATTCATAGCCTGTCTCCGAAAGTCGTCGTCACGAGATGTTCTTTCCCAGCTCACATGTCGCTGCATTGTACTGCATCGGTTGATGCATGTACCAAGGACCATTACTTGCTACTTTGTTAAATGAACTAGGTTTAGAAAACCTTTATTATCTAGAGGATATTTTTGAGGACATTATTTATACTTCGGCAGACGTGTCTGTCTTGCTGAAGTCAAACTAAGGAGAGTGAACTGATCTCATACATCTGGTTATCTCCTGGCTGTTATAGAAAAGGATGGAGTTTTCCACCTGACTACATTTACAGCACTATGAAATATAACATGCATCTGACTCATCATTGTAATGCTGTCTACCGTCTATTGCTGTATTGAATGTTGCTGTGATAATGACTGTTTGATGTGCCTACACATTTGCGTAACCATTTTGTCACTGTGGCGTCCACAATAAATAATGAAGAAAAACGTCAACGGCTGTTTCAAGACTCATTGACTTTATACGTCGTGAGTTTACTGACGTCCTATGTGGATTGCCCTGTTATTGTTGCATGAACATTGTTTTGACTGAACACATCTACACACTACACAAAACCAGACATGCGGATGCCATCCATCATCATATGGCATCACGCATCAGATACCTTTTAAATTTTTATTATTCCCAATATATATAATAGGAGAAAGTTCAATATCCCGGGAGCGAGACCCCAATATATGTGGTAAAGTGGGATGATATTAATATTTATAGGGGACTTAGTGTACTGACTGAGATCAGCTGTGAAAGCATCTGTATCTAATAAGTGTGGTGTATTACAGATGACCTTACTTGCTACCACATTTATACCTCAGTCAGAATTATTCTGGAATATTGTGATGACTACGTTGAATGTCTAGGGTTATGAAAATGATGAAGTGTAAGTCACAACAACAACAGACAGATAAACAATTTAATTTATTCCACAACACTTTACAACACTATGACACTCACACACATATAACACTCTATAAGACTATTTTAAATGAGTCAAGTGTTTAAGTTTAAAAATATATGTATTAATTCCTTTCAATAATAGATATCCTGATTCAACTACACAGTGAACCAGGAATCACAATCAAATGTAATTACAAGTAGTATTTACACAGTTTATAAATATGATCTTTGTATTGACATATTTTATTAGTATTATCCTATGTGTGTAAGTTGTGAAGTAGTACTATGAGGTAATACTGGTTTTGTTGTTCAAGCTAGATTGTTGTTTGTTATCATGACTTCAAGTGTTTGATTATCGTGGAAATAGTATTGGGAAAACCAACGGGCTGATCACCCGTTTGCCAGTCACTTCGATTACGGAAACAACAGCAAATGGATTGATTTGCCGTTGCCCTAAAGACGCCAATAGGCGTGATGGGAAACAATGGCAAAGAAAACCTATCTGCTGTTGCCCTAAGACGCCACTAGGCGTAATGGCCACTGACTGCTTTGACGGTCGGTGGCTAAGGACGGAAGAAGAAGAAGAAGTATTGGGAAAAGTTCACAGTTCCTGTCATTTGAAACAATTTATTGTCCCTCTGTGTTTAATATAATGTCAATTTTAGAGGGGGGGCACATAATGTTGAGCTGCTCTGGCCACAGAAGCTTATCTTTCGTGATGGCGGCAGGAAAAGACTCCTCTGCTCGATTGCTTCACTGTGTTCTGGAGACACCTCACTGGTCGCTATCTGGACCAAGGAGTATGCTGTCAGCCTCTGGATTAAGCAAAACTCAGACCAGGTGCTGCTTCAATAACTTATGACCACGGTCCTTGAAACAAGAAGGGTGTACCTCCTATTTCAGAACTAATTTATAATCTATTTCCACACTGAACACAATACATAACAAACACTGAGTTCAGAGCGGTAGGCCAACTGCTAGCTTCATCTGAAACAATTTACACCAGTATACTCCTCCCTAATGGTTACTACGCCTCTGCAATTCCAGCATTAGTTCTTTCTAGTCAATAAGATAGGTGTCAGTGTACTGTTTGGCAATTCCATGCAGTTTTCTTTTCTCCGACACGTTCTGTTCAGGTTGGAGCAGTATCTAGGCCTTGCCTCATGTTTGCTACTGAACCACACACATATACAGACATAAATTATCAATTTACATTCAATTTTCATTAAAAAGATATCAAATATGTCAAGCTTACCACAATTCATGGAAATAATACACAAATACGTTGATTGGCGATGAATATGGCACAAAATCCGATCTGCCGCTGTCCCAGGCTTTTATTTAGAAAAATATGCACTGGAACTCAACGCACTGTTTCTTAGTAAGTTTATTTTAAAATGTGGCACTGAACAGACGCTCCTAATTGACTATATCAGCGGGTCTAACCAATCGGGCCATGTTTACACGGCTTTTCAAAAAATTTTTACCCTTCTCACGTTTCCCCTAACAACCAAAATTAGTATTTGTAGTCCGACTAATCGTGTTTAGCCTTACATATCATTTCCGCCAATCAAATTGGACTTAACATGGTGACCTATTTCCCGTAAAATGGTGGTTTCAAAACATGCCACTGTGCGATTATTATTTGGTGTTGTCTGACACCCTCACTATTTTCTTTTGGCTATAATTTGTTAATTCCTAGACTATTTGCGTAACACTTAACATATTCTTTGTCAGCAAGTCCTAAGGAACCCAAATATATAAGTTTTAAGGGAGCTAAGTGGCGGCGTTCAAAATATGTATTTTCTTCTAGGATAGTCGTGCTGTTACCACCTCCTCACTTCCAAACTTTAGGGTGTCTGCTGTACTGTCAGGCTTTCAAACGTAAACCAGTATAATGTCATGTTTCCTAATAAGCATTTTACAGGTTTTTAAACCTAACCCTCGTAGTTGTAGTGTTTTTTATCACTGTCTATTTGAAAAAAAAGCTAGTGCTTCATGCCTTTCGCGTTGGGAGGTGGCATTAATTGTATATCGCGAGACGCGTGTTAGTGTTGCCGGCGTTCCTGCGTTCAGCCCTCTCTCTTTCTATCCTAAGTCCATCTGTCTTTTCGTTTATGTTAACGTAGTGTATAAAATGAAATTAATGGAATATTAATCTAGGTCATTACGCAGCTTGCGTATCTCAAGGTTTTCTAAGAAATACAGTACACGTTTTATTGTTTTGTTGAAATGCGTGTATGCTGCTGTAGGCTTTACTATCAACGTGAAAGCGTGAGAATATGCAGACGAAGCAGAAAAAGGGGGATCTCGAGTACAGTCATTGTGACAGCACTGTTCTTTACCATTCTTCTTTCCCTGTTATTGAATTTATGTGTTAGGCTTTACATTCACCTTTTAATTTATATATGTGGATTTAGAATGTTTCACGACAGTTATTAATACAGAAAACCGTTTTAAGATAGCTGCTTTAAAAAAAACGAACTTTTGAAGGCGTATAATGTGGTGACCGATTGATAGTGTGGTTACAGTGCTGGTCTCTCGCAGCAAAGGTGCCGGGTTAGAATCACGGTACTGGCACGTTCCGGTCTACTCAGCTGTAAATGGGTACCTGACTTTGAGTTAGGAAGGAAAAGGCAGCGACGAAGGGAACGCCACCTCTCGATGCTGGACCGAGTCTGGTGAAGTCTCTAACAAGTCACTGCCCTACGGCAGTATCTGCTACGGGACTACTTTTACATTTTTTATAATGTGGGGACTAATATATGAACACTTGTTTATTCTTACCAACTCTTTGCTGCCAGTGTCAAACATGGTCCATAACTAAAGCACAAGAGAGGAAAAGCACATACTGTGAGATGAGTTGCATTAGATAAGACATTAATGTTACCAGGAGAGACAGAATGAGAATTTATGACATCAGAAAAACTGTATATACTACATTCTGCGTCGACTACATAGAGAGATAGAAAATTAAGTGGTGTGGCCACCTCATAAGAATTGAGCCCGTTACGTTACCATTTTGCGCCTACAACAGTAGAAGATCTGGTATCAAGGCTCGGGGAAGACCACGAGGCAGATGGATAGACAACATCACAGTCAGGATAGACAACATCACAGTCAGGATAGACAACATCACAGTCAGGATAGACAACATCACAGTCAGGATAGACAACATCACAGACATTTTACAACAATATGAGCTCACCGCAGCCACAGCGACACACTTTGCCCAAGAACGCAAACTTCGACTCACAATTACGCTTCCCATCACAAGTAAGTAAGTAAGCTTTTGTCAAACTTTATTTTCATGAGCATTACGAAGACAAAGAATACGTCTACTCCCTAAAGAACACATAACAAGCAGATTTTATTGTACTTATCACGTGAATGGAATAGTTTTGAAACAAGTCAATAGATTTAAATATCTGTTCACTGGACATAAATCCAGCATCTTGGGAGGATGAAGCTGCCAATCGCACCAAGTGGCGATGCTATTGGTGGCGTCACCTCCGATTAGGCGAAAAGAAGCTCACACAACAAGCAGAAGAGAGGAGAAAACGTCAAAAGGACCACCAGGAAAATAAGCAGCTGAGGGCTATCGCCTCAGGGGCGCATTCCCATAGTCAGTTATGACTGAAGGGGCTATTATTATTAGATTTAAATATCTAAGCACTTAAATAAAATCAGATGGAAGATGCAACTCGGGAGTGAAGAGTAGAATAACATATGTAAAAGAAACGTTGTTTTAAATGAAAAACATTGCATGCAATAAATCTTCATCAATGGAAATATCAGAGTTCTTCAGTACTATATAGAATTATTCCTGACATATGCGAACGAGTGATGAACAATTACTAAAGCAAGCAAGAACATTCGTAAAGGCTACAAAGATGTGGCTTTACAGAAAAACGTTAAGGAAAACCATTGTCACAAAATTAACCGTGATACAACGTTAAAATATCTCCAATGATACAACGTAGGGATAAAAACTAATGCGTAAGCTGCTAGAATACATGATCGCCCACGCCGCGGGTCATCACCCGCCATGGAAATTAAATTGTTTGACTTGAAGGCAAAACGGAACGGGATGAGAACGGAGATCAAAAGGGAAAATCTGACTGAACGCGTGTTTGAAACTAGCAAGGTTAAAAGACGCAAGTGGTGGGGAAAGGAGGAAAAAGTCACGTTCCCCAAGTTGACATAAAGTAAAGAAATCGACAAAAGGGACCTTGGATATTATACGCCACAGTCATTTCTTGGACGCTTTTGCGATAACTTAGCCCGTTTATTTGAATGCAGGGATGAGCGCATTCCAGAAAATTCTAGAAAATATTTGAAAAGTAACTTTTCTTAATAATAATGTTAGGAATATAAAACCTAGCTGGCCAGTTGGCCCATCTTGAGCAGTGAAATAATATGCTTTCATTTATACAGACGGACAGATAATAAGAAAGATATTGACAAAAGACTGTGTTGTTCATATCAGCGAGCGTCTGCATTGAGATAAAACATGTCACTAATTTTCAAAAAATTGTGGCCTTGAAGACGTAAGTGCTAAAATCTAGTTGGAATGAAGAGACGGGGTGGGATGGAGAATTGGGGCTAAAAATAACTTTAAAGGCAAAATTGTGTAGGGGAAGGCAGGGTTGGTTCAAAAAAAACAAGTGTGTTTTTTGTGAAACGCAAGTAGAGACGGACGGACCAACAGACAATAAGGCATACTTGAGTGAGGTATGACTGAAATGACTTTGTGGTAGGATATTTGAATTTGAAAAAAGAAAAGGCAGTGATTGGCCATAGATGAATATATTATCGGCGCTCAGACGCGCATTTTGTGCCATTCATTTTAAGTTGTCCTTGTAGACACAGTGAATTATTAAGTGGTGTAATTCCCAGAAGCTATTGAAATATTTAGAGGGACGCCATCCTAAGGCCAGCAGCTCAGCTGAGTTTTGCTAGCATTTATTTAACTGTGTTCTATATTCATAATTCTGGTAAGACTGAAATTATTTGTTTGTACATTTTAATATTTGTTTAAGGTTTCGAGTGATTTGATACTGCAATAGCATAATCTGTCCCTTACAACAAGTAAGGATTCGCTCTAGACCCCCCGCCCCAGTTCAGGGTCTAGAGACAAATAAAATACATAAACTCCAGCAAGGATTAGGAAGGACAGATCAAGTGTTGAGATCAGTGAAACATATCACCTATCCTATTCTATGGCAGGAAACTAATGAACATATTTCAGAATACGTAGTCTGGGAGAACGTAGCCTATGTGAAACCAACTTGGTAAGATGTGTTGTTTGGTCAGAAAGATCTGACCCGTCTATGTGGTGTTGTTGTTGTATAGTGTTGTGTCCAGAAATGGTTAGAGGATGGAATTCTGACACATGACTAATACTTTGATTGCAGAGCTGTGAGTTTCAGTTGGCACCAATGCGGTGTCAAATGAGTTGTTGAATTTTACCAGAGTGGACTCGTGCAGTAATATTTTGTCAGAGCAGCCTATTATAGCCCCCAAGCACGGAGAGGTGGGGCCACCATACTTCTGATATTGCCCCCAAGCACGGAGAGGTGGGGCCACCAGACTTCTGATATTGCCCCCAAGCACGGAGAGGTGGGGCCACCAGATCTCAGCACCAGAGCTACACCTTCAAGCTACGTGAGCGCCTGGTCTGCTGAGAATTCACCAACTCAACTTATTTCCTAACACACCCATAAATTTCCATCAAATAACTGGACAATGTGTAGTCACCATAGACAGGGAGTGATGAGGCCACCCCAACAGCACATCCATTAAATGTTCTCCCAAATAGATTACTACTATAAACAGTAATAATATTAACTAGTCTAGTAACATATATATGTACACACCTTGCATTTATTATGTAATATTCATGCATTTCTTTCATAATTGATAAACCTTTCATATGTTCTGGCCAAAATAAAACCTTGGTCCAGAACAAATAAATGTAAGAAAATTACTATCCACATTTTCACACTTGAGTTAGTTCAGTGTATTATAACATTTATTAATATTATTAGACTTAGTAAATATCTGTGTGTGTGTATGAAAACTACCACAACACATTACATATCATTACCCTAGACATTTAACGTAGCCACATTCATTAGTAAAAAAAAAAGATAGGTGTGAGGTCGTAGTGGTAGCAAGAAGGGCCTTCTGACAATTCACAGCTACATTTTATCTCAGGAGCCTTCACAGCTGACCTCATGCATCACACTTAGTAATATCACCATCATACAATACCATCAAACCCACTACATATATTGGGGTCTCTTTGTCCCGGGATAATTAGCCCATTAAGTATATTAGGATCTCCTGGGGGGAGAATTAGATTAGGGGAACACATTATAAAAATTAAAAGTGTCCCTTAAAATTAAAAGTGTCCCTGAAAATAAAAGTTGGTGAATCTTCACAGCCAATGGTAGTTAATTAATTAATTAGAATTAGTTTAGACTAGAGTAATTAGAAGTACTTTAGTGGTTGGAAATTTTATCTTGCACATTGCTAGATTTGTTTAAAAAGTATGGCGGAGCTGGCCAAATTCAGATCAGCTGCTGTGCTGACGGCAAAGGAGATGGGAATGGATGGTCAGATTTTAATTCAATATGTAACGGCTGAATGTGATAAGTATATTGAACGGGAAGAAAGAAGATTAGAAAAAGAGGCTGAAAGAAAATTAGAGTCTGAAAGGTTGGCTAAAGAGAAGAGGTTAGAGGCTGAGACTAAGAGGTTGCAGATTGAGGCTGACAAAGAGGCTAAAGCATTGGAGGCAGAAGAAAAACGACAGCAAAGGGAGGCAGAAGATAAAAGGTTGACTGCCGAAAGGGAGGCAGAAGATAAAAGGTTGACTGCCGAAAGGGAGGCAGAAGATAGAAGGTTGCAAAGGGAGCACGAATTACGACTCAGGGAGCTGGAGCTACAAGGCCAGGCTCCTGAAAATTGTGCCAGCCCTTTTGCCTCAGATGCTACGCCCAGTCTGGGAGCCTCAACATCAGCTATGGGGTTTCATTTAGACCATTTTGTTGAAAAAGACGATGACATAGAGGGGTACCTAGGACGTTTTGAGTTATTAGCTACTACATATGGGTTAGAGAGAGAGAGAGAGAGGTGGAGTTTAAAGCTATCACAGGGACTGAGAGGTACTTCTTACGAAGTCTTCGCAAAAATGAACAGAAAAGACCAGGAGAATTATGACATGTTAAAGCAGGCTTTGTTATTGATGTCACAAAATTAACCGTGATACAACGTTAAAATATCTCAAATGATACAACGTATGGATAAAAACTAATGCGTAAGCTGCTAGAATACATGATCGCCTACGCCGCGGGTCATCACCCGCCATGGAAATTAAATTGTTAGACTTGAAGGCAAAACGGAACGGGATGAGAACAGAGATCAAAAGGAAAAATCTGACTGAACGCGTGCTTGAAACTAGCGAGGCTAAAAAGGACGCAAATTGGTGGGGAAAGGAGGAAAAAGTCACGTTCCCCAAGTTGTGGAATTTTACCAGAGTGGACCCGTGCAGTAACATTTGGTCAGAGCAGCCTATTATAGCCCCCAAGCACGGAGAGGTGGGGCCACCATACTTCTGATATTGCCCCCAAGCACAGAGAGGTGGGGCCACCAGACTTCTGATATTGCCCCCAAGCACGGAGAGGTGGGGGCCACCAGATCTCAGCACCAGAGCTACACCTTCAAGTTACGTGAGCGCCTGGTCTGCTGAGAATTCACCAACTCAACTTATTTGCTAACACGCCCATAAAAATTCCATCAAATAACTGGACAATGTGTAGTCACCATAGACAGGGAGTGATGAGGCCACCCCAACAGCACATCCATTAAATGTTCTCCCAAATAGATTACTACTATAAACAGTAATAATATTAACTAGTCTAGTAACATATATATGTACACACATTGCATTTATTATGTAATATTCATGCATTTCTTTCATAATTACTAAACCTTTCATATGTTCGGGCCAAAATAAAACCTTGGTCCAGAACAAATAAATGTAAGAAAATTACTATCCAAATTTTACACACTTGAGTTAGTTCAGTGTATTATAACATTTATCAATATTATTAGACTTAGTAAATATCTGTGTGTGTGTCTGTAAACTACCACAACACATTACATATCATTACCCTAGACATTTAACGTAGTCACATTCATTAGTAAAAAAAAAGACAGGTGTGAGGTCGTAGTGGTAGCAAGAAGGGCCTTCTGACAATTCACAGCTACATTTTATCTCAGGAGCCTTCACAGCTGACCTCATACATCACACTTAGTAATATCCCCATCATACAATACCATCAAACCCACTACATATATTGGGGGCTCGTCCGAAATAATTAGCCCATTAAGTATATTAGGATCTCCTGGGGGGAGAATTAGATTAGGGGAACACATTATAAAAATTAAAAGTGTCACTTATAATTAAAAGTGTCCCTGAAAATAAAAGTTGGTGAATCTTCACAGCCAGTGGTAGTTAATTAATTAATTAGAATTATTTTAGACTAGAGTAATTAGAAGTACTTTAGTGGTTGGAAATTTTATTTTGCACATTGCTAGATTTGTTTAAAAAGTATGGCGGAGCTGGCAAAATTTAGATCAGCTGCTGTGCTGACGGCAAAGGAGATGGGAATGGATGGTCAGATTTTAATTCAATATGTAACGGCTGAATGTGATAAGTATATTGAACGGGAAGAAAGAAGATTACAAAAAGAGGCTGAAAGAAAATTGGAGTCTGAAAGGTTGGCTGAAGAGAAGAGGTTAGAGGCTGAGACTAAGAGGCTGCAGATTGAGGCTGACAAAGAGGCTAAAGCATTGGAGGCAGAAGAAAAACGACAGCAAAGGGAGGCAGAAGATAAAAAGGCCGAAAGGGAGGCAGAAGATAAAAGGTTGACTGCCGAAAGGGAGGCAAAAGATAGAAGGTTGCAGAGGGAGCACGAATTACGACTCAGGGAGCTGGAGCTACAAGGCCAGGCTCCTGAAAATGGTGCCAGCCCTTTTGCCTCAGATGCTACGCCCAGTCTGGGAGTCTCAAACTCAGCTATGGGGTTTCATTTAGACCATTTTGTTGAAAAAGACGATGACATAGAGGGGTACCTAGGACGTTTTGAGTTATTAGCTACTACATATGGGTTAGAGAGAGAGAGGTGGAGTTTAAAGCTATCACAGGGACTGAGAGGTACTTCTTACGAAGTCTTCGCAAAAATGAACAGAGAAGACCAGGAGAATTATGGCATGTTAAAGCAGGCTTTGTTATTGAGGTACGAAAAAAATGGGGAATTTTATCGTAGGAAATTTAGAAATGCCAAACTGTTGTCTGGGGAGACATACCACCAATTCTCTGCCAGACTAGAAACCTATTTGGAGAAATGGACTGCTCTGGGGAAGACCCAAGATCTTAAAGAAATGATCATGATTGAGCAATTGAGAGAGTCCATGGCTCCAGACATGAGAAAATTTCTCATGGAACAAGGTGCAGAGAAGTTGGGGGAGGTTTTAAATGTCGCTGAAAGGTATCAGGCAGCCCAGGCAGAGGTAAGTGGTGCTAAAAAGAAGCACATAGACAATTTTAAAGCTCCACAGCAATTTAATAAATTTGATAATAGAGAGCAGGGAAATAAAGGTAGGACAAACTTTGAACGGCCAAGAAATGACTACCGAGACAGAAACTCACAGTTCAATGACCAAAAATCCAATGAAAGAAAACCGTTTAACCAAGGAAAAAGATGGTGTAAATGGTGCAAGAAAGATAACCATAACACCGAATTTTGTAGAAGGAAACCTTCAAACATTGCTGCAATGAAGTCGGGGACTCAAAGATTAAAGGTTAATCCTAAGGGACAGCAGGAACCTTATCACCCCCAGTTTGTGAGGATGTTATTTGTAATGGGGTCACCATAAGGTGCCTTTATGATACAGGTTTGGATTATGATTCAGTTGTGAAGTCTAGCCTAGTGGACCCAAGTCAGTATACCACAGAAACAGTGGAAATACAAGGGGCAACTAAGGACATACCACTCATGACACTTCCCATCGCAAGGATAACGGTGAAAACTCGCTATGTGGAAGGAGAAATCAGAGCAGCAGTGATAGATGAACCAATCTACCCTCTGATATTGGGGTGTAGATACGTCTTCTTGGGGAATCCCGAGACACCTGTGATCATGGCGACAGTGCAGACCAGGTCACAGAAGAAGGAGGAAGAAGGTGAACCTATAAATGCTCATCCAGAGGAGATGAGGAAGGCGCAGGCTGAGGATAGGACACTCAAGCCATGTTTTAAAAAATTGCCCAAATGCCACACACCTCCGAGCAAGGGGGAATATTTTATGAAGAACAGATTGCTATATAGGAAGACAGGAACTAGATCCACTGGTCACGGACAGTTGGTTCTTCCCAAGATATATAGGGCAAATTTAATAAGGAGCTTACATGTTGGAAAAGATGGGGACCATGAAAAAGTCGGTACCATCTGCCAAAAGGTTGCTCGAAAATACTATTGGCCCGACGTAAATGTCGATATTGAAAACTTTGTAGAAGCATGTGGCATATTTCATGAGGGAACCCCCACAAAGGGAAAATATGTGCAGGACCTAGAAACGCCACGGGGCAAAATTAGGCCTGGAAAGAAAAATTATGGTACTCAAGGAGACAAAGTGCAATGGGAGCCCCCTTTTCACACCCAGTCTTCACTTGAATGGATTAACATGGCCACTATGCGAAGAGTACAAAGAAGAAATTTTACCCAGGATAAGATGACAATCCCTCGGTCAGACTTATATAAACTGGAAGAACAGAAAAGAGAGCGAAGATCTCTCATAAGCAATCCAAAGTGGGGAGACAAACCCAAGAAAAAAATTGGTAGTGGTCGATTTGTGAGTGATGATTCTAGGAAGAAAAGTCATCACTATAGCGCTTCTAATGGACGGGACCAGACGGGTTCCATGAAAAATACGTATGATAACTTAAAAATCCAGATGTAGCTATTAAGGACCTGGACAGATGAGAAGGCGGAAGAGACTGTTACCTCATCTTATCAATACGTGAACGAACTGACCACTCGTTTGAAAGCTGGAAGAAACTGGCAAATGATAATTTGAAACAAGCCAGGAAGAAACATGCAGCATATTTTAATAGGAAGGCAAAGGACAGAGAACTGGCAGTGGGAGAGAAGGTGCTGCTTCTACTACCCGGTAGCCAGAATAAATTACAAATTGGATGGCAAGGTCCATATACGGTTCTAGAGAAGGTGTCTAGAACAAACTATAAAATTGACAAAAAGGGGAAGGAGAAAGTTTATCATGTAAACCTGTTAAAGAAGTATCTGGACAGACCACTCCAGGAAAGCACCCCCTTACTGACCTTAGCTATCGCAACTCAAATGCAAAAGGAACCACTCACCTCACATGAATACCCATTACATCCTTGTGAAACAGCAGCACAGGTAAAAGTCAGTAAGCACCTGACTAAAAACCAGAGGGAGAGAGTTCAACAGGTTCTGGAGGAACATACAGATGTATTAACAGATAAACCAGGCCATACAAATTTGCTACAGTATGACATGAAACTGGTAGACTCAAACCCAATCTGTATGAGAGCCTATTCTATTCCGTTCGCGAAGGAGAAGGCATTGAAGGAAGAAATAGATTATTTGTTGAAGGAGGGGATTATTTCACACAGTGAATCATCTTTTAGTTCTAGTGTCGTTTTGTTGAGAAAACCGTCTGGGGAACACAGACTGTGCATAGATTACAGGAAACTGAATGCTGTCACAGAAGGACAAGTGGATCCATTACCAGACACAAAACAGTTATTTGCAAGACTGAACAAGGCAAAATACTTTTCAAAGGTGGATCTTAGTAAAGGCTATTACCAGATCCCAGTGAAGCCTGAAGTGAGACCTTATTTGGCTTTTAGCACTTCGGATGGACATTATGAATTCAACATGCTACCATTCGGACTGAAAAATGCTCCGAGTGTATTTTCAAGGATGATGCGCAAATTGTTGGATCCCCTGAATAACCCATGTATCACGAATTTCATGGATGATATTCTCGTCGCCACAGAGACATTTGAAGAACACATTGAAGCTCTAGAAATGTTATTTAATAGGTTTAGGGAGGCGAACTTAACTGCTAGGCCAACAAAATGTTGCATTGGATGCAAAGAGTTGGAATTCTTGGGACACACTGTATATCAGGGTAGCATGACCCCTGATCCCAAGAACTTGGAAAAACTGCAGAGAGCACCTAGTAGACCACAAACAAAAAAGGACGTGCGATCATTCGTGTCGTTATGCGGATTTTATCAAAAATATATCAAAGATTTTAACTCTATTTGTGCTCCTCTGACTGATCTGACTCGCAAGGGACTTCCAGATAAAATTAATTGGACTGCGCAAAGTGAATTAGCGTTCCAAGACTTAAAGGAAAAACTCACTAGCAAGCCTATTCTCAAACTACCTGATTTGACACAGGACTTTGTCTTAAGAACCGATGCAAGTAATGTAGGACTCGGAGCGGCTTTGTTGCAAAGATCATCTTCACCTGATGGGGAACTGAAACCAGTCGCTTATGCAAGCCGCAAATTGAATAAGGCGGAACAAGGATACTCCACAAGCGAAAAAGAATGTTTAGCGTTAATCTGGGCAATAAAGAAGTTTCAAATCTATCTGTATGGTAGGACTTTTGTGGTCGAGACGGACCATCAGCCTCTCGTATTCTTATCTCAGGCTAAGCATGAAAACGCAAGATTGCTGAGGTGGTCTTTATTGCTTCAACCTTATCAGTTTAGTATCCAATATATCCCAGGCAAATTGAATGTCGGTGCAGATTTCCTCAGTCGGCACCCCTGTGATCAAAATTAGAGTAATGGCAGGCGTAAGGAGAGATTTTATCTATGTGTATCACTGGTTTCAGAACTTGCCGTAGGCATGTTTTCAAGTGGGGAGATGTGTCACAAAATTAACCGTGATACAACGTTAAAATATCTCCAATGATACAACTTCTTCTTCTTTGATCCATAACCGCCAACCGTCAAAGCAGTCAGCGGCCATCACGCCTGGTGGCGTCTTGTAGGGCAGCAACGAATTGATTCCACTTTGCTCGGTCGGCGGCCATCCTTCGTACAGTGCCCCAACTGTGGTTCATTCTTTGCATCTCAGCTTCCACAGTTCTCCGCCAAGTTGTTTTTGGTCGGCCTCTCTTTCGCTTTCCCTCGGGGGTCCATAGCATAGCTGTTCTTGCGATGGTATCAGGAACCCTTCTGAGGACATGGCCAACCCAACTCCAGCGTCTGCCAGCTATGATGGTGTGCATGTCCTCCTGGTTACTCCGAATAAGTAGTTCTTGGTTGCTGATGGTGTTTGGCCAAAAGATTCGGAGAATTTTCCTTAGGCAGATTGTGTGGAAGGAGGACAGTTTCGACATTTCCTTCTCTGTTACTCTCCAACATTCCGCACCATAGAGAAGCACAGAAAGTACGCAGCTCTCATACAGTCTTAATTTGGTGTTTGTGCTGTACTGGGAAGACTTCCAAATGTTGTTGAGAATAGCAAAGGCTGTTCTCGCTTTATTCATTCTGTTGTTAATGTCCTTGCTTGTTCCGCCGTCAGGTGTTACTATGCTTCCTAGGTAAGTAAATGTGTCTGTCTGTTCTAACTTCTGGTTCCTTACTGTTATTGGCTCAGGATTGCCCACATTTAGTGTCATGACCTCTGTCTTCTTCAGATTGATGTTCAGGCCAACCTGCTGGCCATACTTATTCAGTCTATCAGTTTTGTTTGAATGTGTTGGTGTGAATGCGCGAGCAGTGCAATGTCATCTGCATATTCCAAATCTTCCAGTGTAGAAAACGTTGTCCATCTAATTCCTCTTGGACTGCCCTCTGTTGTCTGGCGCATCACCCAATCTATGACTGTCAAAAATAATGTTGTTGATAAGGGGCATCCCTGTCGTACTCCTGTTTTCACTTCGAAAGTTACATTACTCGATCCAACACTGCGGAACGGGATGAGAACGGAGATCAAAAGGGAAAATCTGACTGAACGCGTGTTTGAAACTAGCAAGGTTAAAAGACGCAAGTGGTGGGGAAAGGAGGAAAAAGTCACGTTCCCCAAGTTGACATAAAGTAAAGAAATCGACAAAAGGGACCTTGGATATTATACGCCACAGTCATTTCTTGGACGCTTTTGCGATAACTTAGCCCGTTTATTTGAATGCAGTGATGAGCGCATTCCAGAAAATTCTAGAAAATATTTGAAAAGTAACTTTTCTTAATAATAATGTTAGGAATAAAAAACCTAGCTGGCCGGATGGCCCATCTTGAGCAGTGAAATAATATGCTTTCATTTATACAGACGGACAGATAATAAGAAAGATATTGACAAAAGACTGCGTTGTTCATATCAGCGAGCGTCTGCATTGAGATAAAACATGTCACTAATTTTCAAAAAATTGTGGCCTTGAAGACGTAAGTGCTAAAATCTAGTTGGAATGAAGAGACGGGGTGGGATGGAGAATTGGGGCTAAAAATAACTTTAAAGGCAAAATTGTGTAGGGGAAGGCAGGGTTGGTTAAAAAAAACAAGTGTGTTTTTTGTGAAACGCAAGTAGAGACGGACGGACCAACAGACAATAAGGCATACTTGAGTGAGGTATGACTGAAATGACTTTGTGGTAGGATATTTGAATTTGAAAAAAGAAAAGGCAGTGATTGGCCATAGATGAATATATTATCGGCGCTCAGACGCGCATTTTGTGCCATTCATTTTAAGTTGTCCTTGTAGACACAGTGAATTATTAAGTGGTGTAATTCCCAGAAGCTATTGAAATATTTAGAGGGACGCCATCCTAAGGCCAGCAGCTCAGCTGAGTTTTGCTAGCATTTATTTAACTGTGTTCTATATTCATAATTCTAGTAAGACTGAAATTATTTGTTTGTACATTTTAATATTTGTTTAAGGTTTCGAGTGATTTGATACTGCAATAGCATAATCTGTCCCTTACAACAAGTAAGGATTCGCTCTAGACCCCCCCGCCCCAGTTCAGGGTCTAGAGACAAATAAAATACATAAACTCCAGCAAGGATTAGGAAGGACAGATCAAGTGTTGAGATCAGTGAAACATATCACCTATCCTATTCTATGGCAGGAAACTAATGAACATATTTCAGAATACGTAGTCTGGGAGAACGTAGCCTATGTGAAACCAACTTGGTAAGATGTGTTGTTTGGTCAGAAAGATCTGACCCGTCTATGTGGTGTTGTTGTTGTATAGTGTTGTGTCCAGAAATGGTTAGAGGATGGAATTCTGACACATGACTAATACTTTGATTGCAGAGCTGTGAGTTTCAGTTGGCACCAATGCGGTGTCAAATGAGTTGTTGAATTTTACCAGAGTGGACCCGTGCAGTAACATTTTGTCAGAGCAGCCTATTATAGCCCCCAAGCACGGAGAGGTGGGGCCACCATACTTCTGATATTGCCCCCAAGCACGGAGAGGTGGGGCCACCAGACTTCTGATATTGCCCCCAAGCACGGAGAGGTGGGGCCACCAGATCTCAGCACCAGAGCTACACCTTCAAGCTACGTGAGCGCCTGGTCTGCTGAGAATTCACCAACTCAACTTATTTCCTAACACACCCATAAATTTCCATCAAATAACTGGACAATGTGTAGTCACCATAGACAGGGAGTGATGAGGCCACCCCAACAGCACATCCATTAAATGTTCTCCCAAATAGATTACTACTATAAACAGTAATAATATTAACTAGTCTAGTAACATACATATGTACATACCTTGCATTTATTATGTAATATTCATGCATTTCTTTCATAATTGATAAACCTTTCATATGTTCTGGCCAAAATAAAACCTTGGTCCAGAACAAATAAATGTAAGAAAATTACTATCCACATTTTCACACTTGAGTTAGTTCAGTGTATTATAACATTTATCAATATTATTAGACTTAGTAAATATCTGTGTGTGTGTATGAAAACTACCACAACACATTACATATCATTACCCTAGACATTTAACGTAGCCACATTCATTAGTAAAAAAAAAAGATAGGTGTGAGGTCGTAGTGGTAGCAAGAAGGGCCTTCTGACAATTCACAGCTACATTTTATCTCAGGAGCTTTCACAGCTGACCTCATGCATCACACTTAGTAATATCACCATCATACAATACCATCAAACCCACTACAACCATGGACAACTAAAAAGAGTACTGCGAATGTCCTGAAAGAGGACAAAGCGCAAAGGAAGCTTGTAAGTTATATTAGACTGAAACAATAAACTGTATGTGTGAATTTTATGAGAAAAGGAAAGTTGAAGTGTATTGCTTAAATTTGAAAAATTTAAAGAAAAACGGATATAAATCCCCAAGAAAAAAACCGGTAGACTGAATAAGTATAGCCAGAAGGTTGGTCTGAACATCAATCTGAAGAAGACAGAGGTCATGACCCTCAATGTGGGCAAGTCTGAGCCAATAATAATAAGGAACCAGCAGTTAGAACAGGCAGATACATTTACTTACCTAGGATGCATAGTAACACCAGACGGCGGAACAAGCAAGGACATTAACAATAGAATGAATAAAGCGAGAACAGCCTTTGCTAGTCTCAACAACATTTGGAAGTCTTCCCAGTACAGCACAAACACCAAATTAAGACTGTATGAGAGCTGTGTACTTTCTGTGCTTCTCTATGGTGCGGAATGCTGGAGAGTAACCGAGAAGGAAATGTCGAAACTGTCCTCCTTCCACACAATCTGCCTAAAGAAAATTCTTCGAATCTTTTGGCCGAATACCATCAGCAACCAAGAATTACTTATTCGGAGTAACCAGGAGGACATGCACACCATCATAGCTGGCAGACGCTGGAGTTGGGTTGGCCACGTCCTCAGAAGAGACCATGATACCATCACAAGAACAGCTATGCTATGGACCCCCGAAGGAAAGCGAAATAGTGGCCGACAAAAAACAACTTGTCGGAGAACTGTGGAGACCGATATACAAAGAATGAACCAGAGTTGGGGCAATGTACGAAGGATGGCCGCCGACCGAACAAAGTGGAATCAATTCGTTGCTGCCCTACAAGACGCCACCAGGCGTGATGGCCACTGACTGCTTTAACAGTTGGCGGCTATGAATCAAAGAAGACGAAGAAGGATAGAAATCCACAAGGAGAGAATATACTTGACAGTTTGCCATCGTTGCATGGCTAGAAGTCAACAACAGAATTGGAAAACAGTACTGGGGCTAGAGGGTTGGGAGTAACATGATAGCGTGCCGTAGGTGGCATGGTTAACATGATAGCGTGCCGTAGGTGGCATGGTTAACATGATAGCGTGCCGTAGGTGGCATGGTTAACATGATAGCGTGAAGGAGGTGGCATGGTTAACATGATAGCGTGAAGGAGGTGGCATGGTTAACATGATAGCGTGCCGTAGGTGGCATGTGTGGTAAAGTGGGATGCTATAAATATTTATAGGGGACTTAGTGTAATGACTGAGATCAGCTGTGAAGGTATCTGTATCTAATAAGTGTGGTGTATTACAGATAACCTTACTTGCTACCACATTTATACCTCAGTCAGAATTATTCTGGAATATTGTGATGACTACGTTGAATGTCTAGGGTTATGAAAATGATGAAGTGTAAGTCACAACAACAACAGACAGATAAACAATTTAATTTATTCCACAACACTTTACAACACTGTGACACTCACACACATATAACACTCTATAAGAATATCTTAAATGAGTCAAGTGTAAAGTTTAAAAATATATGTATTAATTCCTGTCAATAATAGATATCCTGATTCAACTACACAGTGAACCAGGAATCACAATCAAATGTAATTACAAGTAGTATATACACAGTTTATAAATATGATATTTGTATTGACATATTTTATTGTTATTATCCTATGTGTGTAAGTTGTGAAGTGGTACTATGAGGTAATACTGGCTTGTTCAAGCTTGGTTGTTGTTTTTCATCATGACTTCAAGTGTTTGCTTATGGAGGAAATAGTATTGGGAAAAGTTCACAGTTCCTGTCAATTGAAACAATTTATTGTCCCTCTGTGTTTAATATAATGTCAATTTTAGAGGGGGGGGGCACATAATGTTGAGCTGCTCTGGCCACAGAAGCTTATCTTTCGTGATGGCGGCAGGAAAAGACTCCTCTGCTCGATTGCTTCACTGTGTTCTGGAGACACCTCACTGGTCGCTATCTGGACCAAGGAGTATGCTGTCAGCCTCTGGATTCAGCAAAACTCAGACCAGGTGCTGCTTCAATAACTTAGGACCACGGTCCCTGAAACAAGAAGGTTGTACCTCCTATTTCAGAACTAATTTATAATCTATTTCCTCACTGAACACAATACATAACAAACACTGAGTTCAGAGCGGTAGGCCAACTGCCAGCTTCATCTGAAACAATTTACACCAGTATACTCCTCCTAAATGGTTACTACGCCTCTGCAATTCCAGCATTAGTTCTTTCTAGTCAATAAGATAGGTGTCAGTGTACTGTTTGGCAATTCCATGCAGTTTTCTTTTCTCCGACACGTTCTGTTCAGGTTGGAGCACTATCTAGGCTTTGCCTCATGTTTGCTACTGAACCACACACATATACAGACATAAATTATCAATTTACATTCAATTTTCATTAAAAAGATATCAAATATGTCAAGCTTAGCACAATTCATGGAAATAATACACAAATACGTTGACTGGCGATGAATATGGCACAAATTCCGATCTGCCTCTGTCCCAGGCTTTTATTTAGAAAAAATATAAGCTGGTTCTCAACGCACTGTTTCTTAGTAAGTTTAGTTTAAAATGTGGCACTGAACTGACGCTCCTAATTGACTATATTGGCGGGTCTAACCAATCGAGCCATGTTTACACAAGCGTTTGAAAAAAAGTACCCTTCCTTCCGTCTCCCCTAACAACAAAAATTAGTATTTGCAGCCCGACTAATCATGTTTAGCCTTACATATCATTCCCACCAATCAAATAGGAGTTAACATGGTGGCCTATTTCCCGTAAAATGGTGGTTTCAAAACATGCCACTGTGCGATTCTGATTTGGTGTTGTCTGACACCCTCACTATTTTCCTTTGGCTACAATTTGTTAATTCCTAGACCATCTGCGCAACACTTAACATATTCTTTGTCAGCAAGTCCCAAGGAACCCAAATATATAAGTTTTAAGGGACTAAGGGGCTGCGTTCAAAATATGCATTTTCTTCTACCTCCCGTTCACTTCGATACGATGTGGTGTCTGGGTACTGTCAGGCTTTCAAACGTAAACCAGTATAATGTCATGTTTCCGAATAAGCATTTTTCATGTTTTTAAACCTAACTCTCTTATGGGTAGTGTTTTTTATCACTGTATATTTGAAAAAAAAGCTAGTGCTTCATGCCTTTCGCGTTGGGGGTGGCACTAATTGTATATCGCGAGACTGTGGTAGTATTGCCTGCGTTCCTCCCTCTCTCTCTCTCTCCACCCTAAGTTCATCTGTCTTTTCATTACGCAGTGTATAAAATGAAATTAATGCTAGTATTAATTTAGGTCATTAAGCAGCTTGCGTATCTCAAGGTTTTCTAAGAAATACAGTACACGTTTTATTGTTTTGTTGAAACGCGTGTATGCTGCTGTAGGCTTTACTATCAACGTGGAAACGTGAGAATATGCAGACGAAGCAGAAAAAGGGGGATCTCGAGTACAGTCATTGTGACAGCACTGTTCTTTACCATTCTTCTTTCCCTTTTATTGAATTTATGTGTTAGGCTTTACATTTACCTTTTAATTTATATATGTGGATTTAGAATGTTTCACGACAAATTCTCCCCTCTTAAAACAGACGTTATATGTCAGTCTATAATTCTATATACACATAGAGAAATTTATTATTATTTCTGGGGTTTACGGTGATTCTCATCACACGGATGGCGGCTTAAAAAATCCGCCTCACCGGTTCGCTAATTTTATGTTTATCATGGATTAATGCAGGTGGGTCAATTCAAAGTAGGCACGACTCAAGAAATCTGCCCCAGACCTCTGCATTCCAAAAATCCATTTCAGATATGTTACTGTACAGCTGCAAGTGTTACGGCTTGTCTTACTACTGCTTAGAAATCAATATTCACCATTTTTTTTTCTTTTTTCTGAGTCTGCTCAACGACATGTCCAGAGAAGATTAGATGTTCCTCAAATTGTATGTTATGAGGAGTTGATCTATATGGTGATATCTGAGTTGTGGAGTGGATCCAATAATTTTCTCATCATTCTAGATAAGACACTAGGTGCATTCTTCAATCCAAATGGCAATCTGTTAAACTCATAGTGTCCCTCTGAGGTACTAAAAGCTAGGTATGGTCTAACCTCAGGCTTTACTGGAATCTGATAGTATCCTTTACTCAGATCCACTTTTGAGAAATATTTAGCTTTATTTAGCCTGGCAAACCACTGGTTTGTATCCGGCAATGGATCCACCTGTCCTTCTGTGATAGCATTCAGTCTCCTGTAATCTATACAGAGTCTATGTTCTCCGGAGGGTTTCCTTAAGAGCACCACACTGGAACTATACGAAGATTCACTGTGTGAAATAATTCCTTCCTTCAACAAATAGTCTATCTCTTCCTTCAAAGCTTTCTCCTTAGCAAAAGGAATCGAATACCAACGGGCTGATCACCCGTTTGCCAGTCACTTCGATTACGGAAACAACAGCAAATTGATTGATTTGCCGTTGCCCTAAAGACGCCAATAGGCGCGATGGGAAACAATGGCAAAGAAAACCTATCTGCTGTTGCCCTAAGACGCCACTAGGCGTAATGGCCACTGACTGCTTTGACGGTCGGTGGCTAAGGACGGAAGAAGAAGAAGAAGAAGAAAAGGAATCGAATAGGGTTTCATACAGACAGGTGTGGGGTCTATCAGTTTCATATCATATTCCAATAAGTTTGTATGCCCCGGTCGGTCTGTTAACACCTCTGTATGATTTTCTAGAACCTGTTGCACTCTCTCTTTCTGATTTTTCGTTAAATGTGTACTGATTTTCACCTGTGCCGCAGTCTCACAGTAATGGATATTCAAATGATGAAAGTGGTTCCTTTTTCATCTCCATGGCAATGGACAAGGTCAACAAGTGTGTCTCTTCCTGATTTTCTCTTTCCAAATATTTCTTCAGGAGATTCACATGATAGATTTTTTCTTTCCCCCTCTTGTCTATCTTATAATTGGTTCTAGACACCTTCTCTAGAACTGTATATGGACGTTGATATCCAATTTGTAACTTATTCTGACTACCGGGTAGAAGAAGCAGTACCTTCTCTCCCACAGCCAAATCTCTGTCTTTAGCTTTCCTGTTATAATAGGCAGCATGTTTCTTCCTGGCTGGTTTCAAATTTTCATTGGCACGTTTCCAGCCAGTTTTTAAACGAGTGGTCAGCTCATTCACATATTGGTAGGAGGATGTAATATTTTCCTCTGCCTTTTCATCAGTCCACGTTCTTAACAGCGCTTCATATGGACCTTTAATTTTGTGGACCTATTTGTCCATGCACCGGTATGGTCTCTTCCACTCGAAGCTCTATAGTGATGATTTTTCTTCCCAGAATCATCATGCACAAATCGACCGCTACCAATTCTTTTCTTGGGGCTTTCTCCCCACTTAGAATTCTTGATGAGAGATTTCCTCTCTACATCTTCTTCCTACAGTTTACATAAGTCCGATTGAGGGATTTTCGGCTTATCCTGGGGTAAGACATCTTTTTGCACTCTCTGCATAGTGGCCATTGTAAAACAGTTAATTGAAGCTTGTCCGTAAAAAGGGGCTTCCCATTCCATTTGGTCCACTTTATCAAATTTATTTTTCTTTTCAGTGTCAGGCCTGCGTTTGCCCCGTGGCGTGTCCAGGTCCTGATCAATGTTCCCACATGTGGGTGTTCCCTCATGTGCTATGCTACACCTTTCTACAAAATTTTCAATGTCCTATCTTGCCTTGGGCCAATAATAATTGTGAGCCACCTTTTGGATGATGGTACCTATTTTCTCATGGTCTCCATCTTTTTTCACATGTAGGCTCCTTATTAATTCTGCCCTATATGCCTTTGTAAGAACCAACTGTCCGTGACCATTGGATCTAGTTCCGGCCTTCCTGTAAATCAACTTGTTTTTCATGTAAAAATCCCCCTTGCCTGGAGTTGTATGACAAGTTGACAATTTCCTGAAACAAGGCTTGAGGGTCTTATCCCCAGCCTGTGCCTTCCTCATCTCTTCTGGAGTGGTATCTATCAGGATATCCTCCTCCTGTCTTGAAGTCGACCTGACCTGAAGGGTGGCCATATACACAGGTTTCCTTCTACAATGGTCAGTATCATGATTGTCCATCTGACAATTTTTACACCACCTCCTTCCTTGGTTGAAAGATTTTCTTTCATCATATTTCCTTTCATCGAATTGTGGGGTTTTATTTTTATTGTCATACCGTGGCCTATCAAACTGGTGCTTACCTTTGTTATGATCTCTAGGATCAAATTTATTAAAGTTCTGTGGTGCCTTAAAATTATCTACCTGTTTCTTTTTATTACCTGATACCTCTGCTTGAGCTGCTTGATACCTTTCAGCAACATTTAGCAACTCACCCAGCCTCTCTGCACCTTGTTCCATGAGAAACTTTCTCAGGTCTGGAGCCATGGACTCTCTTAATTGTTCTATAAGGATCATTTCCTTAAGATCTTGGGTTTTCCCCAGAGAAGTCCATTTCTCCAAGTATGTCTCTATCCGTGCAGAGAACTGGTGATAGGTTTCACCTGACAGTAGTTTAGCATTCCTAAATTTTTTTCTATAAAATTCTGCATTCTTTTCATATCTTAACAAAAGAGCCTGCTTTAGCATGTCATAATTTTCTTGATCACCTCTGCTCATTTTGGCAAAAACTTCATAAGCTGCACCACGAAGCCCTTGAGATAACTTTAAGCTCCACCTTTCTCTCTCTAACCCATACGTGGTAGCTAATAGTTCATATCTATTTAGATAGCTCTCGATATCATCGTCTTTCTCAACAAAATGATCTAAATGAAAGTTCATAGCTGAGGTTGAGGCTTCCTGACTAGCAGTAGCATCGGAGGCAAAGGGACTGGCACCATTTTCTGGAGCATGGCCTTGAAACTCAAACTCCCTTAGTCGTAACTCATGTTCCCTTTGTAATCTCTTCTCCTCCTTTTCTGCTTCCCTCTCTGCAGCCAATCTTCTTTCCTCTCTTTCTGTAGCCAATCTTCTTTCCTCTCTTTCTGTAGCCAATCTTTTGTCTTCCCTTTCGGCAGTCAATCTTTTTTCCTCTCTTTCTGCCTCCAATGCCTTAGCCTCAGCCTCAATCTGCAACCTCTTAGCCTCAGCCTCTAATTGTAACTTCTTAATTTCTTTTTCAGCCTCTATCCTCTTATCTTCGGCCAATCTATCAGATTCTAATTTTCTTTCTGCCTCAAATCTTCTTTCCTCACGTTCAATATATTTGTCACATTCAGCAGTGACATAAGCAATCATAATTTGCCCGTCCATTCCTAACTCTTTTGCAGTCTGCACAGCAGCAGATCGAAATTTAGCCAAGTCGGCCATTTTCTACCAGGCAAATGTAAACAATTCAATCTATCAATAATTATCTAAGGACAACCACAGGCACTGAGAGCTCAACCTTATTTATTTCCACCCAAGGATACCTGTTGAGCGCTCTTTTCGGGTAACATGATAGCTAGTAGCAGAGGTACCAGTGTACTAGCATCTTGACGCGAATGTAGAATAAAAATTAGATGAAGAGCTATCCAACAAAACTTCAACGAGTGGAAGGCAAAATCAGGCCAACATGATCATACTCAACTCGTCGGTAAAGTTATTATAATTTATTACGTGGTACGAAGACGTTTGACAAGACGGTACAATGTTCCTTGACAGGTACGATGAACAATTTATACATAGTAGTGACAGTTCCGATAAAACGATACATCTCTGGTCATTCATATCTAAAATCCTCTCTCACGTAAGTAATAAGAATCCAATAATATTCCTACTAGGTTTTAACAGCAAGGGAATGTCCGTTGACCTTGCTTGAGGTCATCCACTTAAGCATGTACTCCCATACCACGAACTCCCGCATTCGTCCAATAAGAGACTGTTTCTATCCAAGACATAGTTCCATATAACATAGACTCAATGGATATTCACTGGTACATATATGAAGAGGTATCTGAGTTAGTATCTTTAGGTTTTAACTAACCTCTCAAAATCATGCCACGACTTTGGCATTACAATAAAGGCGTTTACACATATAAATACTGCAATCAAATTAACTTCTTTCCCACTCGTAGGAATCCTTCTTCTACGATACGAATCCTAAAGGCTAACGACTCTGTAGGTCCATTCTAGGAATAACATATTCCCGCTAGACTGGTATAAGAGCGGCCTTACAATACAGCATACATTAAGAATTGGGGCGATAACTTACGTGACATTACTGCTATTGGTTTCGACCTGAAGACCAATACAGATCACTAGAATAAATGGCTTCCATAAACGTGCCATGAAATACAATAATAATATATCACTCACGGACATAAACAAGGTCCATGTTGCCCCTCCAAATCATGACGTCAGAAACTACTCAACTAGGTTACCCGTGCGTCCCAAAGCAACTCACACTGCTTTGTGCACGTCAGTGCGCGAATCATTCGACCGCACAAATAATATAACTATATTGAGACTGGTGCGTACATTTGGCAGGACCGAAGACTACCCCCTTAGGTAATAAATGTACGTAACAGCTCCCTTATTACCTCCCCTTAAAAAAAATTAATTCTATTAATTTTTTTTGAACTTAGTACCCGAGAGAGGTGAGTCAAAACTACAACAATATATATGAAATGCATAAAATTATATCATATTAAGAAAAGAATATTAAACGAAATCAATATAACTAAATGATAGTATGCATTAAAGCACACATCCACCATCGACCTACTTTGGAACGATGTGGTAATATTCGAAGTAAAAGAAGTTGACAATGAAAATGACAAAACCATTAAAAAAAAGATGATAAAAAAATTCAACTAAGTTTTCTAAAAAAAAAAAATTCGAAACATATGATTTCAAAAATAAAAATGAACTGCAACACTGATGATAATCAATGACAAGAGAATCAATAAAACAGAAAAATTGAAAATACAATGTGCAAAAATGAAGCAATGCAAAATTAAACACTTTAAGAATCAACACCATTAATGTTTTCTAACACTAGTATGGTTGACTAGTGATCTTAACAGTGAGATATCATAACTAAGACCCGTGAATGCAGGTATTACGTGACAACTAAGAAAGTTAGCATATGTGTGATCCATAATTAATTAAATAGATTAAATTGAATTATAGTAATTTATATATTTCTTAATTACTAACAAATAACCAGTTACCAATATATTCTAAGTAATTCCAATATAAATAATTGTCAATGTTCAGTTACAACTAGTTAGTAATCGACGAGACGATGTTCTCAATGTTCCATACACGATAAAATATATTCTTGAACACGATATGTAGTGTAATATGTTCCATAGGAATAACAAATGTATATTTGTCGCTTTTAACAATGTTTCCATACTAATAAAAAGTTACTGTAGTAACAATGTTGCCGTACTAATAAAATGTTATTCTAATACCACTGTTCCCGTTCTAATAAAACGTTACTACACAAGAAGTAATGTTATAATCCATAAGTAAGTATATCCTGAAAGATATATTTATACGAATACTTCAGTTATATAATCAGTCTTTATAGATGTACAATCAATGAAAATGTAGAAAGTTATTCATGTTATCGGTGAGGATGTTTCAACATCTGGAAGTGGTTTAGTTTCGACAAGTTCGCTTGGGCATCTCGATAAACAGTCTGCGAACACATTCTTCACTCCAGGAATAGCTCGTATTTCAAAATTGAATGGTTGAAGCGCTATAGCGTAACGCGCTGACTTCGATGATTTTACGTTTTTCGAGTTCAATGCGGTAAGAGCTTTTTGATCAGATTCCACCACAAAGTGTGAACCAAGGAGGTAACGTTCCAGTTTTGTGATTGCCCACACCAACGCTAGGAGCTCTTTATCCAGAACGGAGTATTTGAGTTCGCTCTCCGTAAGTTTTCTGGACACGTACATCACCGGAAATAAGGTGCCGTTATATTCCTGCATCAAAACTGCAGCAATAGCGTAAGAAGATGCATCACTGCGAAGGATGAAAGTGAGATTTTTGTTAGGCAACCTCAAAAAAGGTTCTTTTGAAAAAAATCGTTTTATATAGTCTAACGCCGTTTGGTGATCCTGCGACCACTTTATTACATTAGATGTGCCTTTTTTCAGTAGAGACGAAAAAGGTGCAGTTATAGTAGACTGTAAAAGGTTCTTTCTTCTTTATTTATTTATTTCCCACTCTGTAAAGTGTCAGTCTGTATGCTCTGTAAGGAAGAGTGGTGTGTTGTTGAGATCAGGCATGCTCCAGTCTACCCAGCTGTAAATGGGTAACTCACCCTAGTCCTGAGTTAGGGAAGGCAAAGGCTCCAGGGGAAGCAGGCCCTAAACTTGGTCACTTCAACCGACGCAGGATGGTGTATGTATGAAGTAGAAGTGTAGAGTGTGATTACCGCGAATGGTGTACTGTTCGTGTGCTGACCAATATAACCACTCATACACTTGTGTCTACAAGGCACCAATGCAGACTGCTGGAATCTTTGTTTACTCAATTTATTCAGACGTACACACTGGGACATACGAGTACATCATGGTATGTTGACATATCAATTTGTAGGTATACATAGCAGATCTGAAGTCATGACACATTCAGAAATAATGGGCAGTACATCAAAAGTTCAATGTCATGATACATTATGGCCGCATCCCCTATCTGACTAAACGCGTCAGTGAAGGCAGATCGGTAAATAACTAAAGTTACTTGACGTCCATAGTTTGTAGTATATATTATGAAACCACGAAAGGGGGGTTTCTAGCAAGATTGAGATCTCCCTGTCACTGTCCGATAATAGGATAAATAATCTGTTCTCTTGGCAGTGATCAAAACATATGATGACCGAAATCTAACATGGCCGCCTCCCTGAGTTGTCGTTCACTCATTCATAGGAAGGAGAATATAAGCCAGAGTTAATTTATAATGGGTATATAAATGATTTCATAAATGTTTCCATACAGCTCTACGGTGATCAGGTTAATTCACGTAGCCATAACCGCTGTAGGAAAGTCTGTCATCTTCGTCGATACAAAACACGACCCTAGCGATACGAAGCACAATGTTCCATCTAGGTCGAATCGACATGAGATCATCAAAATAGGGTCTGGCAATACATGGAGTCCGAATTATACATTGTACCGTACCTTAGGAGAGTCTCTAACATAAACTATAGTAGAGATACCATCTCCTTTAGAAGAAAAACCACTTCATGAATCATATTTCCTTAAGAATCTACCAGCCCTTTGAAAAGTGCGTACCCGCCATTATCACGGTACATCGGAACTCATCACGACTTGTCAAGACAACTCATACTTCCGCTAGACCGGAATAACAAGAATCTAGTCCCGCCTACCCATCCAAAATATACAATATAGGACTGATTCTACTTGTACTAATAATATGTAATACATATGAATTCAGGCCATAAACATAATAAGCAAATTAATATATTTTCTGGCCCTAAAAAATAAGTACAAACGTAAGAGCAATATCCTTGCGCCGGATCAATATCAAGAACGATTACTCCTATAATCAAAAGTGTGAATCAAACATGGATTATCTCGCTTTTACCATAGACAGCATTTTCATACACAAATGAATGAATGTCTATATTTTTCCCATATTAAATAGCCATATCGATTTTTGTAATATGTGCGTCAAAATATGCACGCAACAGATTACCACACCCCTCGGGAAAAAAAAATGGTACATTTTTTTTTTGAAATACATCTAGGAGCAACATACAATAGGCTCACAACGCACCAATAACAATGCGCAGATGATAAGCATGAGTTTTATGACCTTAGAGAAAGTACTTCTCTAAGTATAAATATTTCCAGAGAGGTGTCACCAACGCATACTACAATATTAGCAATGACACAATTTCCACATTAGTTTATACATAAATTTCATCTAAGATATCTTAACATCATGATCATCAAAGACGAAAAACATTGAAAGATCAGCGGTGAATAAATATCAATGAACCGCTAAGTAGTGTTACAATCAATATATGATATATTACATATGTGTACACATTTCAACATAGAAACAACTGTATCAAAGTTGTATAACAGTTATGAATCATGTGGGCATCTAGACAAAATATCTGCCATCACATTTTCTGACCCACGGATAGCTCGCACCGAAAAATGAAATGGCTGTAGAGCAATCGCGTATCGCGTTGATCTCGCGCTCTTCAGATTTTTACTCTGAATAGCCGTAAGAGCTTTCTGGTCAGTTTCCACAATGAAATGCGCGCCCAGAAGAAATCTTTGCAGTTTAAGGATTGACCAAACCATAGCCAATAATTCACGGTCTAGGACCGAGTAATTCTTCTCTGCGGCATTTAATTTCCGAGAAATATACATCACAGGATGCAGAGTTCCAGAGTACTCTTGCATTAGTGCAGCTCCAATCCCGGTGGATGAAGCGTCACTACGAAGAATAAATGTCTTATCCTTAGAAGGCAATACTAGGATAGGTGAAGTAGAAAACATAGTTTTAACCTTATCCAAAGAGGATTGACATTCTTGAGTCCAATGGACTACATTAGGAGACCCTTTCTTTAGCAAGGAAGAAAGAGGTGACATAATGGAGGACAGATTCGGGATGAATCGTCCATAAAATTGTATTAGACCTAAGAGACTTCGTACTTGCTTTTTAGTCTTAGGAATAGAAATGTTAAGTATCTTACTTGTATTATGGTCTTCTGTTTTTAGGAACCCATGACCAACACGGTGTCCTAAGAAAGATATTTCGCTAAAACCAATACATGCTTTCGATGGTTTCGCTGTCAGGTTATGCTCGCGTAAGATAGACAATAGTTCATTTATACCATTATAGTGATCGTTCCAAGTATCACTGAAAAGACAGATGTCATCAAGATACGCAATGACATCTGAGCGATGAGATAGGATTCGACGCATCATGCGTACAAATGTTGCAGGGGCGTTCATAAGACCGAAAGGCATGAAATTCCATTGGAATAGACCCCTAGGCGTCGAAAAAGCAGTAAACGGTTTGGCGTGTTCGGATAGTGGAACTTGCCAATATCCCTTAGACAAATCGAGTTTAGTAAAGAAGTGAGAATTCGATAGTCTCGTAAGTAGCTCTTCTAGTAAAGGCATAGGTTCAGCATCGAATTTAGTCACTTGATTCAATTTGCGATAATCCACGCAAAGACGTATGTTATTGTCTTTTTTCCGTACTATAACCATCGGCGAAGAATATGCTGATGTGGATGGTTCAATAATTTTTAACTCTATCATCTCATCTAACTCTTTCTCTACCTGTGCTTGAAAATGTATCGGGATAGGATACGGTCTGACTCTTATAGGACTATGGTCAGTAAGAATAATGTCATGTTGAATGACATCAGTTTGACCAGGAATGTCAGTAAGGACATCCTGAAATTGTTCTAACATAGTAGAAACTTGTTTCTGCTCTCCTGGAGATAATTCTGGAGAAATTGCAACATCTTTCCATGATTCATTAGAGTGAAGAGGAATCATTGGAAAAGGTAAATTTACATCCGAGAAACTCGTTTCCTCATCCTGTATTACTGACAGAGATGAGTACTGTCCATGTTGGACTGGAAAATCGTCCGTTGCCTGGAAAACAGGTTGTAAATAATCAGGACGTTCATGGAATTCCGTGAGCATGTTGATGTGGAAGGTTTTACGCTTCCCGTCAATATCGACGATATAGTCAACATCGGAAACTTTTGATATTATATCGTACGGACCTTTCCAAGAAATGAGAAGTCTATTTTCCCTACAAGGTAGCAAGACAAATGCTTTGTCACCTGGACAAAGTTGTCGCAAACATCTCTTTTTATTGGCAAATTCCCTTGCCTTCTGTTTCGCAAATTCAGAAGAAGCAGTTGCCAATTTGCATGCTTCAATAATCTTGTGTCTAAGTGCGATGACATATTCATAAGAGGATTTTGTGTCATCGACAATATTATCAGCAGTTATAAGATCATGAAGTAAGGACATAGGACCTCGCGGTTTCGCGCCAAAGACAAGTTCAAAGGGAGAAAATCCTGTATGTTCGTTGGCGACCTCTCTATATGCAAAGAGAGCCGCGGGTAAAACCCTATCCCAATCCTGAGGATGATCTTCTGTTATCTTACCTAGTAGGTTTTTCAGAGTTCTATTCAAACGTTCCACCATCCCATTGGACATAGGATGATAAATACTACTCAGCGATCTCTCTATCTTCAGAGTCGACATTACTTGAGACATGGTATCCGATATGAGTTGGGTACCATGGTCGGATAATATTTCTGCTGGAAACCCCAGACGAGAAAATATTAACCAAAGAGCATCTGCGACATCAGCAGTAGTTATGCTCTTTAGAGGAACAGCCTCCGGCCAACGTGTGCACATATCAACACACGTCAAAATAAATTGGTGTCCTCTAGCAGACTTTATCTTAAATGGACCAATGATGTCTATCGCCATTTTTTGAAATGGCCGAATGGGAATGTCTGCAGCCTGAATAGGTGCATCATGGCGTGGACCTCTGGATTTAATCTCTTGACATACTTTACAAGATCGACAATAGATTCGTATGTCCTTATTCACAGCAGGCCAAAAGAAAGATTGAAGAACTCTAGCTTTAGTACGGGAAAAACCCATATGTCCAGCACACTGCGAATCATGAGCGTGCTGTAAGATTTTAACTCTCATATTTTTAGGCACAAGGATTTGAGAATGAATGGACTTAGCGGAGTCTTGTACCATACGTACAAGTACGCCATTCTTCATCGTAATCCAAGATTTACGATTTGTATCCTTATTCGGATCACCTTTTGTTGCCAGAGTAAAGAATTTCTTTAGAGTAGGATCATCTTCCTGCTGTTTGATAAAGGAATCGTGGGAAATCTCCAAGGGATCATCTTGGATCTGCGCATCATTATCTTCAGAATGTGAAGATTGTGGCATATTAAGAGCTTGAGCCCTAGTGATTACTGCATTAGCAGATTGCATATTAACATTTTCCCAATTAGAAATTTGCTGTGGAGTGCATTCTTTCACTCCATGAATGCGACCGATGATAAGATCAGCGATCGGATTCGGCAAGAGACATGCTTGCACCTCTCCTGTAAAGAAAGGCGTAGCAATATTGATAATGGCAGTGGAGTACTTCTCCAATGTGCCACCAAATGTTACACATTTGACTATATTGCCTGTAGCTCGAGAAGGATTTACGAGTGATTGCCTCACTCCAATGGTAGTGCACCCCGAATCGAAAAGAATTGATACCGGAGTACCATCTATTAGGCCCCTATTAAAGACAAGAGCACCCCTTCCATTATGCGCAATTGACGCATGGAGAGCGGGAAGCGGGTGACCGCAGCTTAAAGTAGACACTGTGGTTGGATCGAATAATGTTTTGCATTGCGAACACTCAGATGCTCTAGCAAAATCGAAAGCGGAATTTGCTACACTATTGGAGTCTTTTTTTTCATTATTCTGATTATCGGTGTCGTGGAACTCCTGTTGTGCAGAGTTAGCCTGGTAATAAGATTTACCATGTCTTTTGTGTTGTGATCTACCTCGGTTATAATTGTCTCTATAATTATTATTGCCTCTGTTATAACCCCTATTTGGGTTTGAATCATAATATTCATGATCATAATCATCATGCTCATTATATTGAGTATCCCTGTAATATTGTTTCTTTTGTCTCCATGAAGCACTTGGGTAGTTCCTATAGCTACTCCCTTTCCGAGAATTTCTAACATTATGGGTACCCCTCGCGTGTCGAGGACTATCAGCCCGATTCCAGTTCTTCGAAGAAGAACCCTGATTTGAGTGGTTATCTTGGTTTTGACACTTATTCCAATTAACCTTTTTATCAAATTTATTTTTAGCTCCTTGGAATTTGTGTGAGTAATTCTGATTATATTCTGTTGCCGAAGCAACTGGCATACTCTCTTTAATGTTAGAGTTACTAAGAATCATGTCAGGGTGTGCCGTGGCATACTGGTCACAATATTCTTCCATTTGCTTTATTGTACTAGGTTTACGCTCATGTAAGAACTCTAGGAATGATTTATTTACAGAAGACATGACCTTGTCTCTTAGCAATAAATCCGTAAGACCATCAAATGTTTTCTCTGTTTTGGATAATTCAATCCATCGTGAAAGTGTAATTCGTGCTTTTGAGATGAAATCTGAGAATTCTACACCTACCTCAGGTCTCATTGTTTTAAACAAAAGACGATAACCTTCCTCAGACAGCTGATATCTCTTTATCAAAGCTGCCCTAACAGCATCATAATTATCTTTGTCGGCCTCTTCAACAAAATATAACTTACTCAGAGACTCCCCTTTTAGATTTTCAGACAACTGATTCACATACTGTGATTTGTCAACATTATGAGATCGACAAGCCCGTTCAAATCTAGAAAGCCAAAATGTTATGTCATCACTGGTAGGGTTAAACGCTGGTACCTTGACCTTGTACACAAAGGGTTTACCATTACCACCAGATGCCTGATTAACATTACTCATACATGTCAATTTTAATTTCTCTAATTCAAACTCATGTTCTCTTATTGCTTTTCTCTCTTCAGCTTCTCTATCTAATCTTTTCTGTTCTGCAGCAGCTTCTAATTTTTTCTGTTCTGCAGCAGCTTCTAATTTTTTCTGTTCTGCAGCAGCAGCAACTTCTAATTTTTTCTGTTCTGCAGCAGCTTCTAATTTTTTCTGTTCTGCAGCAGCTTCTAATTTTTTCTGTTCTGCATCAGCTTCTAATTTCTTCTGTTCTGCATCAAATCTCCTTTCCTCCACTTGCATCTGCAATTTCTTAAGTTCAGCAGCAGTATCAGCTTCTTTTTCTAATCTTTTTTCTTCAGCTAGAGCTTTCCTTTCTTCTGCAGCAGCTTTTTTTTCTTCTATTTGAAGTTTTCTCTCCTCAGCCGCAGCTTTTTTTTCCTCAGCAGCAGCTTTTCTTTCTTCAGCAGCAGCAGCAATTTTTTTCTCTTCTGCAGCTAATGCTTTGTCATATTGAGCAACAGCCCATTGTTCTAAGTCTTTTCCAGTCTTATCAAGAGATTTTCCTTGTGCAATAAAATAATCTAATGTAGACATATTGTCTTCTTAAATCAGAAACCTGAAAAAGTAAATAAATTACCCTCTTTCACGTTAATGGGAGACAAGTCTATACCATAGACTTAGTCTTAGTCCAAACTTGTATGGTTTATAATAACCAATGATAACTTGAGTACCTGTGGACAACAATAACTGTATCTCAAATACTGTGGGAGACAAGCCTTACAAAGGTCTTGTATACCTCAATGTAATCAAAGATCACTTGGGTACCTGTGGAAAATAATCATAAAGTACTGATCTGTACTATACTATCAGTGTATACCACTATAACTCCTATGTCATATGTCAACTAAAGACATTACAAAGGACAAACAAGAAAAGACAATATGAACACATTTGCAGAGATCAAATTAAATTAAATAGGAGAAATGAAAAAAATGATCACAGAAACCGTGATGATAACTGCAATAATATAACAAGACAAATAACGCCACAGTGTATAAACATAAGGGTGTAAAAAACTGAAATGAAAGGAAAGATGAGACCTACAATTATACAAACAAATCAAACAAAAATAAAGAACAGAAAAAATGTTACAAATACAAATATGAAACAGTCGTCACAACTAACCAAATATTTGCAAACTATGTTGCATGCAAATTTCAATTAAGAAATTGCTCCCTATCGAACGCCAGAACAAGACCAATATCACTCGGTATTTCCTGTTCTAGTCACCTCCCATCCAGGCCCGCAACATATAAACACCTACACATATAAACAAATAACATGTAAGCATAAATAGCATATAGCATACAATATAATTTATGTCATGAATGGAATGTGTTGCAGGTATAGTGTTGTAAAGCAGGCACAGTTTATTTTAATTCTAATAACTTGCCACTTTATTGAGTAATAGATTTAATTCTAAACTATTACACTGTCAATTTTTCTCTTTTGAGCATATGAAGATCCAACGATGAACTATGCACTTTATGTTCAACAACACTGTGATTCTTCTGTACGTTGAGAAATGTCAACAATACTGCTCCAGATATTTTCTACACTTGATACCACTGTCCTGTGTAATACTGTCTGTACAGCGAAAAACTGTCAACAAGCGCTGACCTAGATACAGCATCCTATCGGTAATACAGGTCAAGCTGACATCGACTGTATAGCTGTCCTACTGGTGTTGATGTGGTCAAACAAATGTTCTTTCAGCTGTAAACTGTGATTCTCAACACAAAACTGCGTAAGCTGGACCCAGGAATCTGGCTCGCCACTGTAAAGTTTTGTTTATTTCCCACTCTGTAAAGTGTCAGTCTGTATGCTCTGTAAGGAAGAGTGGTGTGTTGTTGAGATCAGGCATGCTCCAGTCTACCCAGCTGTAAATGGGTAACTCACCCTAGTCCTGAGTTAGGGAAGGCAAAGGCTCCATGGGAAGCAGGCCCTAAACTTGGTCACTTCAACCGACGCAGGATGGTGTATGTATGAAGTAGAAGTGTAGAGTGTGATTACCGCGAATGGTGTACTGTTCGTGTGCTGACCAATATAACCACTCATACACTTGTGTCTACAAGGCACCAATGCAGACTGCTGGAATCTTTGTTTACTCAATTTATTCAGACGTACACACTGGGACATACGAGTACATCATGGTATGTTGACATATCAATTTGTAGGTATACATAGCAGATCTGAAGTCATGACACATTCAGAAATAATGGGCAGTACATCAAAAGTTCAATGTCATGATACATTATGGCCGCATCCCCTATCTGACTAAACGCGTCAGTGAAGGCAGATCGGTAAATAACTAAAGTTACTTGACGTCCATAGTTTGTAGTATATATTATGAAACCACGAAAGGGGGGTTTCTAGCAAGATTGAGATCTCCCTGTCACTGTCCGATAATAGGATAAATAATCTGTTCTCTTGGCAGTGATCAAAACATATGATGACCGAAATCTAACATGGCCGCCTCCCTGAGTTGTCGTTCACTCATTCATAGGAAGGAGAATATAAGCCAGAGTTAATTTATAATGGGTATATAAATGATTTCATAAATGTTTCCATACAGCTCTACGGTGATCAGGTTAATTCACGTAGCCATAACCGCTGTAGGAAAGTCTGTCATCTTCGTCGATACAAAACACGACCCTAGCGATACGAAGCACAATGTTCCATCTAGGTCGAATCGACATGAGATCATCAAAATAGGGTCTGGCAATACATGGAGTCCGAATTATACATTGTACCGTACCTTAGGAGAGTCTCTAACATAAACTATAGTAGAGATACCATCTCCTTTAGAAGAAAACCACTTCATGAATCATATTTCCTTAAGAATCTACCAGCCCTTTGAAAAGTGCGTACCCGCCATTATCACGGTACATCGGAACTCATCACGACTTGTCAAGACAACTCATACTTCCGCTAGACCGGAATAATAAGAATCTAGTCCCGCCTACCCATCCAAAATATACAATATAGGACTGATTCTACTTGTACTAATAATATGTAATACATATGAATTCAGGCCATAAACATAATAAGCAAATTAATCTATTTTCTGGCCCTAAAAAATAAGTACAAATATAAGAGCAATATCCTTGCGCCGGATCAATATCAAGAACGATTACTCCTATAATCAAAAGTGTGAATCAAACATGGATTATCTCGCTTTCCCCATAGACAGCATTTTCATACACAAATGAATGAATGTCTATATTTTTCCCATATTAAATAGCCATATCGATTTTTGTAATATGTGCGTCAAAATATGCACGCAACATAGACAAATGAGGGATGAATTTTGAATAGAACTGTATTAGTCCTAAAATAGACCTAACTTGTTTTTTTGTCTTAGGTGCTGAGATGTTTAAAATTTTAGAGACGTTACTGTCTTCTTTATACATGAAACCATGACCTATGCAATGACCCAGAAATGAGATGTCATGAAAACCGACAAAAGCCTTTGAAGGTTTTGCTGTTAAGTTATAATCTCGTAAGGTAGACAGTAAAGCTTTTACTCCATGAATATGTTCATCCCAAGAGTCACTGAAAAGACAGATGTCATCTATATAAGTAATGACATCGGGACGATGAGACAATATGCGGCGCATCATGCGTACAAAGGTAGCTGGCGCATTCATTAATCCGAATGGCATAAAATTCATTGAAAAAGACCCCGTGGCGTCGAGAAAGCGGTGAATGGCTTTGCTTTAGGAGTTAGTGGCACTTGCCAATAGCCCTTTGAAAGGTCAAATTTCGAAAAGAATGTGGCATGAGATAACCTCTCCAATAAGTCGTCTAAAAGAGGTAACGGTTCCGCATCGAATTTTGTAACTTTGTTTAATTTCCTGTAATCTACGCAAAGACGTATATTGTTGTCCTTCTTCCTAATGATTATCATAGAAGAAGAATATGGTGATGAAGATGGTTCAATTATATTTAATTGAAGCATCTCATCCAATTCCTTATCAACCTTATCACGAAAGTGTAAAGGAATAGGATATGGGCGAACTCGAATAGGCGTATCGTCAGTCAGAATAATGTCATGTTGGATGACTGACGTATGACCTGGGATGTCAGTGAGGACATCCTCATACGAGTGTAGAATATTAGAGACTTGCTGACGTTGATCAGCCGAAAGAGTAGATGAGATTGTAACATCATTCCATTTCTCAGTGGAATGGAGTGGTACAACTGGTATTGGTAGTTGTACATCATCGAAAGAAGATTCTTCTTCTTGGATGACTGACAAACTAGAATAGTGTTGAATAGGAGGTGCAGGATCGTCAGTTGCCTGGAACACTGACTGTAGATAATCAGGACGTGAGTAATACTCCTTCAACATGTTAATGTGGAAGGTTTTATGTTTACCATTAACATCAACGATGTAGTCGACATCGGATATTCTTGAGATGATCCTGAAAGGACCTCTCCAGGTAATTAAAAGACGATTGTTATGCGCAGGTAGTAAGACAAAAGCTTCATCACCAGGTATGAGCTGGCGAAGACGTCTATACTTGTTTGCAAATAGACGAGCTTTTTCTTTGGCTTGTTCGGATGATGCAGTAGCTAGTCTACAAGCATCTATGATTCTCTTTCTCAGAGAGATCACATACTCATAAGAGGATTGAGTTTCCTCTTCAATATTCTCGTCAACCAATAAGTCGTGGATTAACGACATCGGACCGCGTGGTTGCATGCCAAAAACTAGCTGGAATGGAGAAAACCCCGTGGCTTGATTTTGTACTTCGCGATACGCAAACAGAGCCGCGGGTATGACCCGATCCCAGTCTTGGGGATGGTCTTGGGTCATCTTACCCAACAACTGCTTGAGTGTCCTATTGAGACGCTCAATTAACCCATTTGACATTGGATGATAAATAGAACTAAGAGATCTGTCTATACCTAATGTCTTCATAACTTGAGACATGGATTCAGAAATGAACTGAACCCCATGATCCGACAAGATTTTCCGTGGAAAACCAATGCGTGAGAAGATTAACATCAATGCCTCTGCTACACTGGCAGATGAAGTGTTCTTGAGAGGGATGGCCTCAGGCCAACGAGTGCACATATCAATGCACGTAAGAATATGCGTATGCCCTCTAGCAGATGGAAGCATCGGACCAATAATGTCTATAGCCATTTTATCAAATGGTCTAATCGGGATGTCCGCAGCTTGAATAGGAGCCGCATGAAATGGACCCCGTACCTTAACTTCCTGACATATCAAACAAGACCGACAGTAGAGAGTGATGTCCCTATGGACGCCTGGCCAGTAGAATGCCGAAAGCACTCTGGATTTGGTACGCGAAAAACCCATATGGCCCGCACATTGCGAGTCATGCGCATGTCGTAATATACGAGATCTCATAGAGGATGGGACTAAGATCTGATAACATAAAGATGAATCCTTTTCCCGTATTACTCTAACCAAAATCCCATTTTTAAGTATAAAGTCATGTCTAGATTTTGCAAGTTTGTTGCTGGTATTCTTTTTGTTCACATACTGAAAATTTTTTTTTAATGAATCATCATTCTTTTGCAATGTTGCAAACAACTCCCGTGAAATAGGAGCATCATCATCACAAGTAGTATGAACTGTAGGTTCAATAGGTGTATCATGCGACATATTAGTAGCTTGCGCTCTAGTCACTACTGCATTTGCAGTTTGAATATGTCGCTCTTCCCATTCAGCAATTTGCTGTGGTGTACACTCTTTTATACCATGTATGCGACCAAGTATAACATCACAAATTGGATTCGGAAGGAGACATGCCTGGATCTTTCCTGAAAAAAATGGTGTGTTAAGGTCAATAATAGCGGTGGGAAATGTTTCAATGGTGCCACCAAAAGTCACACACTTGACAACCCTGCCCGTGGCACAACTTGGGTTGATCAGCGAAGTCCGGACGCCCACAGTGCTACAACCTGAGTCAAATAGGATAGAGCATGAAATGTTATTGACAAATCCCTTGTTAAACATAAGAGAGCCCTGTCCCTGGTGTACTGACGCAGCAGTGGCCGTACAGACTGCAGGTAGACTAGGCAAGGTATGTCCGCAACGCAGCGTCGTGATCGCCTTAGGCTGGAAAAGAGTCGAGCATTCTGGACAGTCTTTCACCTGGGTACAATCAAGAGAACAAGACATAGCATTGTGAGTTTCAGCTACTTTACCCTGTTCAATGTTAGCCTGTGTATCACTTAAAGCGACATTAGAATGTCTATGTGTATTACTCAACGATCTATCTCGTCGGCGCGATCGATTGTGATTATTGTCATTAAAATTGCCACAATTGTAGTTTCTGCCTGAGTTAAAATTTGGATGAGTCCGATAATTTGTAGAATGATCGTTATGATGTTGGTTAAATGGTTTATTTCCAAAAAATTGTCTGTTTTGCGGACCCTGAGATTTTGATCTCCAGTTTTGTTTATTATAATGTCCTTGATTATTTTTAAAATTATTGTTACCAAAATCTCGCGATCTGTGAGCTTGGTTCCAAGAAACATTAAATGGAGCAGATTGTTGAAATTGCTTCCCTTTGTAAAAGTTATCATTGTTAAAATTGTAATTATTTCCCTTATTGACATACCTGTCAGTACTAAAGGAACGATTGCGTGAAAAATTGTTTTGTTGTGCTGCAAAAGCAACAGGCAATTCACTCTTAATATGTGCATTACTCAGATCCATGGTTGGGTGAGCAGTGCAAAAATTTTTTGCATGTTCTTCTAAATCTTTCATTGATAAAGGTTTCCGTTCGTGTAAAAATGCGAGAAATGTAGGATTTACAGACGATAGTACCTTATCGCGCATCAGTAAATCGAAGAGACCTTCATACGACTTTTCAATTTTGGATAATTCGATCCATCTTTCGAGGGTGAGTCGTATTTGTGACAGAAAATCACTGAAATTTCTGCTTGATTGCGGTAGCAATGTACGAAATCTTAATCGGTATTCATCTTCTGACATTTGAAATTTCTTCAGAAGTGCGGCTCTAAGAGCATTATAATCATTCTTCTCATTAATACTGGTAGTATGATAAACTGCTAAAGCATCCCCAGTAAGTAATCTGGATAAATATGTCCAATACAGTGTTTTATCCACGTTATAAGACACACAAGTGGCCTCAAACCTATCTAGGAAGAATATCACGTCATCAGACGGGGGATTAAATTTTGGTAATTTAAGGTGAATTTCCTTAAAATGGTCATGTCTGGATGAAGTTTGGCTTTCAAAAGTTCTCTGAGAATTAGCTTCCTGAGTTAACCTAAGTCTCTCATATTCTGACTCTGCTAATTTCAGTTCATGCTGTCGTTTTCTATCATTCTCTTCCATCTCAAGCTGAAGTCGTAATGTATTTTGTTCAGCTATTAATCTTCTTTCTTCCATTTCCTTCTGTTTATTTTGCATTTCCTTTTGTTTAACTTCCATTTCAATTTTAAGTCTTTCTTCAGCCTCCCTTTGCTTCTGTTCTGCCTCTTGCTGAAATCGTTTCTCTTCTAATTCAGCGGCTAGTCTCATTTTTTTCTCCTCTTCCTCAGCCATAAATTTCCTCTTCTTTTCATCCTCCTCAGCAGTTAATCTCATTTTTTTTCTCATTCTCCTCAGACTCAATCCGTTTTTGATCTGCCTCAAATTGAAGTTTTTCTAGTCTTAAAGTTTCTAACTTTCTCTGTTCGGCTTCTATTTCTTGAGCTTTCTTATATTCTGCAAGTGCAAATGCTTTTACTTCATCAGGAGCCATCTGAAGAGCTTTTGCTTGCTTAATGAAATAGTCTAAGGTAGACATTATTTAATATTATTATGTAATAATACTACTTAAAATTGTTACTACAACTAGTGGTCTTCGTTCCTGTCCTAGAACGGTAAAATCAAGTTATATAATGGGCAATAATATTAATAATTAATAATGTAATTTATAACATGTAATGGTGTGAAAGCAATAACGTGACAGACAACAGTACAATACTGACACGACACGATAATCAAGACAAATAACTACAGTCGTAGAAATCAAATAAAATGAAAATGTGGAACTAAAATAGAATGTCGTAAAAAATTACGATGACATCTACGATCCAATAATGCACAAGACAATTGACACCACAGTGTAAAAACATATGCTTTGTAAAAAAATGAACGACAGGAAGATTAGACGGACGCATAATACAAACAAAATTCATCATAAAACTAAATACGAGTAAAAATAACTACGAAAACAACAATTAAAAACGTGACGAAACAGCTAAACAGATACTGTTATAAGGGACAACTAGCGATCGGAACTTCGGCAAGGTTTCTAGCCTTGTACCGGAATTATCGCTCAATTGAAACTTACAAAATGAGCCCTACAGAACGTCTGACGAAGAGCCCGAATTGGCTTCGAGATGGATCTCGTTCGTCAGATCAACCTCCCTACCTCCCACGAAGAATACAACACATATAACATGTAACATGAAAAATATAAATGTGGACATAACTACATGAGGCACAGCTAAACGTAATAAAGGGTACAACGAAAACACGTTATACTCATCTCGCGTGCAGGTAAAAAATCAATGTGCCTCGTCTCCGTGGATGTACATTTGAGGATAAAATACTTCGTTCTGAGTATTAGACCACAGCTCGCACGCAATACTGACGAAGAGGTGATTCCAAGGTAGACAGTCACTGTACAACCTGACGTGGATGTTGATTGATGACCTTGACCCTGTCCGTAAGTTGATTGTGATTCACCAACACAGTAGATTCCAAGATGTTGTCGCCTTGAAAGTACAAATCTTCCATTCAACCGATACTTGTATAGGGTACGTTTCCTTTGAAATTATTGATTTCCAGACCACACTGGCATACCATTTACTGTTGAGCGCTCTTTTCGGGTAACATGATAGCTAGTAGCAGAGGTACCAGTGTACTAGCATCTTTACGCGAATGTAGAATGAAAATTAGATGAAGAGCTATCCAACAGAACTTCAACGAGTGGAAGGCAAAATCAGGCCAACATGATCATACTCAACTCGTCGGTAAAGTTATTATAATTTATTACGTGGTACGAAGACGTTTGACAAGACGGTACAATGTTCCTTGACAGGTACGATGAACAATTTATACATAGTAGTGACAGTTCCGATAAAACGATACATCTCTGGTCATTCATATCTAAAATCCTCTCTCACGTAAGTAATAAGAATCCAATAATATTCCTACTAGGTTTTAACAGCAAGGGAATGTCCGTTGACCTTGCTTGAGGTCATCCACTTAAGCATGTACTCCCATACCACGAACTCCCGCATTCGTCCAATAAGAGACTGTTTCTATCCAAGACATAGTTCCATATAACGTAGACTCAATGGATATTCACTGGTACATATATGAAGAGGTATCTGAGTTAGTATCTTTAGGTTTTAACTAACCTCTCAAAATCATGCCACGACTTTGGCATTACAATAAAGGCGTTTACACATATAAATACTGCAATCAAATTAACTTCTTTCCCACTCGTAGGAATCCTTCTTCTACGATACGAATCCTAAAGGCTAACGACTCTGTAGGTCCATTCTAGGAATAACATATTCCCACTAGACTGGTATAAGAGCGGCCTTACAATACAGCATACATTAAGAATTGGGGCGATAACTTACGTGACATTACTGCTATTGGTTTCGACCTGAAGACCAATACAGATCACTAGAATAAATGGCTTCCATAAACGTGCCATGAAATACAATAATAATATATCACTCACGGACATAAACAAGGTCCATGTTGCCCCTCCAAATCATGACGTCAGAAACTACTCAACTAGGTTACCCGTGCGTCCCAAAGCAACTCACACTGCTTTGTGCACGTCAGTGCGCGAATCATTCGACCGCACAAATAATATAACTATATTGAGACTGGTGCGTACATTTGGCAGGACCGAAGACTACCCCCTTAGGTAATAAATGTACGTAACAATACCTTTTAAATTTTTATTATTCCCAATATATATAATAGGAGAAAGTTCAATATCCCGGGAGCGAGACCCCAATATATGTGGTAAAGTGGGATGCTATAAATATTTATAGGGGACTTAGTGTAATGACTGAGATCAGCTGTGAAGGTATCTGTATCTAATAAGTGTGGTGTATTACAGATAACCTTACTTGCTACCACATTTATACCTCAGTCAGAATTATTCTGGAATATTGTGATGACTACGTTGAATGTCTAGGGTTATGAAAATGATGAAGTGTAAGTCACAACAACAACAGACAGATAAACAATTTAATTTATTCCACAACACTTTACAACACTGTGACACTCACACACATATAACACTCTATAAGAATATCTTAAATGAGTCAAGTGTAAAGTTTAAAAATATATGTATTAATTCCTGTCAATAATAGATATCCTGATTCATCTACACAGTGAACCAGGAATCACAATCAAATGTAATTACAAGTAGTATATACACAGTTTATAAATATGATATTTGTATTGACATATTTTATTGTTATTATCCTATGTGTGTAAGTTGTGAAGTGGTACTATGAGGTAATACTGGCTTGTTCAAGCTTGGTTGTTGTTTTTCATCATGACTTCAAGTGTTTGCTTATGGAGGAAATAGTATTGGGAAAAGTTCACAGTTCCTGTCAATTGAAACAATTTATTGTCCCTCTGTGTTTAATATAATGTCAATTTTAGAGGGGGGGGGGGGGGCACATAATGTTGAGCTGCTCTGGCCACAGAAGCTTATCTTTCGTGATGGCGGCAGGAAAAGACTCCTCTGCTCGATTGCTTCACTGTGTTCTGGAGACACCTCACTGGTCGCTATCTGGACCAAGGAGTATGCTGTCAGCCTCTGGATTCAGCAAAACTCAGACCAGGTGCTGCTTCAATAACTTAGGACCACGGTCCCTGAAACAAGAAGGTTGTACCTCCTATTTCAGAACTAATTTATAATCTATTTCCTCACTGAACACAATACATAACAAACACTGAGTTCAGAGCGGTAGGCCAACTGCCAGCTTCATCTGAAACAATTTACACCAGTATACTCCTCCTAAATGGTTACTACGCCTCTGCAATTCCAGCATTAGTTCTTTCTAGTCAATAAGATAGGTGTCAGTGTACTGTTTGGCAATTCCATGCAGTTTTCTTTTCTCCGACACGTTCTGTTCAGGTTGGAGCACTATCTAGGCTTTGCCTCATGTTTGCTACTGAACCACACACATATACAGACATAAATTATCAATTTACATTCAATTTTCATTAAAAAGATATCAAATATGTCAAGCTTAGCACAATTCATGGAAATAATACACAAATACGTTGACTGGCGATGAATATGGCACAAATTCCGATCTGCCTCTGTCCCAGGCTTTTATTTAGAAAAAATATAAGCTGGTTCTCAACGCACTGTTTCTTAGTAAGTTTAGTTTAAAATGTGGCACTGAACTGACGCTCCTAATTGACTATATTGGCGGGTCTAACCAATCGAGCCATGTTTACACAAGCGTTTGAAAAAAAGTACCCTTCCTTCCGTCTCCCCTAACAACAAAAATTAGTATTTGCAGCCCGACTAATCATGTTTAGCCTTACATATCATTCCCACCAATCAAATAGGAGTTAACATGGTGGCCTATTTCCCGTAAAATGGTGGTTTCAAAACATGCCACTGTGCGATTCTGATTTGGTGTTGTCTGACACCCTCACTATTTTCCTTTGGCTACAATTTGTTAATTCCTAGACCATCTGCGCAACACTTAACATATTCTTTGTCAGCAAGTCCCAAGGAACCCAAATATATAAGTTTTAAGGGACTAAGGGGCTGCGTTCAAAATATGCATTTTCTTCTACCTCCCGTTCACTTCGATACGATGTGGTGTCTGGGTACTGTCAGGCTTTCAAACGTAAACCAGTATAATGTCATGTTTCCGAATAAGCATTTTTCATGTTTTTAAACCTAACTCTCTTATGGGTAGTGTTTTTTATCACTGTCTATTTGAAAAAAAAGCTAGTGCTTCATGCCTTTCGCGTCGTGGGTGGCATTAATTGTATATCGCGAGACTGTGGTAGTATTGCCTGCGTTCCTCCCTCTCTCTCTCTCCACCCTAAGTTCATCTGTCTTTTCATTACGCAGTGTATAAAATGAAATTAATGCTAGTATTAATTTAGGTCATTAAGCAGCTTGCGTATCTCAAGGTTTTCTAAGAAATACAGTACACGTTTTATTGTTTTGTTGAAACGCGTGTATGCTGCTGTAGGCTTTACTATCAACGTGGAAACGTGAGAATATGCAGACGAAGCAGAAAAAGGGGGATCTCGAGTACAGTCATTGTGACAGCACTGTTCTTTACCATTCTTCTTTCCCTTTTATTGAATTTATGTGTTAGGCTTTACATTTACCTTTTAATTTATATATGTGGATTTAGAATGTTTCACGACAGCATGGTTAACATGATAGCGTGCCGTAGGTGGCATGGTTAACATGATAGCGTGCCGTAGGTGGCATGGTTAACATGATAGCGTGCCGGGGGTGGCATGGTTAACATGATAGCGTGTCGTAGGTGGCATGGTTAACATGATAGCGTGCCGTAGGTGGCATGGTTAACATGATAGCGTGCCGTAGGTGGCATGGTTAACTTGATAGCGTGCCGTAGGTGGAATGGTTAACATGATAGCGTGCCGTAGGTGGCATGGTTAACATGATAGCGTGCCGTAGGTGGCATGGTTAACATGACAGCGTGTCGTAGGTGGCATGGTTAACATGATAGCGTGCCGTAGGTGGCATGGTTAACATGATAGCGTGCCGTAGATGGCATGGTTAACTTGATAGCGTGCCGTAGGTGGCATGGTTAACATGATAGCGTGCCGTAGGTGGCATGGTTACATGATAGCGTGTCGTAAGTGGCATGGTTAACATGATAGCGTGCCGTAGGTGGCATGGTTAACACGATAGCGTGCCGTAGGTGGCATGGTTAACACGATAGCGTGCCGTAGGTGGCATGGTTAACACGATAGCGTGCCGTAGGTGCCATGGTTAACATGATAGCGTTTCGTAGCTGGCATTTTTAACATGATAGCGTGCCGTAGGTGGCATGGTTAACATGATAGCGTGCCGTAGGTGGCATGGTTAACATGATAGCGTGTCGTAGGTGGCATGGTTCTTTTGAGAAGAAGAAGAAAGGGAAGAAAAGGATCATGTTCGTTCTTTTATTTTATTATAGCATTAATATCATCACCATGATGTGTTATGCTGATCGGAGTAGGCAATAGCGTCTTCCTCCATAAATATTAATTCTTCACCTCCTTAATAACATCTCATGATGACCTCTTCACATACTTACTTCACTCACATGCGGAAGTTTCTGCTATGTCTTGTCTTGTCAATCCACCATCAATCAGCGTTAGTTATTGGTGATTTATTTTCTGCTGTGGGACTACCAATTTTATTTTAAAATTTATAAAGACAAAAAAATATTAAACAGTTTCATAGCCTTTAATGATAAATTTAAAGGCAAGAGGAACTTAATTGCATTGGAAGAGTCCAACTCAAAAATCAGAATCCTCAACTCAAATGTTAGGTCAGGTCTTACTGTATATCTCTGAAACACGGAGAACAAGAAACAACAACCAAGGAGTTACAGACTTTATAACAGGGTGCTAGAGTAGAATTAAAAGATTGATTTGTGACACGACCTGGTTCTCTCGCCCCAATCACCATGGGACATTTATAAGTCTATACAAGCACAAACATAAGTCAGCTGTATGCCTTATGTGTCAGACTCATTATCTAGCCGTTAATATCACAGTAACACCGGGACCCGCACTGACAAGTAATAATGAGACATCACAACCGCCGAATTAATCGCCATACATTTTAATACGTCAATAACGTTTCACAAAAACGATAGTGTGGTAGGGTGACAATATCGTTCAACGCAAAAAGGAGGACAATGTTCACTTTTTTTTTTGTCATGGAAAGTAGGACAAGGACGGACACTATAATGAAAAAGTAGGACAAAAAGTAGGACATTTTTATTTTTTAAAATAAATGACAGTGAAATTTATTTATTCCATATCAAACAATAATTTCATCAAATCACCTTGATTTTGTGCCTATTCATATATCAAGATGATAAAAATCGTCTTTAAAAACCCTTGAAACATGTCACATAAATAACATTAGCTACTCTGGTTCTGGCGCATGCAAATTTGTGGGCAATTTCTGAATGATGGGAGGCGTTTTAAAGTACAGTCCACTGATTTCAAATTATTGTGATGTTTCACACTATGAAAAGCTAAAGGGGCCTTCTGTTGCAGTTATTTTTTCGGTTCCGTGCATGCTTCTTTAGTAAATAATTGTCAGATTTGATTGCGAACTTTGCAGACACAACTGTGTTTTTCTGGCGTTCATGTTTTCATGTGGGTTTGTGTGTGTGTGTGTGTGTGTGTGTGTGTGTGTGTGTGTGTGTGTGTGTGTGTGTGTGTGTGTGTGTGTGTGTGTGTGTGTGTGTGTGTGTGTGTGTGTGTGTGTGTGTGTGTGTGTGTGTGTGTGTGTGTGTGTGTGTGTGTGTGTGTGTGTGTGTTTTTTTTTTTTTTTTTTTTTTTTTTTCTTCTTTTTTAAATCAGCACGAACAGCTATCACAACAACTCTTGTAAACATCAGGTGGGCTTCAAACAAATGCACTCAATCTTTAACAGACCCACCCAATCACATGTCATACTCTTACACCCAAACCAGTGCCTCTCCCTGTGGGGCATACGTACCAACAAGCACTCTAAAAACTGTTCGTGACAGTGGTAAGATCACCAACTTGAAACTGATAACAAGAACCAGACAGGTACTAATGGAGTAGGAGATGAGAAGCAAACGCTGGCGAAGGATAACACCCATTGAGGAATTTATTGATAGAATAAAAAAGTAATCCTTGTTCTATAATCCTCAAGGTAATAGATTTCCATAGAGACCAAAACACACACACATACACACGAAAAATGGAATTCGAAACAATAATGAAAAGAAGAAAGAAAATATAAAAATACTTTGAAAGAGTTGCACCGTGAGGACTTGGCAAGAATGTGTTAAAGGACTATGCTATTTGGGAAGTTAAAAAGTAATAATGATATTAGTAATGACTAAACTAAATTTCCTGTGAGATTCTATACGAGTATTTGGGACGATTTCAAATGTCGATTCCAAGGGAAATTATTATAATGGTAAAAATGTGATCCGGTTCGAGTTATCCATAAAATACTGACAGGTTTCTATTGTCTGCTGTATAGATATATCTGACCACATGACTCGAACGTGTGATTCCTAGTCTCCCTAGTGGACCAGGACACTTACATGACTCGGACGAAAAATCCCTTTACTTCGAAACCACTGAATTTTTATTTGAATTTAAGTACACTAGGGGTAAATATATTTTAAATTGAAGTACACTTGGGGTAAATGTATTTTAAATTGAAGTACACTTGGAGTAAATATATGTTAAATTTAAGTACAATTGGGATAAATATATTTTAAATTTAAGTACACTTGGGATAAATATATTTTAAATTTAAGTACACTTGGGGTAAATATGTTTTAAATTTAAGTATACTTGGAGTAAATATGTTTTAAATTTAAGAACACTTTGGGTAATACATATTTTACATTTAAGTACACTTGGGGTAAATATATTTTAAATTGAAGTACACTTAGGGTAAATGTATGTTAAATTTAAGTACATTTGGGGTAAATATAAGTCAAATTTAAGTACAATTGGGATAAATATATTGTAAATTTAAGTACACTTGGGATAAATATATTTTTAATTTAAGTACACTTGGGGTAAATATGTTTTAAATTTTAGTATACTTGGAGAAAATATGTTTTAAATTTAAGTACACTTGGGGTAATACATATTTTACATTTAAGTACACTTGGGGTAAATACATTTTAAATAAAAGTACGCATGGGTTTAATTTATTTTAAATTTAAGTACACTTGGTGTAAATATATTTTAAGTTTAACCAGAGTTGGGGTAAATATATTTTAATTTTGAGTACACTTGGTGTAAGTATATTTTAAATTTAAGTATACGGGGTAAATATATTTTAAATTTAAGTACTCTTGAGGTAAATAAATTTTAAATTTAAGTACAATGGGGAAAATATATTTTAAAATTAAGTACAATTGGTGTAAATATATTGTAAATTTAAGTCAACTTGGGGTAAATATATTTAGAATTTAGTACACTTTGAATAAATATATTTTAAATTTAGTTCACTTTGTGGTAAATATATTTTAAATTTAAGTACACTTGGTATAAATATATGTTAAATGTAAGTACACTTGGGGTAAATACATTTTAAATGGAAGTACACTTGGTGTAAGATTATGTTAGGAAACTCTATACAGAGCGATACAACAGGAGGCAATCTGATCATCAGAAGTTGTCCCCCCGTCGATCAAGTGTTTCAGCCCCTTAATATCCTTTACACTCTAAGGGGGACGGGCCCACCTGGGTCATGACTCCCAAGTGTCTCAGCCTTCTGTTCTCTTGTGTAGAAAATGAACCCATTCCACTTTTGTTGCAGCTTTAAAATCCACAATTTCACCAGCTGGAGGCAATTATGAAAGTAACAAAGTGGAGACAATTTATTGCGGTTGTTCCGCAGCACACCACTGACACACCTGTGTGAAGCCAACGAAGCGTGAAGCCATTACGAGCTGGTAACTGAAATCTAAGTGTAAATATACTTTAAATGTAAGTACACTTGCGGTAAATATACTTTTAATTTAGTACACTTTGGGGTAAATATAAATGTAAGTAGGCCTACTCTTGGAGTAAATATATTTTAAATTTAGTTCACTTAGTCATAAATATATTTTAAATTTAGTACACTTTGGGGTAAATATATTTTAAATTTAAGTATTCTTGGGGTAAATATATTTTAAATTTAAGTATTCTTGGGGTGGCGTCTGTGGCATAATGGATATGAACGCAGTTTCATAATCCAGATATACCAGGTTCGAAACCTGTGCAGGCGGTTTGGTAGCAGATCGCTTTGTGTGGATTTTTAACAATGGTATAAGCGCCGTACCGTTCAGAAAGCAATGGCAAACTACTGAATGAAAAAAATTGCCTAGAAAAATCACAAACAGCCAATAAAAGCTGGGGCTGATTGCCACGTCCTGTAAAGGATAAGCAACTAACTTTTTTTATTCTTGGGGTAAATATATTTTAAATTTGTACACTTTGGGGTAAATATATTTTAAATTTAGTACACTTAGGGGTAAATATATTTTAAATGTATGTATTCAAGGATTAAATATATTTTAAATTCTTGGGGTAAATGTATTTTAAATGTAAGTACACTTGGGGTAAATATATTTTTAAGTACACTTGGGGTAAACATATTTTAAATTTAAGTACACTTGGAGTAAATATATTTTAAATTTAAGTACACTTGGAGTAAATATATTTTAAATTTAAGTACACCTGGAGTAAATATATTTTAAATGTAAGTACACTTGGGGTAAACATATTTTACACACCTGACGTCAGATAGACAGAGTGGTAAGAGCACTGGTCACTCGCAGCAAAGGTAGAGATTCACGATATTGTCACGCTCCAGTCTACCCAGGTGTGAAGGTGTACCTGACTTTGCTCTTGAGTTTAGGAAGGAAAAAGCAGCGAGGAAGGGAACTGGTAACCCCACTTTTGATGCTGGACCTAGTATTGTGAAATCTCTAACACTTCACTCCCCTACGGCAGTATCTGCTAAATGACTACCTTTATCTCTACCTTTTACTTGAGTAAATATATATAAAATTGAAGTATCCTCCCCATTTTTTCCATCTCCGTATATGCGTTGATTTCAATGCCTCCGTGATGACCCTAAGCGCCTGGTTTTGCACCTTATCTAGCTCTTGTAATGTGGTGTTTGATGCTGGACACCATGCAGCTGACCCATATTCCAGGTGTGGTCGTATGTCCTGCTGGTAAACTTTACTAAGTATTTTCCCGCTGGCTCCCCATGTGGTTCCACTTAGTTTTCTCAGGATGGCTAACTTCCTCCTGGCCTTTGTTGCTGCCTTGTTGATGTGCTGCTTCCATGTCAGCCTATCATCGAATGTAACTCCGAGATAGGTGGGTTGTTTATCTTCTCTCATGAGCTCTTCATTTATCTTGATGACACCAGCTTTTCATTTTGGAGAGAGCGTAGTGCTGCACTTGTCTGTGTTGATGCTGACACACCATCTATTTGCCCATGAGGTTAAGGCATCTATAGCTCTTTGTAGCAGTTTGGTGGCCACTGTTGCATGCTCATCCGTGCACCATATTACCTGGTTATCAGCGTACATTGCTGTGGTAAAGTGGGATGTTATAAATTTTTATAGGGGACTTAGTGTACTGACTGAGATCAGCTGTGAAGGTATCTGTATCTAATAGGTGTAGTGTTTTACAGATAACCTTACTTGCTACCACATTATGCCTCAGTCAGAATTATTTTGGAATATTGTGATGACTACGTTAAATGTCTAGGGTATGTATATGATGAAGTGTAAGTCACAACAACAACAGACAGATAAACAATTTAATTTATTCCACCACACTTGACAACACTGTGACACTCACACACATGTAACATTCTATAAGACTATCTTAAATGAGTCACTGGTAAATTTTCAAATATCAATATGTATTAAGCACTTTCATTAATATATATGTCCTGATTCAACTACAAAGTGAACCAGGAATCACAATCAATTTTAATTACAATTTATATGTACAGGATTTATCAATATGAAACTTGTAGTGACATATTTTATTAATATTATCCTATGTGTGTCAGTTGTGTAGTAGTAATATGAGGTAATACTGGTTTTGTTTTTTCAAGCTATGTTGTTATTTGTCATCATGACTTCAAGTGTTTGTTTATCTTGTAAGTAGTATGGGGAAAAGTTCACAGTCCCTATCAATTTAAACACTGTATTTTCCCTCTGGTTTATTATAAAGTCAGATTTTGAGGGGGGCGGGGGGGGGGGGGGCATAATGTTGAGCTCCACTGGCCACATAGGCTTATCTTTCGTGATGGCGGCAGGAAAAGACTCCTCTGCTCGATAGCCTCCCTGTGTTCTGGAGACACCTCACTGGTCACTATCTGGACCCAGGAGTATGCTGTCAGCCTCTAGGTTCAGCAAAGCTCAGACCAGGTGCTGCTCAATAACTTTTGGACCACGGTCCCTGAAACAAGAAGGTTGTACCTCCTACTTCATAACTAGTTTATAATCTATTTACAGACTGAACACATTACATAACAAACACTGAGTTCAGAGCGGTAGGCCAACTGTCAGCTTCATCTGAAATAATTTACACCAGTATATTCCTCCCTAATGATTACTACGCCTCTGCAATTCCAGCATTATTTCTTTCTAGTCAATAAGCTAGGTGTCAGTGTACTGTTTGGCAATTCCAGGCAGTTTTTACTTTCCTCCGACACCTTCTGTTCAGGTTGGAGCACTATATAGGCTTTACCTCACGTTCGCTACTGAACTACACATATATATACAGACATAAATTATCAATTTACATTCAATTTTCATTAAAAAGATGTCAAATATTTCAAGCTTACCACAATTCATGGAAATAACACAGAATTACGTTGACTGGCAATGAATATAGCACAATTTCGATCTGCCGATGTCCCAGGCTTTTATTTAGAAAAATATGCACTGGTGCTCAACGCACTGGTTCTGTAGTAAGTTTATTTGAACATGTGGTGGTGACCTGACGCCACTGATTGACTATATTCGCGGGTCTAACCAATCGTGCCATGTTTACCCAATCGTTTGAAAAAAAAGTACTCCTACTCCCGTTTCCCCTGACAACAAAAGATAGTATTTATAGCCCGACTAATCGTGTTTAGCCTTACATTTATTGCGCTCCAATCAAATCGGATTTAACATGGAGACCCCTTTCCCGTACAATGGTGGGGTGAAAATCTGCCACTGAGCGATTCTGATTTAGGTGTTGTCTGACATCCCTCACTATTTCTTTTGGCTATAATTTGGTAATTCCTAGACTATTTGCGTAACGTTTAACATATTATTTGTCAGCAAGTTCTAAGGAACCCAAATATATATATTTAATGGAGCCAATATGCATTTTCTTCTAGGATAGTCGTGCTGTTACCACCTCCTCACTTCCAAACTTTAGGGTGTCTGGGTACTGTCATGTTTTCAAACGTAAACCAGTATAATGTCATGTTTCCTAATAAGCGTTTTGTAAGTTTTTTAAAACCTAACTCTGGTATGGGTAGTGTTTTTTTTTTATCACTGTCGATTTGAAAAAAGCTAGTGCTGGTGGCCTTACACGCGTGATGGTAGTAATTGTATAGCGAGACGCGTGTTTAGTGTTGCATGCGTCCCTGCTTTCAGCCCTCCCTTCTCTCTATCCTTTAGTCCATCTGTCTTTCGTTTTTGGGTAACGTAGTGTATAAAACGACATGAATGGAATTTTAAATCTAGGTCATCTTGCGTATCTCAAGGTTTTTCTTAGAAATGGAGTACACATTTTATTGTGTTGGGGAAACGCGTGTATGCTGCAGAAGGCTTTTACTATCAACGTGAAACGTTACAATTTGCAGACGAAGTAGAAAACAAGGGGGATTTCGAGTACAGTCATTGTGACAGCACTGTTCTTTACCATTCTTCTTTCCTTTTATTGAATTTATTTGTTAGGCTTTACATTTACTTTTTAATTTATATATGTGGATTAGAATTTCACACGACAGATGTGTCGGCCAAAAGGCGCAGATATCGCAGCTCCGGTGTGTAGTGGTGTTGATGGTATTGTATGATGTTGATATTACTAAATGTAATTGTATGAGGCCAGCTGTGAAGGCTCCTGAGATAAAATGTAGTTGAGAATTGTCAGAAGGCCTTTCTTGCTACCACTACGACCTCACACTTAATTTTTTTTTAATGAATGTGGCTACGTAAAGTGTCTAGGGTTATGATATGTAGTGTGGTGTAATAGGTTATAGATATACCCACAGATATTTAACAAGACTAATAATATTAATAAATGTTAAAATACACTGAACTAACTCACGTGTGTAAAATTTTTGATAAAATTATATTACATTTATTTTGTTCTGGATCAATTTTTTAGGTTGACCAGAACTTAAAAGGATTTAGAGATTATGAAAGAAATGCATGGAATATTATATCATAAATGCAATAGTGTACATATATATGTACTATACTAGTTAGTTTTATTAAAATGTTCTAGTAGTCATCTACTTGGGAGGATAGTTAATGTTTGTGCTGTTGGGGTGGCCTCATCACACCTGTCTATATTGACTACACAGTGTCCAGAAAATGGTGGGAATTTTTATGGGGTATTAGTAACTAAACGGGTTGGTGAATGTCCAGCAGACCAGAGGCTCACTCATCTTGTAGTTGTAGCTCTGGTGCTGAAATCTGGTGGTCCCACCTCTCCGTGCTGGCGGGCAATAATGGTGGTCTCTGTCACAAGTACTGCACAGATACACTCGAGTAAAGTCACCAACTGAATAGACACTGCTTTGTTGACAACAGAAACTCACAGCTCTGCAATCAAAGTATGGGCCATGTGTCAAAATCTATTCTCTACCCACGTCTGGACACAACACTGACACAACAACCACATCATACAGACAGGTCAGATCTCTCTGACCAAACAGCACATTTACCATGGTGGTTTTACATCAGATAGATCCTCCCAGACTATAGATTCTGAAAAATATTTATTAGTTGTCTGCCCTAAAAGAGGATAGGTAATATGTTTCATTATTCTCAACACTTGATCTGTCTTGCCTAACTCTTGCTGGAGTTTATGTATATTGTTGGTCCCTAGACCCTGACTAGGGCGGGGGGTCTAGAGCAAATCCCTACTTGTTTGTAAGGCTAGATTTCGATATGGCAGTATCAAATCACTCGAACATGAAACAATATTCAAAATATATAAAGAAATAATTTCAATCTTACCAGATTATGAATAAATAACACAGAATTGCTAGCAAAACTCAGCTGAGCTGCTGGCTATAGTATGGCGTCCCTAAATTTATTTCACTTTCTTTCATATGGAAATCACCACACTTTAAAATCTGTGTCTATCACTGAACAACTATTGAAGAATGGCCCCACTTTCGCGTCTGAGCGCTAATGATATGATTGTCTGTGGCCAATCACTGCCTAGGTTTATTTTAAATTTCAAATTTCCTACCATAAAGTCATTTCAGTCATGCTTCAGTCAAGTATGGATGGTTATCTGTTAGTCTGTCCGTCTCTACTTGTGTTTCTACAAAATGTACTTGATTTTTGAACCAACCTTTCTCTCCCCTCCAAAATTTTGTCGTTAAAAGTTATATTTAGACACAGCTACCACCCAAAAACCCTCTCATCCATACTAAGTAGATTTGAACACCTGCGTCTCGAGGTCGTGTTTTTTTGTGCAATTAGCGACACTTTTAGATTCAATACAGTCTGTCGATGATGTGAACAACACTGTCTTTTGTCATTATCTTCAATATTATCTATCCGTCTGTAAAATTAAGAACATATTAGTTCACTGCTCAGAATAGGCCATCCGGCCAGCTAATTTTTATATTCCTAACATTAATATTAAGAAAAAAGTACTTTTTAAATTTTGTAATATTCCAAACATCTGCGTTTTAGCCGCTGAATTCAAATCAAGGGCTTGGTATTGCAAAAGCGTCCAATAAATGACTGTGGCGTAACATATCCAAGGTCCCTTCTGTCGAGTTGCTTACTTTTTATGTCAACTTGGGAAACGTGACTTTTCTCCGTTTCCCCCCCCCCCAATTGCGTCTCTTTAGCCTTTCTAGTCTCACGCAATCTTTCCAGTCATATTTTTTTCCTTTTTGATCCGCCGTTCCCCTCCTGTCTAGCGAGTCAATTTTTATGTAGGGTGATGACCCGCGGTCTGGGCGATCATGTACTATCAGCAGCCTACGCATTATGTTTTTATCCTTACATGTTATCTTTGGAGGTATTTTACCGTTGTATCTCTGTCAATTTCACTACACATCTCCCCACTTGAAAACATGCCTATGGCAAGTTCCAAAACCAGCGATACACATAGGTAAAATTACTCCTCACGTCTGCCACTACTCTAATTTTGATCACAGGGGTGCCGACTGAGGAAATCTGCACCGACATTCAATTTGCCTGGGATATATTGGATACTAAACTGATAAGGTTGAAGCAATAAAGACCACCTCAGCAATCTTGCGTTTTCATGCTTAGCCTGAGACAAGAACACGAGAGGCTGATGGTCCGTCTCCACCACAAAAGTCCTACCATACAGATAGATTTGAAACTTCTTTATTGCCCAGATTAATGCTAAACATTCTTTTTCGCTTGTGGAGTATCCTTGTTCCGCCTTATTCAATTTGCGGCTTGCATAAGCGACTGGTTTCAGTTCCCCATCAGGTGAAGATGATCTTTGCAACAAAGCCCCTCCGAGTCCTACATTACTTGCATCGGTTCTTAAGACAAAGTCCTGTGTCAAATCAGGCAGTTTGAGAATAGGCTTGCTAGTGAGTTTTTCCTTTAACTCTTGGAACGCTAGTTCACATTGTGCAGTCCAAATAATTTTATCTGGAAGTCCCTTGCGAGTCAGATCAGTCAGAGGAGCACAAATAGCGTTAAAATTTTTGATGTATTTCTGATAAAATCCGCATAACGACACGAATGATCGCACGTCCTTTTTTGTTTGCGGCCTAGGTGCTCTCTGCAGTTTTTCCAAGTTCTTAGGATCAGGGGTCATATTACCCTGATATACAGTGTGTCCCAAGAATTCCAACTCTTTGCATCCAATACAACATTTTGTTGGCCTAGCAGTTAAGTTCGCCTCCCGAAGTCTATCAAACAACATCTCCAGAGCTTCAATGTGTTCTTCAAATGTCTCTGTGGCGACGAGAATATCATCCATGAAATTCGTGATACATGGGTTATTCAGGGGATCCAACAATTTTCGCATCATCCTTGAAAACACACTCGGAGCATTTTTCAGTCCGAATGGTAGCATATTGAATTCATAATGTCCATCCGAAGTGCTAAAAGCCAAATAAGGTCTCACTTCAGGCTTCACTGGGATCTGGTAATAGCCTTTACTAAGATCCACCTTTGAAAAGTATTTTGCCTTGTTCAGTCTGGCAAATAACTGTTTTGTGTCTGGTAATGGATCCACTTGTCCTTCTGTGACAGCATTCAGTTTCCTGTAATCTATGCACAGTCTGTGTTCCCCAGACGGTTTTCTCAACAAAACGACACTAGAACTAAAAGATGATTCACTGTGCGAAATAATCCCCTCCTTCAACAAATACTCTATTTCTTCCTTCAATGCCTTCTCCTTCGCGAACGGAATAGAATAGGCTCTCATACAGATTGGGTTTGAGTCTACCAGTTTCATGTCATACTGTAGCAAATTTGTATGGCCTGGTTTATCTGTTAATACATCTGTATGTTCCTCCAGAACCTGTTGAACTCTCTCCCTCTGGTTTTTAGTCAGGTGCTTACTGACTTTTACCTGTGCTGCTGTTTCACAAGGATGTAATGGGTATTCATGTGAGGTGAGTGGTTCTTTTTGCATCTGGGTTGCAATAGCCAAGGTCAATAAGGGGGTGCTTTCCTGGAGTGGTCTGTCCAGATACTTCTTTAACAGGTTTACATGATAAACTTTTCCTTCCCCTTTTTGTCAATTTTATAGTTTGTTCTAGACACCTTCTCTAGAACCGTATATGGACCTTGCCAACCAATTTGTAATTTATTCTGGCTTCCGGGTAGTAGAAGCAGCACCTTCTCTCCGACTGCCAGTTCCCTGTCCTTTGCCTTCCTATTAAAATATGCTGCATGTTTCTTCCTGGCTTGTTTCAAATTATCATTTGCCAGTTTCCATCCAGCTTTCAAACGAGTGGTCAGTTCGTTCACATATTGATACGATGAGGTAACAGTCTCTTCCGCCTTCTCATCTGTCCAGGTCCTTAATAGAGCTTCTAATGGACCTTTTATTGGCCTCCCAAATAGCAGAGTTGCGGGAGCCATCCCGGTTGAACTATGTGGTACCTCCCGGTACGCAAACAATGCGGCGGGCAGGAATTGATCCCACAGATCCGGTTTTTCGTGTGCCAGCTTTCTCAGGATAGAAATGAGAGTCCCGTTGAACCTCTCTACCTGGCCGTTCCCTTGTGGATGGTACGGACTACAATGAAAGTGTCTGGCTTGAAATAGCTTAAAAACTTCTTCCGTTAGTTTCCCCTTGAACTGAGAACCATTATCCGTCAAGATTTGATGCGGGAATCCTAATCGGGTAAATATTGTAAGTAGTGCCTCTGCTACATGTTTTGAATCAATTGATGGCAGGGCTACCGCCTCTCCCCACATAGAACAAGTGTCCACCAGAGTAAGGATGTAACTGTTCCTCCTCTTGGTCCGAGTGAGAGGTCCTACAATATCCACTGCAACCCTCTCAAAAGGTGTTCCCACTATGGGCATTTCCCCTAGAGTTGCAGGAGCAGTCCAGTGCTTTGGAGCTACCCTTTGACATTCTGGGCAGGATTTGACATATCTTTTTATATCCTCCGTTATCCCTGGCCAGAAGTAATGACAAGCTATACGCTGTCCTGTGGCGCTGATCCCCATGTGACCACTGAAGGGAATCGCATGCCCGAGTTCCATCACTTTATCTCTATATGAAGTGGGAAGAACCAGCTGGTTGTGACCATTTGTTCCAGTTCCGGCCTTCCTGTATAAGAGTTTGTTCTTCATGAAATATTCCCCCTTGCTCGGAGGTGTGTGGCATTTGGGCAATTTTTTAAAACAGGGCTTGAGTGTCCTATCCTCAGCCTGCGCCTTCCTCATCTCCTCTGGATGAGCATTTATAGGTTCACCTTCTTCCTCCTTCTTCTGTGACCTGGTCTGCACTGTCGCCATGATCACAGGTTTCTCGGGATTCCCCAAGAAGACGTATCTACACCCCAATATCAGAGGGTAGATTGGTTCATCTATCACTGCTGCTCTGATTTCTCCTTCCACATAGCGAGTTTTCACCGTTATCCTTGCGATGGGAAGTGTCATGAGTGGTATGTCCTTAGTCGCCCCTTGTATTTCCACTGTTTCTGTGGTATACTGACTTGGGTCCACTAGGCTAGACTTCACAACTGAATCATAATCCAAACCTGTATCATAAAGGCACCTTATGGTGACCCCATTACAAATAACATCCTCACAAACTGGGGGGTGATAAGGTTCCTGTTGTCCCTTAGGATTAACCTTTAATCTTTGCGTCCCCGACTTCATTGCAGCAATGTTTGAAGGTTTCCTTCTACAAAATTCGGTGTTATGGTTATCCTTCTTGCACCATTTACACCATCTTTTTCCTTGGTTCAACGGTTTTCTTTCATTGAACTTTTGGTCATTGAACTGTGAGTTTCTGTCGCGATAGTCATTTCTTGGCCGCTCAAAGTTTGTCCTACCTTTATTTCCCTGCTCTCTATTATCAAATTTATTAAATTGCTGTGGAGCTTTAAAATTGTCTATGTGCTTCTTTTTAGCACCACTTACCTCTGCCTGGGCTGCCTGATACCTCTCAGCAACATTTAAAATTTCCCCCAACTTCTCTGCACCTTGTTCCATGAGAAATTTTCTCATGTCTGGAGCCATGGACTCTCTCAATTGCTCAATCATGATCATTTCTTTAAGATCTTGGGTCTTCCCCAGAGCCGTCCATTTCTCCAAATAGGTTTCTAGTCTAGCAGAGAATTGGTGGTATGTCTCCCCAGACAACAGTTTGGCATTTCTAAATTTCTTACGATAAAATTCACCATTCTTCTCGTACCTTAATAACAAAGCCTGCTTTAACATGTCATAATTGTCTTGGTCTTCCCTGTTCATTTTGGCAAATACTTCATAAGAAGTACCTCTCAATCCCTGTGATAGCTTTAAACTCCACCTCTCTCTCTCTAACCCATATGTAGTAGCTAATAACTCAAAACGTCCTAGGTACCCCTCTATGTCATCGTCTTTTTCAACAAAATGGTCTAAATGAAACCCCATAGCTGAGTTTGAGGCTCCCAGACTGGGCGTAGCATCTGAGGCAAAAGGGCTGGCACCATTTTCAGGAGCCGGGCCTTGTAATTCCAGCTCCCTTAGTCGTAATTCGTGCTCCCTCTGCAACCTTCTATCTTCTGCCTCCCTTTCGGCAGTCAACCTTTTTTCTTCTGCCTCCCTTTCGCCTTTTTTATCTTCTGCCTCCCTTTCGGCCTTTTTATCTTCTGCCTCCCTTTCGGCCTTTTTATCTTCTGCCTCCCTTTGCTGTCGTTTTTCTTCTGCCTCAATCTGCAGCCTCTTAATTTCTCTATCAGCCTCTAACCTCTTCTCTTCAGCTAACCTCCTTTCTTCCCGTTCAATATATTTATCACATTCAGCCGTTACGTATTGAATTAAAATTTGACCATCCATTCCCATCTCCTTCGCGGTGAGCACAGCAGCTGATCTAAATTTTGCCAGCTCCGCCATACTTTTTAGACAATATAATAATATACAAGCTAAATCTCTAACCAGTAAATACACTAAGTACTTCTTATGACTATAGTCTAACTAATTCTAACTAACCAGTTAACTAATTAATTATTACTGGCTGTGAAGATTCACCAACTTTTATCTGCAGGGACACTTTTAATTTTAAAGGGAATTTTACAATTTATTTCCCTACTTTTATTTCTCCCACCAGGAGATCCTAATATTACTGTTGGGCTAATTATCCCTGGACAAGACCCCAATTTATGTAGTGGTGTTGATGGTATTGTATGATGGTGATATTACTAAATGTAATTGTATGAGGCCAGCTGTGAAGGCTCCTGAGATAAAATGTAGTTGTGAATTGTCAGAAGGCCTTTCTTGCTACCACTACGACCTCACACTTAATTTTTTTTAATGAATGTGGCTACGTAAAGTGTCTAGGGTTATGATATGTAGTGTGGTGTAATAGGTTATAGATATACCCACAGATATTTAACAAGACTAATAATATTAATAAATGTTAAAATACACTGAACTAACTCACGTGTGTAAAATTTTTTGATAGAATTATATTACATTTATTTTGTTCTGGATCAATTTTTTAGGTTGACCAGAACTTAAAAGGATTTAGAGATTATGAAAGAAATGCATGGAATATTATATCATAAATGCAATAGTGTACATATATATGTACTATACTAGTTAGTTTTATTAAAATGTTCTAGTAGTCATCTACTTGGGAGGATAGTTAATGTTTGTGCTGTTGGGGTGGCCTCATCACACCTGTCTATATTGACTACACAGTGTCCAGAAAATGGTGGGAATTTTTATGGGGTATTAGTAACTAAACGGCGTTGGTGAATGTCCAGCAGACCAGAGGCTCACTCATCTTGTAGTTGTAGCTCTGGTGCTGAAATCTGGTGGTCCCACCTCTCCGTGCTGGCGGGCAATAATGGTGGTCTCTGTCACAAGTACTGCACAGATACACTCGAGTAAGTCACCAACTGAATAGACACTGCTTTGTTGACAACAGAAACTCACAGCTCTGCAATCAAAGTATGGGCCATGTGTCAAAATCTATTCTCTACCCACGTCTGGACACAACACTGACACAACAACCACATCATACAGACAGGTCAGATCTCTCTGACCAAACAGCACATTTACCATGGTGGTTTTACATCAGATAGATCCTCCCAGACTATAGATTCTGAAAAATATTTATTAGTTGTCTGCCCTAAAAGAGGATAGGTAATATGTTTCATTATTCTCAACACTTGATCTGTCTTGCCTAACCCTTGCTGGAGTTTATGTACATTGTTGGTCCCTAGACCCTGACTAGGGCGGGGGGTCTAGAGCAAATCCCTACTTGTTTGTAAGGCTAGATTTCGATATGGCAGTATCAAATCACTCGAACATGAAACAATATTCAAAATATATAAAGAAATAATTTCAATCTTACCAGATTATGAATAAATAACACAGAATTGCTAGCAAAACTCAGCTGAGCTGCTGGCTATAGTATGGCGTCCCTAAATTTATTACACTTTCTTTCATATGGAAATCACCACACTTTAAAATCTGTGTCTATCACTGAACAACTATTGAAGAATGGCCCCACTTTCGCGTCTGAGCGCTAATGATATGATTGTCTGTGGCCAATCACTGCCTAGGTTTATTTTAAATTTCAAATTTCCTACCATAAAGTCATTTCAGTCATGCTTCAGTCAAGTATGGATGGTTATCTGTTAGTCTGTCCGTCTCTACTTGTGTTTCTACAAAATGTACTTGATTTTTGAACCAACCTTTCTCTCCCCTCCAAAATTTTGTCGTTAAAAGTTATATTTAGACACAGCTACCACCCAAAAACCCTCTCCTCCATACTAAGTAGATTTGAACACCTGCGTTTCGAGGTCGTGTTTTTTTGTGCAATTAGCGACACTTTTAGATTCAATACAGTCTGTCGATGATGTGAACAACACTGTCTTTTGTCATTATCTTCAATATTATCTATCCGTCTGTAAAATTAAGGACATATTAGTTCACTGCTCAGAATAGGCCATCCGGCCAGCTAATTTTTATATTCCTAACATTAATATTAAGAAAAAAGTACTTTTTAAATTTTGTAATATTCCAAACATCTGCGTTTTAGCCGCTGAATTCAAATCAAGGGCTTGGTATTGCAAAAGCGTCCAATAAATGACTGTGGCGTATTATATCTAAGGTCCCTTCTGTCGAGTTGCTTACTTTTTATGTCAACTTGGGAAACGTGACTTTTCTCCGTTTCCCCCCCAATTGCGTCTCCTTAGCCTTTCTAGTCTCACGCAATCTTTCCAGTCATATTTTTTTCCTTTTTGATCCGCCGTTCCCCTCCTGTCTAGCAAGTCAATTATTATGGAGGATGATGACCGCGGTCTAGGCGATCATGTACTATTCGCAGCCTACGCATTATGTTTTTATCCTTAAATGTTATCTTTGGAGATATTTTACCGTTGTATCTCTGTCAATTTCACTACACGGTGTAAACAGACACAATGCAACCAACGTCCTTTTCAGGACGAACGAGGAAGAATAAGAAGAAGATATATAGGATTCCTGATTGTCTTAATACCTATCTCAATTTATTACTGTTCCGTCTCTTTATTTTCTTTATTAGTACCCCTTTCTATTTTACTTCCACCGACTGTCTTTGTTTTATTGTAGTATTCTTAATTGTCCTATTACTTATCCCATTTTCTTACTGTTCCGTCTCTCTATTTTCTTTTTACTTTGTTAGTAACTGTCTTTCTATTTGACTCCCATCATCTGTTATTGTCTTATTTTAGTACTCTTAATTGTCCTATTTGCCATCTTATTTGTATTACTGTTCCGTTCTCTGCTTTTTTTGTTAAGTCACTGTCCTTCTATTTGACCCCCACTAATTGTCATTGTTTTATTGCAGTATTCCTAACTGCCATATTAACTATCGCATTTTTATTACTGCTCTGTTTATTTATTTTCTTGTGTTTTTATTAGTATCTTTCTTTCTATGTATATCCCCACCGTCTGTTACTGTAATCCTACTAACAGTCGTTTTTGTTTAACCTCGCAAGGCTGAAGGCACACACGAAAATCATAAGGGTCTCTATAAGAGACTTGTTGTACGCCGATGACGCTGCAAGTTAACAAGAGATTCAGAGCTTGATAAATCTCTCAAGCATGCAAGGACTTTGGCCTCACAATAAGTCTGAAGAAAACAAATGTGCTGTGTCAGGATGCGGATGTCGCACAAATTATTACTATCGATAACTATGAATTGGCATTGGTGCATCACTTCACACACTTGGAGGTCTACCATTAATGGCAAACTCTGGACACAGAAATTAACAGCTGCAGCCAATTTTGTCCGCCTAACAAAGAATGTTTTGTGAAACTTCAGACTCACTATGAAGACCAAAGCTGTGATATATAATGCATCCGTCACCAGCACGCATCTATATGGCAGCGAGACATGGACAACCTATGCTAAGCAAGAAAGAAGACTCAATACCTTCCATCTACGGTGTCTACTCCACATCCTTGGTATTTTGTGGAAGGACAAAGTGACAAATGTCGAGGTACTGTCATGTGCTGGCCTTCACAGCATGAATATATTGCTTAAACAGCGCATACCACGCTGGCCTGGTCATGTCCGCCGCATGAAAAATAGTCGCATCCAAAAAGATGTTTTCTAAGACAGCTCTTAGATGGCAAAAGAACAGTTGGGCGACCGCAGCTGGGGTTCAGAGATGTGTGCAAGAGAGACATGATGGCAGTGGACATACATCCAACAACCTGGGAGGTTCAGAGATGTGTGCAAGAGAGACATGATGGCAGTGGACAAAAATCTAGCAGCCTGCGAAGATGAAGCTGCTGATCACACCACGTGGTGATGCTCCCTACGGCGTCATCTTAGATTTGGGCGAAAAGAAACTCTTACGACAGGCAGAAGAGAACGAATACGCCATAATGAACACAAGTAAAAACAAACAACTGAGGGCTGTCACCGTAAAGGCACATTCCAATAATCAGTTATCTTGTTATCCATTCACCCGTGTGTTATCGGGGCCCGAAAGGGGAACAAAGAATTGTAGCACTGTACCCTACCATGCATGTCGTAAAAAGCGACTAAGGAGGGTTGGGCATGGGGCTGGTTACCTCATCCCGTAAAAAACTTTTTACCACAAAAACTTCAACAAATATGGACAAGTCAAATAAAGAATATAAATCAACTCAGCCGCCCAAGACAGAAGAAGGTCCTCTGGAAAGGAGGCGCATGAAGCAGCCTAGAGAAAGCCGAAAGGAGTCTGGGTTGCCGACTAACCTTTTTTCGTCTAGGAAAATCTCCAGGATTGGCACCTGGAATGTTCGCACTCTGTGTGAACAAGGGAAAACTGCACAGGTAGCAGCAGAAATGTAAATTACAGATTTGATATCCTGGGTCTCTGCGAGACACGGTGGAAAGGCATAGAGAAGAGGAGATTGATCACATGAGAAATGGTATTGTCCTCAAGACATGAGGAGGAAAGAGCCCACCACAGTGAAGGAGTGGCTCTAATGCTGTCCAAGGAAGCACAGAAGGCACTTATAGAATGGGAAGCACTGGGACCCCGAATTATAACAGCAAGGTTTAAATCAGCCAAAAATAATGTAAATATAAACATCATTCAGTGTTATGCACCAACAAACGATAAAGAAGAATCTATGAAAGAAGACTTTTACACCAGACTACAAAGTGTCTTGGACAATAGGAAAAGAAAGGACATCACAATTTTTATGGGTAACCTAAATGCGAAAATAGGAACAGACAACATTGGCTTTGAAGAAATCATGGGAAAGCAGGGATTGGATGTGATGAACAAGAATGGGGAACTATTAGCAAACTTCTGTGCTTTAAATCAACTAGCTATAGGAGGAAGCATATTTCCATATAAAAGAATACATAAAGCAACATGGATATCACCAGACCACAGAACTGAGAATCAGATTGATCACATATGCATAAGCAAGAAGTTTAGGTCATCACTGCATGAAGTGAAAGTATGTAGAGGAGCAGATGTTGTATCAGACCACCATCTTCTGTTTGCTAAAACAAAATTAAAACTCAAGAAATTTTTAACAGCATATAGCTATAGACAACAGTATAATGTGGGATAACTAAGAAATCAGGAAATAAGAGAAAAATTTGCAATCACAGTATCTGTCACGTAGACAGTGACTTAATTTATTTTTCCATCTCGTCTCAATGTTATTACTCTTTAATGTTCTGTTTTCCTATACATTTTGTTTCTCTTTGCTTTGCTACCTGTGTTTCCCAATTGTTTTCTCATTCTCAAACCCCACCCGAGGTTGTTTACGTTCGAGCCTGCAGCGGTCAGCGAACGATAATGTTACGTCAGCACACCTGGCCTGATCAGAAGAACGTCTGTTACGCTTAAAGTGTTAGAACGAGCCAAATACGGTTTCTGTGAAAGAAACGGTTCGTTAGCGGCGGGTACCCTCTGTGGTCCGAACAGGGGAATTTCTCTGGTCGCTTTAACACGTTTGATCACAAGCGGCTCGTACCCTTTGAGGCCTGGGTAACGAGTTTGATCTGTTTCAGGGGGAGATAACAATCGCGGTCAGTTTGTGGGTTGTTTGCCCTTAGATGAGCAAAGAGCACATAATGTTATGATTGTCTCTCTGTGGGAATTTTCGCAAAGTGGTTGCTTCTGAAACCTTTGTCTTACCCGGTATTACGCATTACGCCGATACATCTGTAGAATCAGGCTATGCAGGTGTCCCGGGTAGAATGGTTTGTAAGCTATAAGATTTGAAATTTTACTACGTCAAACACACTCGTGAAGATATTCCTGGCCCGAGATGGACCATCATGAGATTAGGCAAAACTTTAACACAGAACTAAAATGTTAAGGCCTTTCTCTAGTCATTTTTCGGGGTGAGTTGACATATCTTATAATATGATATATTCATGTTACAGAGTTTTATATATATATCTGATAGGAATGTGAGGACTTCTCCCAGTAATTTACTTCAGTGATAGTGTTGTGCCGTATTCAGCCTTTATTAAGTGGTGTTTAAGCTGTTTTTGGTTTATCATGGGTTAAATGTTAAACTTATAATAACACTCACTAGGCGTAGAATAAGTCCACAGATGATTATCATGGGTTAAGAATAGGCATTAACTGTCATTTCTGTAAGATAACGTCAGAGGTGGATTATTCACTTAAACACTGAATTATAGGAGATAGTCGCTTATTCCTTGTGGATAGATATTTTTAGTGGCTGGGGAGAATCATTTTATGCTTACTTGTGTAGCTAGACTCTAGCCATAACTTTCACAAGAGCAGCCACCAGCCATAGAAAACATTTTACCTTATGACTCAGTCCCAACTGTATTATAGCAAGAACATTGCATTTTCTTTGTACTCATTTTGTGGAATATTAATATATTTCCCCTAGGGAACATACGATTTATTTGTGTAATGTCACATGCTGTAATCTGCTTATGTAAATTCATTTAATGTTGTAAGATGAATAACATAACCATTCAGCTGTATGTTTGTTTTGGAGAAGAGGAGTAGATTTTGCTGTTAGAACATGTTACTGACAGGTACATGGATGAACAATAGATATTAAGCCTATGCGGGCGCGTGTTGATAATTAATATTTTTAAGGAACAGGAGACATGGTTAAAGACAGCCCTAAACTATCATAGCAATAACTACAATAAATTTAATCCCATAGTGGAGCGAAACTTTCTGTAGAAAGTTAGTGTGATTTATTATTTGCTTGATGTAAAAGGGTGTCTCTTTTTGGTCTCAGTTTCAGGGGATACCGAATTGCTAGTCTAGTTTTGTTGAGTCAAATGTTGAGTGTCTTTTTGTTGTACGCCCTAATTGTTGAAGGCGATGAAGACATAGTATGGTATCTGTGGTCTGGTTTGTGTAGGATGCAGATGTGTATTCAAACAGTGAGCATTACAAGCAAGGCAATCCACACAAGGACGTCACGTTAACTCACGATGAGAAAAGTCAATGATGCTTGCAACAGCTAGTGACGGTTTTTGTATAATTTATTATAGACGCCACAATGACGAAGTGTGTAGACATAAACAAGCCAGTACATCATAGGTACGATCAAACAGTCATTATTACATATGTAGTCAATTCAACAGGCACAGCAGACAGCATCATAATAATGTACGTCATATGCCTTTTAGGATATCGGAAACAGCTGTTCATGTAGTCAGGTAGTAAACTTCCCCTTTCCATAAGAGCTAGTAGATATCAACTAGGAGATTAAATCTAGTCTCCTATTTTTGACCTCAACAAGACAGGCATGTCTTTTGAGCGTCACATTATCGTCCTCTATGTTCCTTATACAGCAAAGGTATCAAACCTAGATCCATCAATAAAGGTCAGGAAGCAAATAGTCCGTAGGACAGGCATCAATCGATGCGTGACAATATAAGTGGATCGTGAGCTGAGCAAACTTGTCATATCACAGACTTTATAATAAGGCAGGCTAAGCAAAAGTCAACATCACAAGATGGCGATAAAGTTACTCAGCGAAAAAGGATTCAGTTACCTGTCATCAGGAATTAAATCACATAAATCACATATGCCTCCAGGCATTTGAAATAACATAGAGATATATCATCTCAAAAAAGGAACAACAATGATGAGGACTCCTTCCTGAATAAACTAAGCGAAGACTAGCACATCGCTATGTCTCGCCTTACCAGCATCTCTGCTCAGACTGACCTGGGCGGAAATCATTTTAAACAATGCCACAAACAGAGACATGCGCAGAACACGCGAATCGAATACAACTCAGCTAAACTTACGAAACGAAGAATGTTCTACGATGTTCGACTGAAGACTCAAACCTTAAAAGGAAATGAATCTTGAAACATTGCGATTGCCAACTGTTTTCAAAGAACTGGCGATCTGAGCGCTCCATATATGGACATGACTCAAAATCGTTCACACAACTATCGGCAACTATACTATCAAGATAAGACAACTTCTTGACGACAGCTATCAAGATTAGACGACTGTAGAAATAGAAGTGACTACAATTCCATGAGTTACTTCCCATGCATTAAAAAATTAACTATAGTCAAAATGCATGGTCAGAATAAGTTGCGACAAGTTTAGCGCAATATTACCGCCACCTCCCGATTTAAAAAAAAAATGTGCAACTTTTTTTTTTTTTAAATATCCAAGAGTAAAACCAAAAGCGGTTTAACAACGCACGAATTATGTGGGATAACTAATTGCACTGCCTAATATGAGGCTACATTGACACATAAAGTGTCTGGTGAGAATATTTCTCAACAGATAAAAAATCTTATTCAAAAAATATATATATCGGGGAGGTGCCATCAACACACACTACGCTTGCATGAAAATACAATATAAATATGCAAGTTCATATCATTATAATCAAATAGCAGTGTCATACTCTAATACCGCTTAGAATGGATGTACACATCTGATATAAAATGTTAAATAGTACATTATCTAAATGTTTAATTAATACCATTACATAATGAAATTAAACATAAATGACGATCCAGGACACATCTCCTGTCGTTCCAAGGAAAGTGTACAATGTGGAACTCTCCATGTTTGACAACAGAAAGGTAGCTTCTCTGATCAACAATAACATGCTGAGAAAAAACAACCAATATAATTCTATTTAATAGCCATTAAGTTTCATACTATACAATACATTATTATTAACAATTGTGACCGAGTGAACTTTCGGCCCTTATATTAACTACTCAGTCTTCTTCTTATATTAAAGATGGGAACAGAAGAAGATGATAACAAAGCACAATAGTATGTGTTCACCTAAAGTGAGGACAGATGTGCTAATGTATTGTAGTAATATAGGTGTGTTATGGCTCTGTCGTATATCTAGAAATAGAACAGAAGTATTAGTTGGAATCATGTGGGCATCTAGACAGAATGTCAGCCATCACATTATCCGACCCACGGATAGCTCGTACCGTGAAGTGAAAAGGTTGAAGAGCAATAGCATATCGAGTGGATCTCGAACTCTTCAAGTTCTTAGTCTGAATAGCTGTAAGAGCTTTCTGATCAGTTTCTAGAATGAAATGTGCGCCCAGGAGGAATCTTTGTAGTTTGAGAATAGACCAAACCATAGCCAACAATTCACGGTCTAAAACCGAGTAGTTCCTCTCTGCCGCATTTAGTTTTCTAGAAATGTACATGACAGGATGCAGAGTTTCAGCATATTCCTGCATAAGTGCTGCTCCGATCCCAGTGGATGAAGCATCACTTCGAAGAACAAAAGTTCTATCAAGAGTAGGTAATCTTAGGATGGGAGGAGAAGAAAATATACTTTTAATCTGGTCTAAGGAAGATTGACATTCCTGAGACCAACGAATCAGATTAGGCGACCCTTTCTTCAACAACGTTGACAGAGGTGCCATTATCGAAGATAGATTCGGAATAAATCTCCCATAGAATTGAATTAACCCCAAGAGACTCCGGACTTGTTTCTTCGTCTTAGGTACAGAGATGTTCAATATTTTCGAAGTATTGTGGTCTTCTGTCTTCAAGAGACCATGACCAACACGATGACCCAAGAAAGAAATTTCACCAAAACCAATATAAGCTTTAGAAGGTTTTGCTGTCAGATTATACTCACGTAGAGTAGACAGTAGGTCATATAAACCCAGATAGTGATCTTCCCAAGAATCACTGAAGAGACAGATATCATCTAAGTATGCGATGACATCTGAACGATGAGAAAGAATTCGACGCATCATGCGAACGAAAGTAGCAGGGGCGTTCATAAGACCAAAGGGCATTACATTCCATTGAAATAAACCCCTAGGTGTAGAGAAAGCAGTCAGAGGTTTGGCATGATCTGCTAAAGGCACTTGCCAATAACCTTTTGACAAGTCAAGTTTAGTGAAGAATCTAGAATTAGAAAGTCTAATAAGTAGATCTTCTAGTAAAGGCATAGGTTCAGCATCGAACTTTGTGACTTGATTTAATTTGCGATAATCAACGCAAATTCGTATGTTCTTATCTTTCTTCCGAACAATAACCATGGAAGAAGAATATGGAGAAGTCGATGGTTCAATTATGTTTAATTGGATCATTTCATCCAATTCCTTTTCCACTTGTGACTGAAAGTGTATAGGGATAGGATACGGCCTAACCCTAATAGGATTATTGTCGGTAAGAATTATGTCATGTTCTATGACCTGCGTGTGACCAGGGATGTCGGTTAGAACATCCTTAAATGTCTGTAACATCGACGAGACTTGACGATGTTCATCAACAGAAAGATTAGGAGAAATGGAGACATCTTTCCAAGATTCCATAGAATGTAGTGGAACCACTGGAAGAGGAAGATCGACATCAGAAAAAACAGATTCCTCATCCTGTATGACAGACAGGGATGAGTAATGACCATGAGGTACAGAAGATTCGTCCGTTGCCTGAAAAATAGGCAGCAAATAGTCTGGACGCTCATGAAATTCCGTCAGCATGTTGATATGGAAAGTCTTATGCTTTCCATCTATATCGACCACATAGTCAACATCGGAAATTCGTGAGACTATTGCATATGGACCTTTCCATGCAATCAGAAGTCTATTTTCCCTACTGGGGAGTAGGACGAATGCTTTGTCACCTGGACAAAGTTGTCGTAGACATCTGTTCTTGTTAGCAAACTGCCTTGCTTTTTCTTTAGCAATTTCTGACGAAGCAGTCGCTAGTTTGCATGCCTCAATGATCTTTTGCCTAAGAGCAATGACATACTCATATGAAGATTGAGTGTCATCACTAATATCATCGGCAGTGATGAGATCGTGTAATAAAGACATAGGGCCGCGCGGACGCGCGCCAAAGACAAGTTCAAAGGGAGAAAATCCTGTGTGCTCATTTGGGACCTCTCTATAGGCAAAGAGAGCCGCGGGTAAAACCCTGTCCCAATCTTGAGGATGATCTTCAGTTATCTTACCAAGTAAAGTCTTGAGCGTTCTATTCAGACGCTCAACTAACCCATTAGACATAGGATGATAGATGCTACTGAGAGATCTTTTAATGTGTAAGGTAGACATTACTTGAGACATAGTATCAGATATGAGTTGAGTGCCATGGTCTGACAGTATTTCTCTGGGGAACCCCAAGCGAGAAAATATCAGCCAAAGAGCATCTGCGATATCTGTAGTAGATATGCTCTTTAGAGGGATAGCCTCTGGCCAACGTGTGCACATATCGACACATGTAAGGATAAACTGATGTCCTCTGGCCGACTTTATCTTAAAAGGGCCAATAATATCTATGGCCATTTTCTGAAATGGCCGAATAGGGATGTCAGCAGCCTGGATAGGCGCAGCATGTCGTGGTCCTCTAGATTTGACCTCCTGACATACCTGACATGATCGGCAGTATATACGAATGTCCTTGTTAACAAAGGGCCAAAAGAAAGCCGCAAGGACTCTCGACTTTGTACGGGAAAATCCCATGTGTCCAGCACATTGCGAGTCATGAGCATGTTGCAATATTTGCACTCTCATACTCTTGGGAACAAGAATTTGCGAATGTGCTGACGTAGCCGAGTCTTGTACCATACGTACAAGTACGCCGTTTTTCATTTCTATCCAAGATTTTCTTTGTGTATCCTTATTTGGATCACCTTTCTTCGCAAGAATGAAGAATTTTTTTAGCGTAGGATCTTCTTCTTGTAATTTTATGAACGAGTCACGAGAAATAACCAAGGTACTATCTTGGCTATGAACTTCATTATCATTATTCAACGAAGTTTGTGGTGTTTGTAGAGCTTGTGCTCTTGTAACCACTGCATTGGTAGCTTGCATATTATCATCTTCCCAAGCAGCAATCTGCTGTGGGGTACATTCCCTAACTCCGTGGATACGACCAATAATAAGGTCCGCAATAGGATTAGGTAAGAGACAGGCATGCACATCTCCCGTAAAGAAAGGAGTGGCAATGTGAATTACAGCAGTAGGATATTTCTCTAGAGTGCCGCCAAATGTGACACATTTGATAACCCTTCCTGTCGCACAGGATGGATCTACAAGCGATTGTCTAACACCAATAGTGGTGCATCCGGAATCGAAAAGTAGTGAGACCGGAGTATTATTAACAAGACCCTTATGTAGGATTAGAGAACCTCTCCCGTCATGTGCAACCGAAGCAGGAAGAGCGGGGAGAGGGTGACCACAACTCAAAGTCGATATTGTAGTTGGTTCGAACAAAGTACTGCATTGGGGGCACTTGTTTGCTCTCCCAAAGTCAAAAGAAGAACAAGTGACAGCGTCAGAGTTTTTATTATCAGAAACCTGATTACAGGCTCCCTGAGATTCTTGTTGAACCGAGTTAGCCTGCTGATATCTCTTTTTTTGTATTGAGATCTACCGCGACTACCATTACCTCTGAAGTTATCACTGTTGTTATTATCTCTGTAGTTATTATTGTCTCTATTATAACTGTTATCCTGTTTCGAATTACAGTTTCCATGATTATTATCATGTCCACATTGATGTGAACATCTATTTGTTTGGTTTTGAGGTCTACGCGAGGAAAAGCCTCTGTTACCATATCCTCTTCTGAAATGCTTAAAATTATTAGGTTGGAAGTAACGAGGACTGTCAGCTCGTCTCCAATTCTTCGAAGAAGAATCACCCTGAAATTGATTTCCATAATTTTGACCGTAACTACGGTTACTTTTCCTATCAAAATTTTGTTGGAATCTATGACTAGAGTTTTGACCATAAGGTGCTGCCGAAGCAACTGGCAGACCTTCTTTTACTTTAGAGTTACCAATGGTTACGTGAGGATGCGCAGTTATATACTGGCTACAGAAATCTTCCATTTCTTTTATTGTTTTAGGTTTACGTTCATGAAGGAAAGCAAGGAAAGACTCATTGACAGAAGACATGACTTTGTCTCTAAGTATTAAGTCCATAAGTCCTTCATAAGTTTTTTCTGTCTTAGACAGCTCCACCCAACGTAAAAAAGTAAGACGTGTCTTTGAAATGAATTCAGAGAATTGCACACCAGTTTCTGGCAACATATTTTTAAATTGAAGACGATAGCCGTCTTCGTCAAGTTGGTATTTTTTAACAATATAGCCCTGACAACCTCATAGTTGTTCTTGTCAGGCTCATCTACCATGCTTAACATACTCAAAGCATCACCTCTAAGTATTTTGGACAAATGATAAACCTGCAGTGATTTATCTATGTTATGTACTTTACATGAAGTTTCAAATCTGTCCAGATAGAATGTTATATCGTCGATGGAAGCATTGAATGGTGGTAGATTAAGCTTGAAAGTGCTTGCATTAGTCTTATCTGAGACCTTATTTGCATCATTAGCATTACCCATGTTCATCACCCTTAATTTCTCAACTTCCAAAGCTAAGAGTTTTTCTTCATGCTCCATTTTTGCTTTTCTCTCTTCAGACTCTATTTCAAGTCTTTTATTTTCAGCCTCAAGTCTTTTATTTTCAGCCTCTTTTTCAAGTCTTTTATTTTCAGCCTCTATTTCAAGTCTTTTATTTTCAGCCTCAAGTCTTTCATTTTCAGCCTCTTTTTCAAGTCTTTTATTTTCAGCCTCTTTTTCAAGTCTTTTATTTTCAGCCTCTATTTCAAGTCTTTTATTTTCAATATCTGCTTCTCTTTGTAACTTTTTTTCTTCAGCCTCAGCTTGTTTTTCTAATCTTTTATTTTCCACCTGCATCTGCAGTTTCTTTTGTTCAGCTTCCATTGCTTTATCATATTGAGCAGTTGCAAATTCTTCTAACTTATCACCAGTCTTCCCAAGCAATTTACCCTGCTCAATAAAGTGCTCAAATGTAGACATGATGAGTAATAATATGAGTCCACAACCTGAAATAATTAATTATCTTATTTCAAATTTAATTATAACAAGTCTTAAATGAAGCACTTGTTTACTCACAACACTATATTATCATCCCAATCTCTGTGGGAAACAAGTCTTATATCCAAGAACTTGTGTATAGACCTTTTTGAAATATCATCAATCAACTCTTGATCATAGGTGCACTTCCCATTCAATAGTGCACAATACTATTCATCATTTACTAATCATCAGTGTAGTAGTAATGCATAAGCATAACCCACTATTAAATGTGAATTAACTACTATAAGTGTAACCAATGACTATGTAAACACAATCACAATGTAAACAATAACAATGTAAACATTACACTGTAAACAATACAATGTAAACAATACAATGTAAACAATAACAAAGATTTAGCAACAATACAAAAACATTCGTAGAAATCAACAAAAAATAAAGCGAAAATTAAAGAAATATCACAAAAAATGTGATGATATCTACGAGAAGATAACACAAATACAAGACACCACAGTGTATAAACAAAAATGGTATATGAAACTAAACTATAGAAAAGAGTAGACTAGCAAATACAAACAAATCCAAAAAAAAACTAAAGAATGCAGAAAAATAACGAAAACAATACTAACACATGTCATCACAACTAACAAAAAATAGCAACAGAAGTCGCTTTGCAAATTCCAGTATCGGAAATTGCACACCCTACAGAAAACGCTCACGATAGACGACCTCTATGACGTGGTATGATCTAAGGGAGACACCGCCCAACCGAAAACCCGCAGAAACATAAACATATAAATATAAATATACAAATAACATATAAACATATAACATGTAAACAAAAGAATGAGATGAAACACAGAAGACTCAGTAGAAGTATAAGGGCACAGTTCACAAACAAACAGGCCACTTAACTTATGGGTATCCAAACGTCAGCCACAGCAGAAAAAACAGATGACAATCAGCGTCCTAAGGAATGAAGATCCAACGATGATGGTACATCTGGACTGCTCCAACTGCCATGACGATGGTACTTGAGCTTCTAGACAGTACAGGCAGTGTACAGGTAGTGTAAATAACGGCACTTGACCTTCTTATTCAACCGTAAATTGCTTGAAATCGGTACTTGGCCTTCTTGAGAAAACAACTTGTATCAACCGGCACTTGACCTTCACAAACGACAGCAACTTGACACCTTGACAGCAGCGACTGGCTTCACTTGAGTTAAACAGCAACAGTCTGTGATATCCGGCAATATATAACAACGCCGGGTACTGTCAAATTTCTTGCTTCTGGCAAAAAGTTACAATTTCGACCTTTTCCGGGCAACGCCGAGTACTTTCATAATTCTGTATGTAGATGTAGAATGTCTTGAAAAATCGCTGTATGTTGATTTCTTGAACGATGCAGTTTGTTGAATTCTTGTTGAATGAAGTGGGTAAGGGACCCCGTGTAGGCTGGTACCAGACCAAACCAGCTTATGGCCACCAAATGTTGTGTGGTGGTGGGCTTATCAAATGCCTTTGGACTGGCCACCAAATGTTTAGTCAAATTTTGAGTGTCTTTTTGTTGTACGCCCTAATTGTTGAAGGCGATGAAGACATAGTATGGTATCTGTGGTCTGGTTTGTGTAGGATGCAGATGTGTATTCAAACAGTGAGCATTACAAGCAAGGCAATCCACACAAGGACGTCACGTTAACTCACGATGAGAAAAGTCAATGATGCTTGCAACAGCTAGTGACGGTTTTTGTATAATTTATTATAGACGCCACAATGACGAAGTGTGTAGACATAAACAAGCCAGTACATCATAGGTACGATCAAACAGTCATTATTACATATGTAGTCAATTCAACAGGCACAGCAGACAGCATCATAATAATGTACGTCATATGCCTTTTAGGATATCGGAAACAGCTGTTCATGTAGTCAGGTAGTAAACTTCCCCTTTCCATAAGAGCTAGTAGATATCAACTAGGAGATTAAATCTAGTCTCCTATTTTTGACCTCAACAAGACAGGCATGTCTTTTGAGCGTCACGTTATCGTCCTCTATGTTCCTTATACAGCAAAGGTATCAAACCTAGATCCATCAATAAAGGTCAGGAAGCAAATAGTCCGTAGGACAGGCATCAATCGATGCGTGACAATATAAGTAGATCGTGAACTGAGCAAACTTGTCATATCACAGACTTTATAATAAGGCAGGCTAAGCAAAAGTCAACATCACAAGATGGCGATAAAGTTACTCAGCGAAAAAGGATTCAGTTACCTGTCATCAGGAATTAAATCACATATGCCTCCAGGCATTTGAAATAACATAGAGATATATCATCTCAAAAAAGGAACAACAATGATGAGGACTCCTTCCTGAATAAACTAAGCGAAGACTAGCACATCGCTATGTCTCGCCTTACCAGCATCTCTGCTCAGACTGACCTGGGCGGAAATCATTTTAAACAATGCCACAAACAGAGACATGCGCAGAACACGCAAATCGAATACAACTCAGCTAAACTTACGAAACGAAGAATGTTCTACGATGTTCGACTGAAGACTCAAACCTTAAAAGGAAATGAATCTTGAAACATTGCGATTGCCAACTGTTTTCAAAGAACTGGCGATCTGAGCGCTCCATATATGGACATGACTCAAAATCGTTCACACAACTATCGGCAACTATACTATCAAGATAAGACAGCTTCTTGACGACAGCTATCAAGATTAGACGACTGCAGAAATAGAAGTGACTACAATTCCATGAGTTACTTCCCATGCATTAAAAAATTAACTATAGTCAAAATGCATGGTCAGAATAAGTTGCGACAAGTTTAGCGCAACAAGTTTCCAGTCAGACGAAGAATGTCACCGTCTCTTCGCTCTAGAGGGATTCTGAGGATATCTAGCCCCACGAGTGTCACAGCCATACCTGAAACAACAACCGTTTGTCAACGCCATTTCCCTCTCACGGGAGTTCAGCTCACGCATTGTGAAATGAGCCAACGCAACAATCTGAAAACGTCTATTTCAGTAGTAGTTCCCTACTCGCCTATTGGATTACCAGTCAGGGCATTGCGGCTTCCAAAATCTCAAAACAGCCCAGCATGTCTATAGCAGAATTCAATTCACCAGTCTCTGTATGCCTAAACGGGGCACTCAGCCAAGCCACAGTCCAGCCAGCCAAAAACCGGATTTTAAGCCAATTCTAGCGCCTGATAAGAGCGCCTTGGGATCAGTCGTCCTGAAGTGACCTAGTCCTATGGTTGATCTCTGGATTATGTAGAACCTCGCCTCAGGAGCGGCCAGCCAAAAGATAGACAGAGTTCCAGCCCCACTCACGCGATAAGAGGAGTCACCAACGATGGCGCCTATACAGTGATTTTATTCAGGTTAATTCCATCACCGATGGCGGATATATACGAAAAAACCACTTACTGGAGCTGTTCCATTGGTCCCCGAAAGCGGACAGGCTGTCGCTAATTTCATTCAGTGGGTCAGCAGGAGATAAACAGCGTCCCCCAGCCACAAGGACAGTTTTGTAGGCTTAGTCCCTCACGAAGGATCTACATATAAGACACTGTCTGGACTATTTCATCTGGTCCCCGAAAGCGGAAGGACTGACACGCAGTTTATTCATTTTGGTAAACAGGAGGTAAATAGAGTCTTCCAGCCCAACTCGCGACAGTAGGGGGGAGTCACCAACGATAGCGCCTATACAGTGATTTTATTCAGGTTAATTCCATCACCGATGGAGGATATATACGAAAAAACCACTTACTGGACTATTTCATCTGGTCCCCGAAAGCGGAAGGACCGACACGCAGTTTATTCATTTTGGTAAACAGGAGGTAAATAGAGTCTTCCAGCCCAACTCGCGCCAGTAGGGGAGAGTCACCTACGTTTAGTACCAACAAGGACAGTTTTGTAGGCTTAGTCCCTCACGAAGGATCTACATATAAGACACTGTCTGGACTATTTCATCTGGTCCCCGAAAACGGAAGGACTGCCACTCGATTATTTATCTCTCTGTGTTCTACAGGTTCATGTCGGTGGTCTGTGTGTGTGTTTGTTGGTGTATTTTGCGTATTTGATGACTATTGCGTATTTGATGACTATTGATGATTGAGATTGCTGATGATTTTTTGATGTCACTTATGATGTTATGATGAGATGCATTATTTTCATGCTTTTCTTCATTTAATAAAGTTTACACCTTTATTAATACGCTGTTCACGACCTTTCCATCCATAAGTAACTTGTATTAGCTCTCTACTATAATCTCTATGTATGATAAGAGAAAAGGGCGAGAGCAGGAGATGCTTAGACAGACATAAGTGAGTTGAGGCTTGGAGAGAGAGATCATTTTGATAAATCTTCTTCCAGGTTGTCTCAAGTCCATCTCCTATTTACACCTTTCTGTGTGTGTAATCTATAACTCTGTCAGTCCACTATCCCTTGTCGATTTCACTACTGTTGTCCAACTCGCTCAAACTCAACCACGACAGTATCCAACAAATACCAAGTACTGGACAGCTGGAAAATGAAACAGATACGGAAGACCACTGGCAACAAGTAAAAAATATATGGAACGAGACATGTGAAGAAGTACTGAGAAAAAGAGAACATCAGCACAAAGCATGGATAACAACAGAAACCATTAGTTAGATAGAAGACAGGAAAAATAAGAAAGCAGATTTAAACAGAAGCAAAACCAGAAGCTCCAAAGCCAATGCTCATGAAGTGTACATAGAAGCAAACAAAGAAGTAAGAAGAAACATCAAAAGAGACAAGATGAAATATATTGATGATTTGGCAAGGGAAGCAGAGGAAGCTGCAGCCAAAGGAAATATCAGGGACCTGTACAACAACACATAGAAGCTAACAGGGAAATATAAGCAAGCAAATGGCCTCATGAAAGATAAGAATGGAAAATTGCTTAGTAATATACAAGAACAAATGAAGAGATGGACAGACCATTTTGAGGAACTTCTCAATAGACCAGCTCCAACTAATCCAGCAGACATAAAGCCAGCAAAAGAGGAGCTACAAATCAGCTGTGAACGACCAAGTAGAGAATAAATAAAGAAAGCCATAAAGCGTCTGAAAGATGGAAAAGCATCTGGTCCAGATTGCATTCCAGCAAAGGCCATCAAAACAGATATTGATACCTCTACAGAGATATTATACAAACTACTTGGCAAAGTCTGGGAGAGAGAGGAAATACCAGCAGAATGGAAGGAAGATTATCTAGTCAAGTTGCCTAAGAAAGGAAACTTACTTACAAGAGTGCACAAATTATAGAGGAATAATGTTACTATCAGTGCCAGGAAAAGTATTAAACAGAATAATCCTGGAGAGATTAAAAGAGTTCATAGACAAGCAACTGAGAGATGAACAAGCAGGTTTTCGACAAAATAGATACTGTACAGACGAGATAGCCACAATGAGAATAATAGTTGAACAAAGTCTGGAATGGAATTCACTGCTATACATCGGATTCGTGGACTATGAAAAGGCATTTGACAGTGTAGACAGAGAATCGCTTTGGAAATTGATGAGGCATTATGGAGTTCTCATGAAGATCATTAACTTAATAAAGAAGACCTATGAAGACATGACATGTAGAGTTCTTCATGAAGGACAACTTACACAACCGTTTAGGATTAGAACGGGAGTGAGACAGGGATGCCTCTTGTCTCCATTTCTTTTCTTACTAGCAATAGATTGGGTAATGAAAACATCGACATCATACAACAGAAATGGAATCCAGTAGAATCTGACTAAACAGCTTGATGATCTGGATTTTGCAGATGACTTGGCTCTTCTGTCCCATAACCATTATCAGATGCAAGAGAAAATGAAAATTCTCGATGAGAGGTCACAACAGGTTGGCCTGAAAATACACAGGGAAAAGACAAAGATTATGAGAATAAATGCAAGAAATGATAACAAGGTTGAACTTGAAGAAACACCACTAAAAGATGTAGATTCATACACATATCTTGGAAGTAATATAGACAAAGATGGAGGGACAGACAGTGATATCAAAATAAGAATACAAAAAGCAAGAGGAGATTTCATTGCATTGGGAAACATATGGAAAACAAGAGAAACCAAGTCCAAACGGAAATAAGAATCTTCAACTCAAATGTGAAGTCAGTCCTATTGTATGCTCTGAGACATGGAGAACAGCAAAAACAACAACCAAAAAGCTACAGACTTTTATAAATGGGCGCTTCCGTAGAATAGAAGGACTGAAATGGTATGACAAAGTCACAAATGTGGAATTGATGACAAGAACCAGACAAGTGCCAGTGGAACAAGAGTTGAGAAGAAGACGCTGGCGATGGATAGGACACACATTGAGGAAACCTGTTGATAGCATTACAAGGCAGTCCTTGTTCTGGAATCCACAGGGAAAGAGAGGCAGAGGTAGAGCAAAAAACACATGGAGAAGAGAACTGGAAACAAAGGTGAAAATGATGAGGAAAACATGGAAAGTACTTGAGCGGATGGCACAGTACATGAAGACTTGGCATGTGTTTGTTGAAGGCCTGTGCTCCTTGGGGAACTAAAGGGTATTGATTGATTGATTGATTGTCATCCATTCAATTTTTATTACTGTTGCCTCTCTCTCTTTTCTTTTCTTTTTGTTAATATATCTCTTTCTATATTACCCTGTCATTATCTTATTGTAGTCCTCCTAATTGTCATATTACACATCCCATGTTTTTACTCTTTCGTCTGCTTCAGATCTCTACCATTTTTGTCACTTATTCTTGGCGAAGATTTATTTGATCGACGTAACATTTATTTGTCTTTTAATCTAGTTTTGGTCGACCGATTGACAGAGTGGTTAGAACGCAAAGTTACGGGGTTCTATTCATGGTATTGACACACTTCAGTCTACCCAGCTGTAAATGGTACTTGACTTTGTTATTGATTTAGGGAAGGAAAAAGCAACAACGAAAGGAACATGTCACCCCAGCTCTCGATGATGAACCCAGTACAGTGAAGTCTTTAACACTTCACGCACATACAACATGAAATCTAATTTCGGCTTTTTTATTTTGTTTAAATCAGTCTTATTTTTGTAAACCTCACCTATATATCGTTGAAGTTATGGGAAGGGTCGTTCTTAGCAATTGATTGGTAGTGTTGCCATTTACTGACATCGTCGGAAATGATTATGTAATAAGGCCTGCCCTAATTCTCCGATATTGTTGGTGTCATCTTTCCACCTCTGTTTATTAAGATAAGAGGCCGCGTCGGATATAATTACGTGATATGCCCTGGTCCATATTGTCATCAGATTTGGCATAAGGATTGGCAATTTTCTCAGGTCACTCCGGCAAGATTAAACACAAGTTTTCCTTAGACGACCATCTTCCTAACTCGACATGTGTTTGTCTTATTGGCCAAGCTGGACGGAAGCAAATCAACTCGCTTATCTAGAAAAATACAGCAATTGCCCGTTTCTGTGTAAAAAGGCCAGGCGGAACAAAGGTTTGTCAAGTTGTTTTGTTAATTTCACTCTATTATCGTCTCGCCCAGCAGACTTTTATTTTTTTTTTTTAAATAAATAAACAAGCCAGGCGCGGCTTAAGTCCTGAATCATGGAGTTTTATCTGAGATGAGGGCACCTTGACTAAAAGATAATTACCGGTAAAAACTGACGTAGTGGAATATAGCAAAGGATAGACAGATAAAATGAACTCTCGAATATCTGACGTAATGTCACAATATACAAAGGGCAATACCCACCCATAAAGATATATATTCACCAAATAAGAAAGCTCTTTAAAGAAAGATATTTAACCATTCAGATAGATATTCATCATTAAAGATAGACATTCATCAGCATAGATAGATATTCATCCACTAAGATAGATATTTGTCCACAAAGATAAATATTCATCCAAAAAGACATATATTCATCCACAAATGATAAATACATCCACAAACATGGATATTTATCTTACTTACTTAGTCGTTCCCCTTCTACCGTGAGGTGTAGAGGTTTGGAAGAGAGAGCTCCAGACTATTCTTTCGGCTGTCTTCCTCCTGGCCTGGTTCCATTCTAGTCCTCGGTCCTTCAAAGATTGTCTAATGTTGTCCTCCCAGCGGACTCTGGGTCGTCCTGGGGGTCTGGATCCTTGGCTCTTTGTTTCCCATGCTTGTCATGGTAGCCGATCTTCTCCCATTCTGCAGACATGGCCAAACCATCTTAGTTGGGACTGTTCTACTTGGGTCTGCAGGGGGTGGGGGGGGGGGGATTTTAGGCCTTGGCGTATCGTCTGGTTGCGGACCATGTCTCTTCTTGTTACTTCAACCACCTTCCTCAGATACCTCATTTCTGAGGTTTGGAGGATATTTATCAACAAAGATAAATATTCATCCTCAACGATAAATATTTCCCTGGCCTGGTAAATATTGATTCACAAAGAGAGATAGCTATCCACGTACATAGATATTTATCTACAAAGATAGATAGTTATTCACCAGAATAAGGATCAAGCATTTACAGGTTTCGAGGGTCTCTGGAAAGGCAAACAAAGAATACGAATCGTGCTTCTGCAAGCATGTCGTATGAGGTGACTAATTATAGGTTGTGTATGGCACTTGCAACCTTATATTGTCAAAATAATGCAGCAAGAACACATGATTATTTTGGGGCACGCTTCCTGAAAGAGGAACAGCTCCAATTGTGGTTTCATGCTACATAAGAAGCAACAGCAACAACAACAACAAAAGAAATGATATACATCGTATATTACTTGGCTGCTGAAAAGACCTTGTTCCCTGTTTTTGCGGGAATTCTTTGTATCCTTCATGTTTTTTTTTTTTTTTTTTTTTTTTTGGTCTGTTAGACCCGTCCTGTCTGTAGAGATAATAATTTCTTGAACAATTAAAATCCGCTACTGACATTTCGGGCCTGTCACAAGTAGACACAAAGCTGTCTTTGCTATTGAGTTTTCAGAATGCCCTAAGCCGGTTTTCATGTCTACTGTAGCAATTCTACATTATATTCCGCGTATAGTTTATAGTATGCTTTCCCATTTCCCTATAGGCATTTAAACTTTTCATCATCATCATAATCAGCATTTTCAAAATAATAATTATCATCATTCATTCATTTACATCCTTTTAAAGTCTAATGTAGTCCTAGATAAGATACTGTCATGGGGGAATTAGTGTTAGAGACTACGCCGCAGCGTTTATATATCGCGGGGGGAGAGAGGAGATCGATGACCAGTTACTTTCCTCACTGCTTCTTCCCTTCCCTAACTCACGAGCCTGGACAGGTCCTCATCTTTTACAGCTGGGTAGATGGGAGCGTGAAGCAACATGGTTTCGAACCCTGTCAGTTTTTCCTCCAGAAGTAAGCGCTCTGAACTGGGACTGTCTGTCAAGCGGATGATAATGGGGCCGTTAATCTAATACATGTAACTGGGCTTTTCGGTTAAATGGACGTAATTGGGGTTGTAGTAGAAATGGTTATAACAGGGCTTGTCGGTGAAATGGATGTAACTGAAGTATATATATGTGTGTGTGTGTGTGTGCATGTGTCTATTTGTGTATGTCTATATATATTGGTAGGACGAGGGAAGGAGGGGGCTGTCTTTAACTGTTATCAGTGGTTTAAACCATGGATTTGGAGCAATCAAATTTTTGAATTTCTCTGTTCCAACTCCGCACTAGTATTGACATTAATTGCTCCAGCTCCGCACTAGCATTGACATTAATTGCTCCAGCTCCGCACTAGCATTGACATTAACTGCTCCAGCTTCGCACTAGCATTGACATTAAGTGCGCCAACTCCGCACTAGCATTGACATTAACTGCTCCAGCTCCGCACTAGCATTGACATTAACTGCTCCAGCTCTGCACTAGCATTGACATTAACTGCTCCAGCTCCGCACTAGCATTGACATTAACTGCTCCACCTCCGCACTAGCATTGACATTAACTGCTCCAGCTCCGCACTAGCATTGACATTAAGTGCGCCAACTCCGCACTAGCATTGACATTAACTGCTCCAGCTCCGCACTAGCATTGACATTAACTGCTCCAGCTCTGCACTAGCATTGACATTAACTGCTCCAGCTCCGCGCCGAGCTACAACTGAAATTTATTTTAATGTAACATTTAAAATAAAATGTGCACTGTAAGTCTGAAATAGACACTTTATTTCTTAAAGAATTCTCAAACAGTTTCAATCACTTAAACTAGAATCATTCAATCATTCTTATATTTATAATTCATTCTGTTTAATATTATTACTGCAATAAAATTGTCTTTCATAGCTTGTTGTAGATCATTGAAAATGAACGTTAAAGCCGAAAACAGTAGCCATAACTTGCCTGAGGATTTGGCATGCTCGCAGCGACTCTACAACCAGCCTGAATGTGGTGAAGGTAGCTGTTAATGGTCTCAAGAACATATTTAACTGTTAGCTTACCAACAGATCCCATCTTCCCATAACTTTCTCTCGAATAATGCTTTAGTACAATTATGATTCGCAGAAACTCGCCCGTGACTTTCATGTTTATCCCATTCCTTTTCGAAGTAACTGTCTTCTGGAGAATTCGTCATCATCATAATCATCATCATTATTCCTTTTTCGCTGTTCATGAATCATGGGGCCTGACTGTTCGCCACACTTGTTTTCCTTCACTCATCTTTAAGCTACATTGTATGAGCTCTCCATTCAATTCGTTCTCCACCTTGCACGTCGCTGACATCTTCTTTGCGCTTCTCAAAATTCAAATGTAATGACATCATTGAAACATATTTCTGTAAATCGGCTGTCATTAAAATGTAGGCAGATCTGAATTTGTTGTTAATGCCACAGCTGAATTTACTTGTACTTTCACCGCAATCAAATGTTTTTGTTTTGTTTTGGTGTTGTGTGTGTGTGTGTGTGTGTGTAATTGTGACAAAATTAATGTTCACTATTTTTCTTGTCTTCAATCCTCTCTGGCCGTACTTACTCGACAATCCCTTCTAAGTGCACCTGTTCATTATTTTGTGTGAAGCGACACGCGAAAGACACTCTGGAATAGCCATGTAAATTAGTGTCTATAATAAAGCATGAATTGCACAACAGAAAGTCTGCGATAACTTTATGATCAATGTCCCCGAACGGAAAAACAAATTCTTTTTTGGGATTAGAACAGCAACTACTAATACATGTAATTATGGCAGTGGGAAATCATTATCTTTGAGGGTGAAGGTGAAACTTGATGGAAAGGAACTGATTTGATTTTAAATAAATTTGGCGTTATTTAACAAAATGACATTTCTATTTTTAAAAATTCAAATTTTGCCAGCATTTAAATAAATCAACGGTGTTGCATTCTGAGTAATGACCAAACTGATCATTTATCATACATGTGTTCAAATGAGTTTTTTTTTTTCTTTCTTTTACAAGGGGATTGACATAAGTCTTGGGCCTGACCATGAAGGACATGTCACAGAGAGCTGAAATTTTGTATAGTGTTTATTCCTTTTCAATATAGCCACCGTCTGAATTGACACACTTCTGCCATCTCTACTTGACCTTGAAAAGACCTTGGGAGTAGAACACCCTATTTTTCAAACTAAACCAGTCATCACATGCCAGTATAACCTCATCATCGCTGTCAAAATGATTTCCTTTTAGCTGTTTTTTAAGATTTGGGAATAGAAAAAAGTCTGATGGAGCCAAATCTGGAGAATATGGTGGGTGTGGAAGAATTTCAATATTCAAATCGTTGGCTGCTAGCTGCACAAGCCGTGCTTTGTGAGAGGGCGAGTTGTCTTGAAGCAAAGGAAGATTTTGAGTGCGCCTTATCCCTCGTTTCCTGGTCACAACCTTTCTTAGTTTTGTGAGAAGATCCGCATAGTACTGTCCATTAACTGTGTTGCCACAAGGCAGATATCTTTCAAAATGACATCTTTGCCGTCCCAAAAAACAGTCAGCATCACTTTTCCTGCAGATTTCTGCTCCCTTGGCTTGACAGGTATTGGGGAGCCCAGGGTTTTCCATTGCATGCTGGCAATTTTGGATTTGGGGTCATAATGGTGTACCAAAGTCTCATCTACTGTCACCATGGTCTCCAAAAAAATTTGTGACTGACACTTTTTGAGCAACTGTTGACAGCAATTTACCCTCGTTTGCTTCTGTTCACGTGTCAACAGTCGCGGAACCCAGCGTGCACACACTTTTCTCATGTTCAGTCTGTTGTGTAAAATTCTATAAACTGTTCTTTCATTTAGTTTTACTCTACTAGCTATCTCCACAATTGTCATTTTTCGATCCTGGTTAATGATTTTCTTCACTCTTGTTGCATTTTCATCGTTGCACTCTGAGGCTGGTCTACCAGATCTTGGCAGATCAGCAACATTTGAGCGACCGCACTTAAACTGTTGACACCAGTTTTTTACCGAAGTATATGAAGGACAAAAATCACGAAACATTGGTTCCATCTCCATGTGCATTTCTGTAGGTGTTTTTCCCTGAAACATCAGAAATTTTATCACAGCTCTGGCCTCCTTCTTGTCCATTGTTTTGTCAAATCTTTGGAGCAGCAGATCCGGTCAATAGGGTACATTGCGCCGTGCACCGTAGCGGGAAAACCCATTGAAGAAATAAATGCGTACTTTACACATTCAGTGCAAATATGATGAACTTTAAATGTGCCAAGTTTCATTTTCCTCCTGTGACTCCTTCATGGTCAGGCCCAAGACTTATGTCAAACCCCTTGTAAAAGTGTCGTATTTATTTATTCGGACTTAATTTAACATTGAATATGTATGAAAAAAAAATAAAAATTAAATCCGAGTTTCGAATAAAACAAACCATTAAATATTTTGGTATTGTTGAACAGTATCAACATCATTGCACTCCGGCAAACCCGTATGCGCTCAGTCTCCCTCAGCATATGTCGAAGAGTGAATGCTAACTGTTCCTGTTGCTCGCTTGTTGTATACACGACGGATGTATTCACATATACGTCTATCTCTGCTAGCCTTCCGTTTGATGGCAAATTCCAACAGCCTTAACCTTGATGATTCACCTATTGCAGTGTCATTCTCAAACAGTCGATCATTAATTGTTCTCAGTATCTCTCCCTTATCCATATTCAGTGTCCCCACTGTGGGTGCTCTTGATGCTAGTTTGTTAACTCTCTCATTACTACATACCCCTGCTTGACCAGGACAGTAGATCCACACCAGCTCCTGTAGACTCGACGCTTCTATGAATGTTTTCCATTCATGCCGTAGCAAACCATTTTAAACCTGTTGACGCATGGACTGAGAGTCTGACACAATGACTGCTTTTGTTAATGAAGGTTCAGTTTAATCACCTTAACTTAAGTGCCAGTAGCTACCTCCATTCTCATGCTGGAAGTTGTTATCTTATAAGCCCCGCTTTGTTCGGTGACAATGTTGACCTTTACCCTAGCAGAGAAGCCCCAACCTGATTTTTCACCATGGATCACAGACCCATCAGTATACACAATGGTATCCTTATTGCCAGCATGATTATGTAACAGTTGATTAATTTCCAGTTCAGCTTTTCTTTACAAATTTTGTTTCGTTGCTATAGATTTAGTATAATATTATTCATTTTGGTTTTCAAATGAAAAACGAAACTGAAGCAGCGGAGCAGTTAACATACCTTTCAGTGCTCCAGCTCCGGGCAAAAACCTTTCTGCTCCAAAGCCCTGGTTTAAACAGCTTTGATTTTTCTTCCACCATTATCTCCCTGTGATACCACCAGTATCACATGGAGAAGAGAACTGGATACAGAGTTGAAAATGATGAGGAAAACATGGAAAGAACTTGAGCGGATGGCACAGGACAGGAAGACTTGGCATGTGTTTGTTGAAGGCTTATGCTCCTCGGGGAGCTAAAGGGTATTGATTGATTGATTGATTATCGTTTTGGTTCTCATCTGCTGCTCCACGTTTCCTACTCCTGTCAATCCCGGTCGAGCGAGTGTCTAGTTATTCTGTTTGATTCTTTCCTGGGGTATACCCTAAAGGTTCCCACTTTTATCTCTGTTGTTGTATCCGCATTAACTATATCGTGCTCTTGAAACACCTTTTTCTCTCCAACAGAAAAGGAAATATTATAAATAGGTCAGACAAAGCTCCCAGAGTTAACTAGAAAGTCCTTAGTAGTACTCTGACCATAAATCTCTACTCTATCTGGCTTACTGACCCATTTAAAGATTATCTGACTTACTCCTGAACATCGTTTCTCCACCTCCCCCCGGTCATTTCCGTTTCCTGTTCCGATCAGATACGATCAAATGGTCGTCTCGACATCAGGTGGTTGCTGTATAAAATTTCCGGATTTCCGATATGTTATATCTTCTGCCGTGTTAGTACATCACTGGCCTATTTGATCTCTTAACACATTAACTCTGCCATCAATGGTACCTATACCTTGTAGCGGTATGGCAGCTTGTGTACCCTGACAATCCCCAGAGCTATGCCAGTGGGAGTTTTACTCCTGGTAGGTTCAACCATGCTGGACTGGTCTGCGTGGGTAGGGGTCAGACAAAAGCTGGTACCCTGGTCCTCCAGGTTGGGGGTTTTAGCACAGGGCTGACACCCCTGTCTGTGTAAAAAATCACACACGTTACGGAAACAGCAATAAATGGAAATACTTTGATGCGGGACGGACATCCGGAGTCTCAGGCTCGTATGACTGACAGTGGTGAAAGCCGAAAGGAAGCCACTGGCATGAAAACGGATGCCCAGACCGCAAAACACGAAACCAGAATTGGTTTTTGGAATGTCAGAACTATGAACGAGGCAGGAAAGCTGAGACAGATTACAGCAGAGATGAGGAATTACAAACTACATATCCTGGGAATAAGCGAGAGCAGATGGACAGGGATGGGGAGAATAAAAAACAGCTACAGGGGAAACAGTACTTTATTCTGGTAGAGAGGACGGTCAGCACAACGAAGGTGTAGCCATTATCCTTAAGAAAGGAATGGAAAGGTCTCTACTGGAATGGAAACCCATTAACAACAGACTAATAAGAGCAAGACTGAGAGGGAGATTCACCAACACCACAATTATACAATGTTATGCACCAACAAACGACAGCGACGAAGAGATCAAGGACGAGTTCTATCAACAGGTACAAAAGGAAATGGAAACTGTACCCAGGTACGATCTTATTATAGTAATGGGAGACCTAAATGCGAAAGTTGGAACACACAATAATTATAACGAAAGAGTAATGGGGAAATGCGGCAGTGGAACAGTAAATGAGAATGGGGACAAATTAATAAGCTTCTGCAGTATTAACAACCTGGTCATCGGAGGAACACTTTTTCAACACAAAGAAGTGCACAAGTTAACATGGGAATCACCAAACGGACGAGACAAAAACCAGATAGATCACATAATGATCAATGGCAGATGGAGACATGCACTACAAGACGTGAAAGTAAGAAGAGGCGCAGATGTGGGAAGTGATCATCACCTAGTAGTAGCAAGACTGAAGGTGAAACTCAGAGCTGCTGGACCAGTTGCAGTCAAACAGAAAAGATACAACATCACGAAACTTAAGGACCCCCTCACCAGAAAAGCGTTTGTGGTCGACGTAAAGAGACGATATCTGATTACCAAAAGCCAGGAAAGAACAGAGACCGACGATGTGGACCAGAAATTCAACACCATCTCAACAATATATAAAGAAAGCAGCAAGTCATGCTTGGGATTCCAGGAAAGAAAGAGCCAAGACTGGATAACACCAGAAACGCTAAACACCATAGCGAAGAGAAAGGAAATGAAAAGGAAGAAAACAGAAGCTAAGTCTCCCAGGTTAAAGGCAATATATAGTGAACAGTACAGTCAGCTGGACAAGGAAGTAAAACGTCAAACCCGTGCTAACAAAAGGACATTTCTGGATGACCTTGCAAGACAGGCAGAAGAGGCAGCACTGAGAAATGAACAAAGCACAGTTTATAAAATAACTAAAGCTATCAGTGGAAAACGAGGTGCAAACAACATAACGTTAGTAAGAGACAAGCAAGGAAATCTCATCACCACAGCACAGGGGCAGGAAACAAGGTGGGCAGAGCACTTCAGAGAAACACTGAATAAGGAACCACCAGAGACTCAGCTGAATGTTCCTGAGGCTGAAAGTGACTTAGACGTAAATACAGACATTCCACGAAAAGAAGAAATTATCACAGCTATCAAAGGGCTAAAAAATGGAAAAGCGCCTGGTCACGACAATCTGAATGCTGAGCTATTCAAGACAGACCCTGAACTAGCAGCAGAACTATTAGAACCACTATTTGCACAAGTCTGGGAAACTGAGACAACACCAACAGAGTGGAGTAAAGGAACAATTGTCAAATTGCCCAAGAAGGGCGACCTTGCAGACTGCAACAACTGGAGAGGAATTACCCTCCTCTCAGTTCCCAGCAAAATACTAGGCAGGATAATCATCCAGAGAATTTCAAAAGCAGTTGACCATAAACTGAGGAAAGAACAAGCGGGCTTCAGAAAGAACAGAAGATGTGCAGATCATATATTTGCCCTCAGGAACATTATAGAGCAGTGCTCAGAATGGCAGAGACAGCTGTACATTAACTTTGTTGATTTTGAAAAGGCTTTCGACAGCATACACAGGGACAGCCTATGGAAAATTCTGAGGGCTTATGGAATTCCCAGCCGCATTGTTTCCATTATAAAAAGCCTCTATTCTAACTTTACGTGCAGTGTTGGATCGAGTAATGTAACTTTCGAAGTGAAAACAGGAGTACGACAGGGATGCCCCTTATCAACAACATTATTTTTGACAGTCATAGATTGGGTGATGCGCCAGACAACAGAGGGCAGTCCAAGAGGAATTAGATGGACAATGTTTTCTACACTGGAAGATTTGGAATATGCAGATGACATTGCACTGCTCGCGCATTCACACCAACACATTCAAGACAAAACTGATAGACTGAATAAGTATGGCCAGCAGGTTGGCCTGAACATCAATCTGAAGAAGACGGAGGTCATGACACTAAATGTGGGCAATCCTGAGCCAATAACAGTAAGGAACCAGAAGTTAGAACAGACAGACACATTTACTTACCTAGGAAGCATAGTAACACCTGACGGCGGAACAAGCAAGGACATTAACAACAGAATGAATAAAGCGAGAACAGCCTTTGCTATTCTCAACAACATTTGGAAGTCTTCCCAGTACAGCACAAACACCAAATTAAGACTGTATGAGAGCTGCGTACTTTCTGTGCTTCTCTATGGTGCGGAATGTTGGAGAGTAACAGAGAAGGAAATGTCGAAACTGTCCTCCTTCCACACAATCTGCCTAAGGAAAATTCTCCGAATCTTTTGGCCAAACACCATCAGCAACCAAGAACTACTTATTCGGAGTAACCAGGAGGACATGCACACCATCATAGCTGGCAGACGCTGGAGTTGGGTTGGCCATGTCCTCAGAAGGGACCCTGATACCATCGCAAGAACAGCTATGCTATGGACCCCCGAGGGAAAGCGAAAGAGAGGCCGACCAAAAACAACTTGGCGGAGAACTGTGGAAGCTGAGATGCAAAGAATGAACCACAGTTGGGGCACTGTACGAAGGATGGCCGCCGACCGAGCAAAGTGGAATCAATTTGTTGCTGCCCTACAAGACGCCACCAGGTGTGATGGCCGCTGACTGCTTTGACGGTTGGCGGTTATGGATCAAAGAAGAAGAAGAAGAGAAGAACACATTAACTACCGAATTGAAAAACACACTGTGGCCGAATTAAATTTTTTTCCCATTTTCATCTTGTAGGTGTTTGCACAAAGTAAGCTGTAGTTTTCGTAATTGTTTACAGATTTTTATGAATTACACGTCATTTTAAAGATAAAGGATTGTACTATTACAATAAACACCGGTTGTAACTCTAATAGAGGCTGTTGCTATTTCAAGGTCCTCCGATGGCTGAGGACTTGCAATATTTTCACAATTATAACTTCTTGTGCCCCATCTCTATCAAAATCACAATTTCAATCAATGTGCATACCGTTTTAACTCTTGTCCTCGTCGCTAGATCTATCAGTCAATTGTTGAAACACGTTTCTATCCTATTCAGCCGTTAGACGAGATATACACGCATTTTTTGTAGTCCTATCACTAGTTGCCACGGTAAACAGTTTTACACAATTTGGTAACTAACCCAAAACGCTGAAAAATATGAACATAATATCAATTTTTCAGTGTACTACAACAACCATGCTTTGGGAATTTGTTCTCCGGTGGCAATTTAAAATCTCGAACAAGATCAGAGAGTGTTTCAGTACATTTTTCATTCGTTTTATTATTAAAATTAGATTGGCGCTCTGAGTGGCTTGCGGTCCAAATGTGATTATTTTGTGAGCCGCTGACAGCGGCTTGCGTAGTTAATGTGTTAATATGTCTGTTTCATATATCACTGTCGTTTTCTCCCAGTTGGTCTTCAGCTTTCCGTCCGTTTTTAATGTTTTCAAAAAGTGTTTGCCATTATATTAATATCTGCCACAAATAACATACAATTTTGAACGACTGATGAATTACGAATTTACTTTTTCCTTCCACTATTACCATGAAGTTCGCGTTCTTGAACCAAATGTGTCGCCATGACCGCTGTAAGCCCGTGTTTCCGTAGGATGTCTGTGATGTTGTCTATCCATATGTCTGTTGATCTTTCTTGTTATCTGAACCTAGATCTTCTAGTATTGTAGGATGTCTGTGAGGTTGTCTATTCATCTGTATGTTGGTCTTTTTTGTTCTCTGAACCTAGATCTTCTAGTATTGCAGGATGTCTGTAAGGTTGTCTCTCCATCTGTCTGTTGATCTTTCTTGTTCTCTGAACCTAGATCTTCTAGTATTGTAGGATGTCTGTGATGTTGTCTATCCATCTGTCTGTTGGTCTTTCTTGTTCTCTGAACCTAGATCTTCTAGTATTGTAGGATGTCTGTGATGTTGTCTATCCATATATCTGTTGGTCTTTCTTGTTCTCTTCTCTATATCTTCTAGCATTGTAGGATGTCTATGAGGGTTGTCTCTCCATCTGTCTCTTGGTCTTTCTTGTTCTCTGAACCTAGATCTTCTAGTATTGTAGGATGTCTGTGAGGTTGTCTCTCCATCTGTCTGTTGGTCTTTCATGTTCTCTGAACCTAGATTTTCTAGTATTGTAGGATGTCTATGAGGGTTGTCTCTCCATCGGTCTGTTGGTCTTTCATGTTCTCTGAACCTAGATCTTCTAGTATTGTAGGATGTCTTTGAGGTTGTCTCTCCATCTGTCTCTTGGTCTTTCTTGTTCTCTGAACCTAGATCTTCTAGTATTGTAGGATGTCTATGAGGGTTGTCTCTCCATTGGTCTGTTGGTCTTTCTTGTTCTCTGAACCTAGATCTTCTAGTATTGTAGGATGTCTATGAGGGTTGTCCCTCCATCTGTCTGTTGATCTTTCTTGTTCTCTGAACCTAGATCTTCTAGTATTGTAGGATGCCTGTGAGGTTGTCTATTCATCTGTCTGTTGGTATTTCTTGTTCTCTGAACCTAGATCTTCTTGTATTGTATGATGTCTGTGATGTTGTCTAGCCATCTGTCTCTTGGTCTTTCATGTTCTCTGAACCTAGATCTTCTAGTATTGTAGGATGTCTATGAGGGTTGTCTCTCCATCTGTCTGTTGATCTTTCTTGTTCTCTGAACCTAGATCTTCTTATATTGTAGGATGTTTATGAGGGTAGTCTCTCCATCTGTCTGTTGATCATTCTTATTCTCTGAACCTAGATCTTCTAGTATTGTAGGATGTCTGTGATGTTGTCTATCCATCTGTCTCTTGTTCTCTGAACCTAGATCTTCTAGTATTGTAGGATGTCTGTGAGGTTGTCTATTCATCTGTATGTTGGTCTTTTTTGTTCTCTGAACCTAGATCTTCTAGTATTGTAGGATGTCTGTGAGGTTGTCTATTCATCTGCCTCGTGGTCTTCCCCGTGCTCTGAATCCAGATCTCCTAGTGTTGTAGTCGCGAAGAGGTATCGGGTTCCATTTTCAAAAGAAGTCTAACCAATTCATGTTCTGTCTCTCTATATACTTGATGCAAGATGTAGTACCTACAAGTTTTCCGCGGTCATCATTTCTCATTCTATCTCCCCTGGCTTTTCATTAATGGCTTTTCTTAAACATCCGATTTCACATAATGTGATTTTCTCTCCCTTTTGCTTTGGTTAGGGACCATGTTTGACACTGATAGCAAAGAGTTGGTAATAATATACTATTTGTCAGCTGTCGTTTAGTTTCTTTACTGAAGTGCTATGTAATGATAATTGGCCATCCGTTTTTATACTATGCACTAGAATTTGCGGACTATTTATTTTTAGATTTTACGTGAATTTAGTAACTCAGAAACCTGCTTCTACTTTCATTTGTTTTATGATTTTAAATGATAACTGGAAAATAGATTTCCCGTAGATTACATTTATCTGAGGAAAAACAAATACTTTGAGAATTTTAATCACATAATGTAAAGCTCGCACAAACATTGGTAACAGTAGTCAACAAATTTTCAACAGTTATTTGTACCAGAAATTAAATATACCATTTCTTATTGATTTTGACATGCTGATTTCAAATATCATAATGAAATTCACCAATTGGCTCTGGTTTTTTTTTAAATGATGAATTTACATTACAGTAATACAAATAATGTATGCTTGTTTAATACTCTGGGGTGAACAGCTAGTCTTTCTACTTTAGCATTATAAAAATTGTGGATATTTGGTAAGTTGGGATTATATAATATAGTTATAGGGGACTTAGTGTACTGACTGAGATCAGCTGTGAAGGTATCTGTATCTAATAAGTGTGGTGTGTTACAGATGACCTTACTTGCTACCACATTTAGACCTCAATCAGACTTATTCTTGAATTTAGTGATGACTACGTTTAATGTCTAAGGTTATGATAGTGATGTAGTGTAATTCACAACAACCAACAGACAGATAAACATCTAAGTTAAGATCCTCAACAAATTGACAACACTATGACAGTCACAAACAACTAACACTCTAAAGATTATCTTATTAAGTCAAGGGTTAAATTTTAAGAAATGTATTGAATTTTTTTCAATAAATAGATATCCTGATCCTACTACACGGTGAATCAGGAATCACAATCAAATGTAAACACAATGTTTATGTACAAAATTTTATACAAAGGATCTTTGTCCCGACATATAATATTATTATAATATGAGTGTAATGTTGTGAGGTAGTATTATGAGGCAATACTGGCTGTTTGAGCTAGGTTGTTGGTTGTCATCACGACTTCATGTGTTTGTTACTGATGGAAATAATATTAAAGGATTCACACGCGGTAGCATAGTGGTTAGTGCACTGGCTTCCTAGCGCAGTGGTCTATGGTTCGATCCCCAGATGAGGGGGGATTTTTTTAGGCCACAAACGGCTCCTGGGTCGACCCAGCCCCAATTGGTTACCAGAGCAACTCTGGGAAGGTTAAGGCGGCCGGCGTGATGCCGACCACATCACCCCTAGTGTGCCGACGTTCAAGATAATATGGGCCTAACACCATATTCCCAATATGCCTCAATGGGCGGGTAACGGGTTCCTTTACCTTTACCTTTTACATTACCATTATTCAACAAAACAGCTTTAAGACTCGTCTTGGATGAATCAATGAAAAGCCTCCACTCTTCCGGTATGTAATTCATTTTGAGGACTGCCATTAAACCAGAAATGTTGTGGCACGCAGAAAGGTCACCCTCTTTGAAAAAGAATGTAATAAGCGGCTTCTGGCTGTTCCTATACACAGCAATTGTAACATCTTCTGCCAGGAGATTCCACTGTTGCAATCTGGAACCCAAAAGCTCCGCCTTGTTCTTCGGTAAATTCAGATCTCTTACAAGATCATTCAGTTCACCTTGGGTTATTAAGTGTGGTTTAGTGGATGTAGTTTGCTCAAAATCTGTGTGGTGGGTTTTGATGTTAAGAAGAATGGTGTGCGTATAGTTGTACTTGAGTGAGATCAACTGTGAAGGTCTCTGAGGTAAACAATGAACAACTGTATTACAGAGTACCTTTCTTGTTACCACCTTACGATCTCACTCGAAGTTATATTCTTTTTGACTAGCGTGACTGAAAGCTACATAAAGTGTCTAGGATATTGTAAGAGTGTTGTAAAAGAATCTCAATACAAAAACATATACAAACATATACTAAGGACTATGATAAACTCAACTAACTCCAGCTGTTAAATTTTATATTTAAAATATTTTTTGTTAAAATTTATTGGTCCTGAGCCTAAAGTTGTTTTGGTCAGGATTACAGTTCAATGAGAATCAATTTAGATGGATAGATATATTTACAAATATATGTCAAGATATTTACATGTAACAGACAATATGTCCATAGTACATTGTTACAAATTTTCACTTTGATGTTGTTTACTCTATTTAAATACTGGGAATGGGAAGCAGGTTGGGGATTGTCATCATTCCAATGTCTCTTGTTTCACTATGATTGTTCCTTATATTCTTTAGGAGGAATGTTTTTGTAAGCACAGGAGATTATTCTCTATTAGTGATAATTTGTTCCAGGCCAGATATAGCACTTATCTGGTTCCTGGAATAAGCCGCAGTTGTAGTCGGTTTGGCCAAACACTTCAGTCTCCTCTGGTCTCGACTTCGTTAATACAAGTAGGTGCCAGAGACTCTTTGAAATCTTGCAGACTTCTTCACTGATCGAGTACTAGCACCAGACAAGTGCCAGCAGGAACCCCTGTCGATGCAAGTTATGGTTCTGTTTTAATATCAAACTAAGTCCTCCCAATTTACATGTAAACATATGGTCAACACAAAAGAACATGGTCAGCTCTCTCTGACAACCCTGCTTCTCCCCTTTAGTTTGATGGAACAAATTATACCAGTATTCTTTTCTCTTCCCTAATGGATGCTACGCCTCTGTCATTCCTGCAATAATCTTTTCCATGCAATAAGATAGGTGTAATGTTCCTGTATGACCATCATATATATAGTCCTGTAGTTTTTAAACTTCTAGATAGTCCCTTATATGATGGATCAACATTTAGGCCATGACTAAGTCTGTTATGGAACCATTTAATTACAATCTTTTTTCATGGCCTTTTCTTACACACAACCCTTTGTTAATTAAAAAATCAATAAAATCAATCTTACCACATATCAAGGAAATATAAACAAGTAACGATGAATTAGGCAATAGAATATAGCACCTTTCATCACTGCCTCTGTTCAGATTGCTTTCTGATGGTAGTATTATAAAAAAAAAGCAAAAGTCTGCTCATCGCTTCTTGCTCCTCTGAATATTTTGGAAAAATGGCAGCGAGCATCCTACTATTCCTATCATGTTAAAAAGCTTTGGCCAATGAGACCAAGCATCTCTTTTTTTTTGAATGAATTCTTTTTTAAAAAAAAAATATCTCAAACCCTATGCGTTACTATTACCAACTAGATTTGTATATTTAGGTCAGCCAATAATATTACGGCTTCTTTCAAATTTCATCCAATCCCTTTCATTGTACTATCTTAGCCTTTCTCTCACCTAATTTTTCCCGAAAAAAATATGCTATCTAATCTAAGCAGACATGACTTGACCTGACAGTATCTCCGATTCTCAATGTAATATTTGATTATCTAATGGACTATTTATGTAATTGATAACATATTCTTAGTCAGCAACGCCACAGGTACACGAATATATGATTTTTATGGGACTACGTGGCTTGGTTCAATATTCCATATTTTTTTTCATGTTAGTTGTTGATTTTTAAACTACCACCTGTTCAATTCTTTTCTCATGTACTTTCAAGCTAATTACGAGAGTTTATGTCATTCGCACCCAACGGGCTGATCACCCGTTTGCCAGTCACTTTGATTACGGAAACAACAGCAAACGGATTGATTTGTCGTTGCCCTAAAGACGCCATTAGGCGTGATGGGAACAACGGCAAAGAAAATTTATTCGCTGTTGCCCTTAAGACGCCACTAGGCGTAATGGCCACTGACTGCTTTGCCGGTCGTTGGCTAAGGACGGAAGAAGAAGAAGAAGAAGAAGATGTCATTCGCAATAAGAGCTAAGCGTGTTCTCATGACCGTAGTGTCCACTTTTTTCTCACGTTACATCGTATTTTTGAAAACCGCCTAAGGGCAATACTAGCAAGTAGTTTTATTTTTAGAAACAAATGTGAGACGTGATTTGCGTTGGTTATCTATCCGTCCCCTCTCCCTTCTACAATGTATTCAGGCAAATACTTAGTTGTCGTAGATTTTGGATAGGAGTATTAAGACTTGAGTTGGTCCCTTCTGAATAGATTGAACTGAGTGAGAGTCCCAGTGTGAATTTGAAAAAAAAATGAAATAGATTCCACGAGTGGTGAGATGATAGACTGTGGTATAGAGGCTGTCGCTGAAAGCGAAAAGAATTCTTCTCCCTCTCACCTATCCTCTACGACGGCTTTTACAGCGTCCGACAGTCTAAACCACATACATATTACATATAATTCTATCTACTCACGGGCACGCACATACACGTGACGACAGTTAAACACACAGACTTGGAAAATCTATAACAATGATTAGATATATATTTGGGATCGAGCTGACCAACGCACTGATTTTGTCCAAGAGAGATTTTTATTATTATCATCAAAAAAAAAAAATCTCTCACAACACCAAAAATTTCATCGAGGAAAAAAAACCATATACAAATAGTCATAAAATTCAAGAAAAATGCTACAAGGATGATAACCCGTTAGATCTTACTCTAGGTTTAGCCCACAGCCCCGTTAAGAGAACAGATGATGGCCCAAAGAGTTATAGATACGTAGGGTTTAGTCTAAGAGATTTCTTTCTTTCTCGTCAATATATGAACAGAGCTGGATAAATCTGATTTAAGGGGGCATATACACCCAGAAAAAGACAAAAAAGGTTATTTTTGATTTTCATATAATAATTGTGTTTTAAATATTTATAAGCCTTTTTACTTTGATATTCTTTTTGAATCATGTGTTTATCTGTAATAGTTTATGAGTTATCAATGTTCAAAGAGAATCAGATAAGTGTTTTAACATTTTAAAAACTAAACTTTAACGAAAACAGGGCTTGCAATTCACAGTTCCGGTGATATTTTCTACAATTTTAAAGCTATAGCCTTCAAATTTTGCACACTTATAGCCCATGTTATCCTTTATGGCACGAACCTCCAATTTTTTCTTACATGGTATAGAAACTGAGATATTGCTATACAAAGTTCTAAATTTGTGCTATTTAAAAGGGTCATATTGCAAGAGCCATATCTACAAAACTCATTGGGGTAGACATTTTTTGGTTGTTCACGCCATAGGTAGGGATGTTATGCACATCATCTGCTGGTTTGGCATTCTTTGCACCTTTTATGTGAGTGAAATTCATTCCCAGGTGCACCGGGGGTTTTCCTTCCTTTTTTTTCATCACTTCATGTTAATTAATTATTTTCACATAAACCATTAAAATTTATAAAGTAAACTTTGTTCATCATAAAATATAATATCTCTTGTAACATGTGGCCAAATTTTATGTCAACAAGTTTGTTAGTTGTTTTCCTGTTAATTTTTTAAAAAGTTAACCCATTTCTGGGTGGGTGTTCCCCCTTAACCTAAGAAAAAACAGAAACTCTAGCATTATTGTAACAAATTCTGCAGGTAAAAAAAATTTAAGACAGCATATGTGTGACGATAATACACCGGTAAAATAACACTCAGACCTGTGTACTCTCATTCATCCAGCCATGGCTTTTCTTACACATGTATACTCACAACTTTGCTCGCTGCCTCTGGGAACATACTAATTCTAGGACCTTCACACAGACCCGAAAATGCAGTCCTTGACCAAGAAATCCCCAGTTCCAAAAGACGTACTAAACTCTCAGGGAACGATTCCTTGGGGGTTCTAATTTTTCGAATGTCTGATTGAGTCACCTAAAATTTTGTCCAGGCACGAAAGTTAGCAGAGCACAATGTCATTAGCTTTGGATTCTAGAATTAAGGAATGTCAGATCGGTGTCTACTTCCAGGAAGGTACTATATTTTGTCACCACAATACTAGTCACAATCTCTTGCGGAATGTTAATCTTGTAATATTCTCGCCGCCAGGCAGCATGTACATTTAAATTTGTGGAGCAATATGAACTGGCTCAAAAGCCCAATATATATTTCTAGTCTTTAGAAACCGTTAGTGGGGTTGCTATTACTGTCTCTCTCTGATGGCTTATGCACTGTCAGACCCGTGTTACTTGAAACAAAGAAACCCACGTGGTTAAAGATAGGAAATGTCTATGCTTCTCACAAATATGTCTCTCAGGTTACTAAACGCTGGCAAGTTGGGTACCACCGTTTCACTATATAGAAGAAAGAACACATATCAAATAATTTACATATATGTACTCATTATAACTTACATTTTAAATAGCAAGCCTACAGCTTGACTTAACTTTAAAACTTCCCGTAAAGTAAGATATATAAAAATCAATCACCAGGAATTTAGGAATATCTTCGTATTCCGTCACTATTCACTGATGTAGCGTCTAGCATTTATAAGTTAGTTATTAAAACAGTTTCGACTGAGTATTTAACAGTTAAATTAAACTTATTTCAGCTACTTGTTTAGTAAGCTAAAAATATAATTTATTTGTATTTCCACTGCAACACGTCGATTAAAGAAATAACAAACTATCAAAATATTCACTCTGCACACAGAACTAGTTTAAAATGGAATCGGCGATTTTAGCACTAAATCACTTCACAAAACTAGATATCTATTATATATATAATATTAATATACCTCAACCACAGAATTACTAAGAACGTTAAACCACTTCGACCAAACTAAGGCCATCTCTATTTACAGAGATTATTTAGAAATCGAACGAAGGTTGTTCTAGTCTAACTGCAAAGTTACTGAGTGAAATGAAATAGTTTCAAACGTGGGTTAATATTTTAAACCAGACAAAGGATGAACTATCTCCCCCGCGCCGATCTCTCCCCCTTCTCATAACAGCTACGTTATACTTAGAGGCGTGTCGTAACTGCCACCGGGCGATTACGCACCTGCGTTGACAAACTGACAGGGAAAAGCGCGTGTCAGTTGCAAATCTCAGACAACCGTCTACAACTGCGTCGTACAGATGCCGGGTCTTGACACCTTAAGCGAGTGACAGGTGAAAAAATGGTAGACCAAAAGTCTGCTCTATGTCCAGCGAAACAAATTTTTCGCACATCCACGTCTCACCTGCGCGACTGACATCTGATGCAATAAGGTTACTAGTCAGTATGAGAAAGAAAACCGATGATGGGAAAGAAATATATCTTTCGCAACGAGTGATGCGAAAAAATTACAGGAAAAACAAGTACGGAAAGATAATAAAACAAAAGGGTTTGGGTGAGAGAATAGGAAGAAGATGTAGGTAATTTAATGATATAAAGACCTACGTGACAGGACGTCCCCCCTTAAGATATGGAAGCACTCCATGTCTACGTTATGGAATTAAATTTCCTACAACCGTAGCTTCGGGGTGTCTGTCTTCTTCCCTCTCATCTTCCCCCTCCATCTCTCCAATTCCTACTCAAGTTTCCTTCCTCTGGAATGTTTCCCATGCGCGCTTGAAAGAGCGTCGCCGCTTCTGACATTTTTTGAAAGATTTCCTGTGATAGCGGTGGAATATCCCTGCCACTATCGTCATCTTCGTCAGTTTTGGCGATCGTCAGGAGATGGTCGGAGGTTGGCACTGGTTTTTCCAAGTATCTCTTTAAGAGATTTAAATGGAAAACCTTCTCCTTTCCTTCAATAGTGATCTGGTAGTTAGCCTTAGAAATCTTTTTCAGGACGGTAAACGGCCCTTGCCATCCGATCTTCAGTTGGTTGTTCTCGGTAGGGAGTAACACCAAAACTTTCTCTCCTGCTTCCAGTTCTCTCTCTTCCGCGACTTTCCTGTATCGGTTAGCGTGCTTGGTGCGTGCTCGCTTAAAGTTAGTCGTTGCTAGGTCCCACCCTAGTTTCAACCGTTCCTTTAAAACCGACACATATTTACTGGCTGAGACAACTGTCTCATCAGCCTTCTCGTCTGTCAGAGACTGAAGTAAGGCTTCAAGCGGGCCCTTAATGGGTCTGCCGAATAAGAGTGTAGCTGGCGGAAATCCTGTGGAAGTATGAGGAGATTCTCTGTAGCCAAATAATGCTGCAGGAATACAGAGATCCCAATCTTCAGGTTTCACTTGTGCCAGCTTACTTAGCATCATGGTGAGGTTTCCATTAGCACGTTCCACGAGCCCATTTCCGGCCGGAGTATATGGCTTAGTGTGGATGTGCTGGGTCCTCAAGATCTTAACGATCTCATCCATCAACAGGTTTCGGTATGGAGATCCGTTATCCGTCAACACTTGCTGAGGGAATCCCAACCGAGTGAAAATCTGCACGAGGGCTTCTGCGACATGCTTGGCATCTGCGCATGTTAGCGGGATAGCTTCTGCCCATAAAGTGCATGTATCGACTAAGGTCAGGATGAACCTGTTCCTTCTTTTAGTCCTTTCGAAAGGCCCTAAAATGTCGATCACAACCCGTTCGAATGGTGTTCCCATTATTGGCATTTCACCCAAAGTGGACTGGGGGTGTCCGTTGCTTGGGTGGTACACGTTGGCACTGGGCACAGGATTTGACATATCTGATAATATCAGTATTTACTCCTGGCCACCAATAATGAGTGGTTATACGTTGGTTTGTGGCGTTCTGTCCCATATGTCCGCTGAAGGGAAGAGAGTGCCCCATTTCTAGGATTTGGCTTCTGTACTGTTTCGGTACTAGGAGCTGGTTGTAACCTTGGTCAGGCTTGCCCGTTCTCCGATAAAGTACGCCATCCTTAGAAAAAATGTCCCCGTGCTGTTTGGGTTCCTTAGCCATGGGCAGTTTCCTAAAGCAGGGTGCCAAAGTAGGGTCCTTGTATTGCGCTTCTTTAAGTTCCATAGGTAACAAATTAGGCGCAGGCTCCCGTTCCTTCTTGGTTTGCCCTCTTGTAGTTACTGCTGCCACAATCGGCTCTTCCGGTTTCCCAATACACACGTATCTCCCGCCAAGTATGACTGGGTAGATGGGATCATCCATAACAGCCGCTTTGATCACACCTCTGACAAAGTCAGAGTGTATCTCCACCAATGCGATGGGAAGCGCTGTAGGTGCATCACTCTTACGAACTCCACAAAGTTGGACGGTCTCTGCTGTCTCTTGACCGGGTTGAACCAGGTTTCTGGCAACAATGCAATCATAAGAAAGCCCCGTGTCAAATAAGCAAGAAGTTTGAGAACCGTTCAAAGTAACAGTACCTCGCGTTGAGGGTCTATCCCCAACAGGTTGGGAATCACTGTCAATAATTCCGCCTTGCGAGACTGTTAATAAGCATCCGATGCGTTTCGGCTCGGTGTGCTCGGTCTGATCATATGTCCCGTGCTCAGGGGTTCTCCCTTTGCCACCTTGTCCTTTCTGGCTACGCTGCCATGTAGGGCGGTCGGGTTGATCAGACTGTTTGGGGTGGTTGGGGTACTTGTTCTTGTAGAACTTGGATTTTTCAGGAGGGGGGTTTTGAGGTCCAGTTTCTCTGTGGTTATTTTGGTTAGAAGCCTGAGAAGATTGCTCTAGGTTATGTTTTCGAAAATGCTCCTCTGTCGGTTTCCGCTTTGTGGCCGGTAGTTCAGCCAGCGCATTGTGATAACGCTCAGACTTTTCCAAAATGTCTTCAAGTTTTTCTGCCCCCTGCTCAGCGAGAAATCTCCGGGTATCAGCAGACAAAGTGTTCTTTATTTGTTCTGTTAAAACAAATTCCTCAAGACCTTCATAGGTAGAGGGGAGCTGCGAAAGCTCAAGGCACTTTGTTAGATGTCCCTTAAGACGAGATGAGAACTGGTGAAAAGTTTCCGCATTCTCTTTCCGGCTGTTGCGAAACAGTTGCAAAAACTTGCGAGCGTTCATTTCAAAGCGCTCCAGTAACGCTTCCTTCAACACATCGTAGTCGTCATGTTGGCTACTTTCCAGCTTAGAATAAACATCATACGCAGAACCTTTTAAAGCCTGGGAAAGTTTCATATTCCAACGCGACCTCTCTAAACCGTACAGAGTTGCAATTTTCTCAAATTTTTCTAGCCAAGTGTCAGTCTTCTCATTTGGACAAGGGAAAGATTCTAGCGGAAAAGACATAGCAGTGAGATGAGTAGATTGAGTGTTAGAAGGATCAGTTAAGGAGGAATGAGGAGAAGACTTTCTTTTGCTGGAGGTAGAGGCAGGAGAACTGCTCTCGATCTCTAGAGTCTTAAGCGCCGGCTCATGCTGTCGGCGTTGCTCTTTTTCTCTATCCTCATTCTGTCTCCCCTTCTCTCGTTCCTCATGCTGTCTCTCCTTCTCTCTTTCGTTTGCCCTGCGAATTTCCATTTCTTCCTCCATCTTCTTCTGCTGTAATAGCCGATCTTCCGCTTCCTTCCTCTAGCTTCTCTGCTTTCCTCTCCGCATCATATCTCTCAAGTTCGTCCCTGACAAAAGCTTTCGCTTCCTCTCCTTCCAGTCCCTCCTCTCTCGCTTCGTCCCTGAGGAGTTGTCTAAGCTTTGCCCTCTCGGCCATATTATGTCAGTGACTGAGACTAGTGGAGAAAGAAATTAGGAAAAAGGATACACTGGTTCCTACCACTTACGAGAAAAAAATTTCCAAAAATTCAAAAGATGATATCCTTAACCCTGGGATACCTCCTCCAAAATAAAATCTAACTATCGCTGCTATTAATCGGCAATAAAGCACCTAATGCAAAACACGACTACGCCAACTAAATGGTAGTTAAGATTACTTCTGAAAAATAAGTTACTACAGTGGAAAAGCAAAATAATTATTGCAAAAATTAAAGAGAAAAATAATCCCTTAATTTTTAATCCACTATCAAGTTTACCCCTGAAGACAGTTAGGGTGAGGGAGGCAATTAATCTGGACAAATAGTCCGAAACGCACTCCTTAGCTTTGCTCAAACACCTACCTGCTTCAGAACCCTTGTGAATGTTATACACTCACAAAACTTTACCAGCGTTTAGTATTACAAAATCAGTAATTAACATATATTCCGACAAAATCAGCCTGTAACTCAAATGTATATTATTCAAAATGCTGTGGAAAAAACTTATCAGTTTGTGTGGTCAGCACGCCCGTAAACAGATCGTTAGTCTAGGGGATAAATTATTTAAAGATATAACAACTCACAAGACATCACACTCTTACTCTATATCAGAATAAAGAATCTAAAGCACAAAATCCAGATAGACGAGTCCACGTTTGTCGTACTCGTCTTCCTATTCTAAGTTCAAAAATCCTATGGACGAGAACCCATTTGTCGTATCGCCTTAGGATTTTGGGTTCAATTCCCGGTAACGAGCGACCATTTGTCGTAGATTTTGGATAGGAGTATTAAGACTTGAGTTGGTCCCTTCTGAATAGATTGAACTGAGTGAGAGTCCCAGTGTGAATTTGAAAAAAAAAATGAAATAGATTCCACGAGTGGTGAGATGATAGACTGTGGTATAGAGGCTGTCGCTGAAAGCGAAAAGAATTCTTCTCCCTCTCACCTATCCTCTACGACGGCTTTTACAGCGTCCGACAGTCTAAACCACATACATATTACATATAATTCTATCTACTCACGGGCACGCACATACACGTGACGACAGTTAAACACACAGACTTGGAAAATCTATAACAATGATTAGATATATATTTGGGATCGAGCTGACCAACGCACTGATTTTGTTCAAGAGAGATTTTTTATTATTATCATCAAAAAAAATCTCTCACAACACCAAAAATTTCATCAAGGAAAAAAAACATATACAAATAGTCATAAAATTCAAGAAAAATGCTACAAGGATGATAGCCCGTTAGATCTTACTCTAGGTTTAGCCCACAGCCCCGTTAAGAGAACAGATGATGGCCCAAAGAGTTATAGATACGTAGGGTTTAGTCTAAGAGATTTCTTTCTTTCTCGTCAATATATGAACAGAGTTGGATAAATCTGATTTAACCTAAGAAAAAACAGAAACTCTAGCATTTTGTAACAAATTCTGCAGGTAAAAAAAAATTTAAGACAGCAAATGTGTGACGATAATACACCGGTAAAATAACACTCAGACCTGTGTACTCTCATTCATCCAGCCATGGCCTTTCTTACACATGTATACTCACAACTTTGCTCGCTGCCTCTGGGAACATACTAATTCTAGGACCTTCACACAGACCCGAAAATGCAGTCCTTGACCAAGAAATCCCCAGTTCCAAAAGACGTACTAAACTCTCAGGGAACGATTCCTTGGGGTTCTAATTTTTTCGAATGTCTGATTAAGTCACATAAAATTTGTCCAGGCACGAAAGTTAGCAGAGCACAATGTCATTAGCTTTGGATTCTAGAATTAAGGAATGTCAGATCGGTGTCTACTTCCAGGAAGGTACTATATTTTGTCACCACAATACTAGTCACAATCTCTTGCGGAATGTTAATCTTGTAATATTCTCGCCGCCAGGCAGCATGTACATTTAAATTTGTGGAGCAATATGAACTGGCTCAAAAGCCCAATATATATTTCTAGTCTTTAGAAACCGTTAGTGGGGTTGCTATTACTGTCTCTCTCTGATGGCTTATGCACTGTCAGACCCGTGTTACTTGAAACAAAGAAACCCACGTGGTTAAAGATAGGAAATGTCTATGCTTCTCACAAATATGTCTCTCAGGTTACTAAACGCTGGCAAGTTGGGTACCACCGTTTCACTATATAGAAGAAAGAACACATATCAAATAATTTACATATATGTACTCATTATAACTTACATTTTAAATAGCAAGCCTACAGCTTGACTTATCTTTAAAACTTCCCGTAAAGTAAGATATATAAAAATCAATCACCAGGAATTTAGGAATATCTTCGTATTCCGTCACTATTCACTGATGTAGCGTCTAGCATTTATAAGTTAGTTATTAAAACAGTTTCGACTGAGTATTTAACAGTTAAATTAAACTTATTTCAGCTACTTGTTTAGTAAGCTAAAAATATAATTTATTTGTATTTCCACTGCAACACGTCGATTAAAGAAATAACAAACTATCAAAATATTCACTCTGCACACAGAACTAGTTTAAAATGGAATCGGCGATTTTAGCACTAAATCACTTCACAAAACTAGATATCTATTATATATATAATATTAATATACCTCAACCACAGAATTACTAAGAACGTTAAACCACTTCGACCAAACTAAGGCCATCTCTATTTACAGAGATTATTTAGAAATCGAACGAAGGTTGTTCTAGTCTAACTGCAAAGTTACTGAGTGAAATGAAATAGTTTCAAACGTGGGTTAATATTTTAAACCAGACAAAGGATGAACTATCTCCCCCGCGCCGATCTCTCCCCCTTCTCATAACAGCTACGTTATACTTAGAGGCGTGTCGTAACTGCCACCGGGCGATTACGCACCTGCGTTGACAAACTGACCGGGAAAAGCGCGTGTCAGTTGCAAATCTCAGACAACCGTCTACAACTGCGTCGTACAGATGCCGGGTCTTGACACCTTAAGCGAGTGACAGGTGAAAAAATGGTAGACCAAAAGTCTGCTCTATGTCCAGCGAAACGAATTTTTCGCACATCCACGTCTCACCTGCGCGACTGACATCTGATGCAATAAGGTTACTAGTCAGTATGAGAAAGAAAACCGATGATGGGAAAGAAATATATCTTTCGCAACGAGTGATGCGAAAAAATTACAGGAAAAACAAGTACGGAAAGATAATAAAACAAAAGGGTTTGGGTGAGAGAATAGGAAGAAGATGTAGGTAATTTAATGATATAAAGACCTACGTGACATTAGTTGACCTAGGAAAGTGTTACGTTTGTCTCAAGGACGAATTTGAAAAATTGGGTACCCTTTTTGTTCGGCTAATGTGTTATCAAATAATAAGCTGAAGGCGTAGGCGACGACTAAAATTCTCGCCGAAAATTTGTAGTACTATCCTATCTTTGACTTTATGCACTATACTGTTATATTCTAATTTAGATATTGTATTTAGAAGTTCACCACAATCTGGGTCGCTTGAGGTTGATGGTTCAGGACCACCAATGTCCTCTTCTTCATCAGTGGAAGCAGCTGAAAATGATTCTGACACTTTGGGAACTGGTAGGTCATCGCCATGTGGTACCGGACGTATTGCAGAGGGGATGTTTGGATATTCCAGAGTCCATTGTTTCTTCTTTGATATGCCTTTCCCAATTGGAGGGACCATGCAAAAGTAACAGTTGTTGAGATGATCAGTGGGCTCTCTCCAAACCATTGGGACTGAAAAAGGCATAGCTTGCCTTTTGCCAGTCAACCACAGTTTAAGATGTGCTGCACATGTATTGCATCATATGTGTGGCGCCCAGCTCTAATCTTGATCTCCTATTCTGCAGCCAAAATACAAACTGTATGCCTTCTTAATCACTTTAGTTATATTTCGTTTTTGTGATAGCAATGTCACCTAACCACATATATAACATAAATTATTAGCACCGTTCACACATGTCCTAGGCATTTCTAACTATGATACTTTTGATAAGGACAAATGCACTAACTAATGGCAAAATTTTATCAGATACAAGATATTTATACACAAAGGTGATGTAATCATAGGTAGGATTGCATCATCAACTTCTAGTTACATTTTAAGTGGTCATTAGAAAAAATTATGCAATCGCCCACAACAGTTGCGTCATATATATATAAATTGACCGTAATTAAATAAACTAGTAGCATATATCTTGAAAACTAGAGCCAATCAACATTTTAAAATGTCATTTTCGTTTTCAGCACACCAAAATTAGTTAAGATCAGCTATTTTCATTTCTGGTACATTTTGGTTGTTGACTTTGGCTGTGTCTAAAAAATAAATGAATTAAAAACATAAAATCGCAGACTTAGTTGTTTAAGGGAACACATTTATTGAATCGGCACGTCACTACTCATCGTCCGATGCTCTCCCCTTAAATACAGAACACAATCTATAATCACAGTTCATTATATCCCGTACTTTAAAATCCTTATTTTAATGGAGTTATTTACACCTTATTGTAAAAAAATGGTAAAATTAGTCCCATAACAGATACTGCCGTAGGGGAGTAAAGTGTTAGAGACTTCACCATACTAGGCCCAGCATCGAGAGGTGGGGTGACCAGTTCCATTCCTTGCTGCCTTTTCTTTCCCTAAATCAAAGTCAGGTACCCATTTACAGCTGGGTAGACTGGAGCGTATCGGTATTGTGATTCGAAGCCAGTACCTTTGCCGCGAGAGACCAGACCTCTAACCACTCTGTCAGTCGGACGCTTATACCTTATTGTACATTGTTTTAATTATTATTTACACTGGGCTAGGTCAATATCAATGAAAACTCGACATATTAATTTGTACCAAACAGAGGAAGCTGCGTATGTTGAGGGTGCCGCACGGTGCAACCATCTTGACAAAAGTGGAAACAGCCAAGATGATTACTCACTACATATATATTTACCTCCGTACAAAGTTTATACTCTCTACGATGAGTGAAATATAAACATAATGAGCGTCAAATATCAAATACAATCAATCGGTCAATGCGATTTAGCTCCTCAAGGAGCATAGGACTTCAACAAACACATGCCAAGTTCTCCTGTCAGGTGCCATCAGCTCGTCTTGCCACATTGTCCTCACCGTTTTTACTTCTGTCTCCAATTCTCTTCTCCATGTTCCTCTCTGTCTACATCTGCCTCTCCCTTGAAAGTGATATGTAAAATGCATATGAGAATAAATGAATTCAGTATGAAAGGTGGGAGAAAGGAAGGGCAGAATGTCAGACGGGCCTGCGTGCCCAATTCTCAACACTTTGAAATAAAGTTCGTTCGTTCGTTCCTTTTCCTAGTCTGAGAATTCCAGAACAAGGACTACCTTGTAAAGCTATCAACAGTTCTCCTCAATGCGTGTCTCATCTGATGACGTCATCTTCTTCTAATCTCTTTCTCCACTGGTACCTGTCTGGCTTTTGTCATCAGTTCCACGTTAGTGATCTTGTCATCAGTTCCACATTAGTGATCTTGTCATAAGTTCCACATTAGTGATCTTGTCATCAGTTCCACATTAGTGATCTTGTCATCAGTTCCACATTAGTGATCTTGTCATCAGTTCCACATTAGTGATCTTGTCATCAGTTCCACATTAGTGATCTTGTCATCAGCTCCACATTAGTGATCTTGTCATCAGCTTCACATTAGTGATCTTATCATCAGTTCCACATTAGTGATCTGGTCATCAGTTCCACATTAGTGATCTTGTCATCAGATCAACATTAGTGATCTGGTCATCAGTTCCACATTAGTGATCTTATCATCAGTTCCACATTAGTGATCTTGTCATCAGTTCCACATTAGTGATCTTGTCATCAGTTCCACATTAGTGATCTTGTCATCAGCTCCACATTAGTGATCTTGTCATCAGTTCCACATTAGTGATCTTGTCATCAGTTCCACATTAGTGATCTTGTCATCAGTTCCACATTAGTGATCTTGTCATCAGTTCCACATTAGTGATCTTGTCATCAGCTCCACATTAGTAATCTGGTCATCAGTTCCACATTAGTAATCTTGTCATCAGTTCCACATTAGTGATCTTGTCATCAGCTCCACATTAGTGATCTTGTCATCAGTTCCACATTAGTGATCTGGTCATCAGTTCCACATTAGTGATCTTGTCATCAGTTCCACATTAGTGATCTTGTCATCAGCTCCACATTAGTGATCTGGTCATCAGTTCCACATTAGTAATCTTGTCATCAGTTCCACATTAGTGATCTTGTCATCAGCTCCACATTAGTGATCTTTTCATCAGTTCCACATTAGTGATCTGGTCATCAGTTCCACATTAGTGATCTTGTCATCAGTTCCACATTAGTGATCTTGTCATCAGCTCCACATTAGTGATCTTGTCATCAGTTCCACATTAGTGATCTTGTCATCAGCTCCACATTAGTGATCTGGTCATCAGTTCCACATTAGTGATCTTGTCATACCTTTTAAATCCTACCATTCCACGCAAGCACCCGTGTGTGAAAGTCTGCTGCTTTTTGGTTGCTGTTTTTGCTGTTGTTCATGTTTCAGAGCCATACAATTGGACTGACTTGACTTTTAAGTTGAAGATCCTTATTTTTGTGTTAGACTTGATTTCTCGTGATCTTTATATATTTCTCAATGCAATGAAAGCTGCTCTTGTTTGTTATATATTCTTATTTTGATATCATTGTCTGTCCATCTAACTTTCAAATACAATGTTGAACATAAAGAAAAGTGGTTAAAAAAGGACAAATCACTGGCAGTTCTTGGAAAAAACACCCACTCCAGATTTCTCCAACTTGAAGAAGGCTGCGTTGTATAAAGATTTCGGATAGAGCATTTGAAATTTCTTTAGACTGAGTGTAACGTGTAGAGAAGAATCACGTTCAGAGAATTTCCGACCACTTGTTGACCTGGTCGATCGAAAGAAATTAACTTGTGATGACTTAGGTCTGTGGAAACTACAGACACCCAGTAGTGTACATCGTTCAAGGATTAGGATCGGCTTGCCGGCCAATTTTATCTTGACTTCCGGCGATTTCCATGTTTTTTTATTTTCCGGAAACGTAGTGTAGGAGGTTTTGTACTTATATATCAAGGTCACACGGAGATGGGTGCTTTTTAATGTCGAAAATAATGTGTCAGAGATGATGAGGATATTAAATTTATAATAGTAATACGGGTTTTTGTTTTTATAAATGGATGCTTGCGTAGAATATAAGGATTGAAATGGTTGTTGTTGCTGTTTCATTAACTAAGTCTGTTGAGCCTCTAGCTCTTTCGCAGCCAATGCCAAGTTGAAGAAATTACATGTGTTCTATAGCTGTTGAGGGATGATGTATAGCGTACTTGTGTTTGTTGGGGAGCCCGGCAATAGATTTCTTCTTTGTGTGGAGAGTTCTGAGCAAGTAAGCAGCATATGTTGAACTGTATCAAATGGATGGGTACAGTTGCAACAATTAAGCTCATGTGTGGGTTTTAATTTGTTTAAATGCTTGTGGAGTCTGGTGTGTTCTGTTCATAGCTGGAAGATTGTGCACTGTTCCGCACTTCGTAGGTTATTAATGTTGTCATGTTTGTTGGGAAAGGTCTCTTCTTTATGCAGTGCCCATCCAGCAGATCCTTATGCCCATTGGTTCAGCCATTAAAATTGTATGACAAGATCACCAAAACGGAAATGATGACAAGAAGCAGAAAAGTGCGAGTGAAACAACAGATGAGAAGAAGATGCTGGTAATGGACAGGACATACATGGAGAAAACCTGTTGATAGCATTATGTCGTACATTTTTAGATAGAGAGATATTTGGTCCCGTCTGAGTAGAGCAGAAGGTGGGGGTATATGAGAAGGAAAGGTGTTAGAATAGATTCCACGAGTGAATAGATTAAGGTGAAGATCTGTCTCTGGAATGAGTGGTTTCTTTAGTCCAGCCAATCTATACGACTATCTTTAGTATAAGACGATCTGTCAAACCTCCCTATAAGTATAATTATAAGTTTACTACTCACACACACACAATTATGTGACAATGTAGCGAAATCTGTGAGATAATCGCTAAATTCAGTAAGATTTTAATCCTATGATAATAAATAAACCCGCCCGTATATGTTCGCCGAACGTCGTCTCTACGCCAGTAGAGCGCTGCCTTTTGTGCAGAGGAAATGCTTATAAAATGATCCCGCCGTAAAATCTAACACGCTTTCTTAGTTTAGTCTTTGAGACTAACATTTTAACATTTTGCCCGATCTGCTGCACGAAACTGCGGCAAGGCTTATAATTAACCTTTTAACATTTTGCCCGATCTGCTGCACGAAACTGCGGCAAGACTTACAATTAACATTTTAACATTTTTCCTGATCTGCGGCACGAAACTGTGGCAAGATTTAACGCAAGATTAACGCCGCCTTGCAAACACCCCTCTTCGCTCAACACGCCGTTCCATGCATATAGACACGCTGTGGGACAAAGCCAGAATATATAAAAACACAGACAGTTTTCAATTCTCGCCGCGTAGTGTATTTCTGACGTAACCCCAAACAAGTTGGTTTATTTGAATGGAAAAAATGATAGAAAAGGAGGGGAAAAGATGGCCGACTTATGGAAAAGTTGAAATTGACGATTAACAGTGACAAAACTGAAAATCTAAACGACAAATAATATAGCCATAAAAATCATATATATATATATAGATAGCTTAGTGTCTCCTGAGCAACAATATGTTCTAATATACATGGTAGTATAATTATTAGCCAAGATATTGAAATAATACTATATGTCTACGAACGCTAGGACGGACAGACTGTTGTTTTTGCTCATTTATCCATAACGTTAGTTGGGGACGCAAGTTTAAAAAAGAGGCATTGGATTGATTCAAATCCGATTGGCTGGTAGAAGAGTATAGGAAGGAGGGTATTGGTTAAAAAAAAAGCTAAATATATTTTGAAGACTCACTCCTAGAAGTTTGGAGTTTTGTTTTTTTAATTTGAATTGAAAAGCTAGACCTTCGCTGTGATTGGGGCAGTCTAGTAATATTGGCAAAAGCTTTCAAAGGCTTGTCGCCAGTTGATACAGAAGTTTTTGTAAGCAAGCTGCGTTGAGAACAGCAGTGCTAAGAGTGAAATAATAAACCTTGGCAGTCTGGACCGGGGCAAAGCTAAACTTACCTATTAATGCTAATGCCAGTCAACGCATGTTTGTGATAATTCTTTGAATTGTGGTAAGAACGAATTTATTAATCTTGTTATTACAACAAAATTTGGTGTATGAGATACTGCTTGATTGGGAAGGCTTTACGACTAAGTACAGAGGTCCCCAGCAGACTTATGCAGGGCCTGTGGTGTTGCACACAAGCAGTAAAAATTGACATGAGTTGTATCACTTAACATGATTTCCACAGTTACCAGTGGGAAGGCTAACCCACACTATTCTATGGGAGAGAATCATTGTTGCAGTGTCAGAGGCGTTGTAGCCATTAGGGAAAAGAATAGGAGCACTGGTATGAATTGTTATCTCAGATGAAAATGGTTGAAATGGGGTGGTCAGAGAGATCTGACCCTTTTCTTTTATTGAATTATGCCATGTTTTGCTTGTGGAATAATATTGTAGATATGTTATAAAGAATCATAACCTTGTTTCAGGGTTTTTTTGTTCTGGTGCTACGTTAGTACCAGAGCCCTGGTGAATTTACTGGAGAGAGAGAAAGAAAGTGAAATTTTGCTGGACCAAGCGGTCTACTATACTATACTACACCAGGGACTGTATCAGTCTGGTCATTCGAGTGAACGAAAGGAGATTGTCAGCATCATAACGTCTATCTACATCAAGATAAGTGCCTTGTGTCGGCACTAAAGAGTTCATCCATTGACTTTATTAAAAAGAACATAAAATATTTGATTATCCAATAAATATTCCACAAGAGACTAATATAAAGAGAGGGGATGATGACAACACCCCACCCCCACCATTAGTTACCAGTGTTACTTACTTTAGAGAAATACAAAAATATAATTAGATTATAATAATCCTTTGTATGGACAGAAGATCCATTGTGTTATTAATCTTTATGTAAATAAAACCATAAAAATTCATTTTGTTGTTGGTCCTGACTCAGAAAATTTTGAATCAGGGCTAAATAAATTGTAATATAGCCCATTACATAATATTCAGCCACAGACTTTTATAAGATCTATAATAGAGTGTTAGTTTGTTTGTGGTTGTGGTATTGACTCAGTCCTATATATATATGTGTTAGAATTTAAATGTGTTTGTACTAATTTTACTTACACTACATTACACACTGTCATAACCCTAGACATTATACGTAGCTATCATAATACTAGTCAAGAATAGGTCTGATTGAGGTCATATGGTGGTAGCAGAAAGGTACTCTGATAACTCAACCCAAAATTTGTTATAATCAGGGACCTTCACAGCTGACCTCATTCAGTACAATAGAAATACAGTATAATAACATCTATAACACCAAATCCACCACAGACAACAAGACACACAAACGTGAAAACTATGGTAAATGGATATGTGTCTGACCAACACACAAGTTAAGTTCTTGTTTAGTTTATTATCACTTAAACTTTACAACATCAAACACATAGAAATCAATATAATCATGTTTACATAGGAAAATAACCCAATAAGTGCCCTCCCCCCTTGTTGAGAAAAAGGATCCCAAACGAAGTTAATAACCCAAAAGGTCAAAGATTAACACTAGGTTATAGAATAGACAGTAAAGAAAAGAACAAAGTTCCTACTTAAGCTATCCAGTAAAATAACAGTATTTGCAAAGAAAATAAAGGATGGTACAGTTTCCATAATTAGAAAATATTCACTCTCACTCTGTCATTCGTGGCCACAATAATCATGCCTTACCTAAACTTGGTGTAACACTCTTGAACGTAAACATCCATGCATATGTATCATGATCCAGTAGTTTTATCATCCGAAGTGGGCCCCAGTCAATCCACTAATAATTAATTGTTATAATGGGGGACGCCTAATTAGGTGGTTGATTCTTGGATATGCAATGTTACATCAAATGACCGTGCTCCACCTCCACGTGGTGGTCCTGGAAACAGTGTGCAGCAGTGCAGGCTGGCTGAACGAGCACGGATCGCAATGGGAAGGCAAACCCGGTCCTAAAAAATGCCGTGCAGAAGTCGGATGTGTCGACCGAAAGGTGCAGATACCACAGCTTAGGCGTAAACAGACACAACGCAACCACCGTCCTTTTCAGGGCGAACGAGGAAGAAGAAGAAGACATCAAATAGTTAATGTAGCAAAAAATAAACCGCGATCTTATGTTCACAGTAGACAGTACTTTCAATAGCTAAAGAAAACATCTGGTTGCTAAACTGTTAATTAAGATGATGATGATAAATCCTATTGGCTTGCTCTGGGGCGAGTGCCGATTATGAAACAGCGTATTCTCCTGGATAAAATCCATTAACCACTGTCAGAAGTCGGGAAAAATGTTATGTACAGCGGGCTGATAAAATTGAATAAACAATTTGGGTATTATGTAAGTCCAGTTAACTCAAATTTACAGTTAAAATGTTAGTTTGTCGCCTTGGCAATTCCTGTTCACACCTGTACTGGGGACGAACGCCAAGGAAAAAAAGAGACAACTATTACTCCTTCAGTAATTGAGGAGAGGATCACAATAGAAAACCGCTGGCCGCTGGTTTTGATCCGGTACTATATTAGAAAGAAAAAGAATATTTAACCAAAATGCCAATATCCTATACTATCACGCGTAAGGGTATGATCTCTTATCCTCTCCATCACCTAATTAAATAAAAAGGCACACGGGGTCTTAGCCTATCTTATCGCGCTTTGCTTAGCGAGTACAGGTTGGGTTTTAGGCATGCCGCCTTCCCCCCCCCCCCCCGCCCGGTAAAACACTCAGCGCACAATGTCAGTTATAATTTAATTATAACTACACGCCCTTAACAAATATTGCCAGAAATTACTAGCTATTTGATTGTCGGCGTCTATTGTTTTGACACATGATATTAAACACTAGCCATTTAGAAAATTACACACAAGGAAATATAATGCGAATTCTACTCAGTCACTTTATCCGTCACTCATAGCATTATACCTAGTCAGCTAAACCGTATCTTCTGGTGTAAAAAAATGATTGTTGGATTTTTACATGAAACTGAACAACTGGTAAGAAAATATCTACGCGTTTGCAATTTCACTAGTCTTAACGCTAGGGAATCACAGTGAATTAGAAATGGTAAAACTTTAACACATTTTAACACTTAAGCACAACTTATTATTATTACCAGAAATCAGAATAAATCCCCACGAAGGCTGTTAACGCACTATTTCACATAGGTTCTAGCGTACGCGTTCAGGTTATCCAAAATTTTCTGAGAAACCTGATAACTGACTTGGAGAGAACGCCGTATATTATATATATATATATATATATATATATATATCTATATATATATATATATATATATATATATATATATACACACACACACATACAGATTTTGTGTAATATCTATAAAGGATGTGACAATTCACGCCTTCGGCATAGCAGGGAAA